>CAHIKZ030005508.1:712500-1050000 GCA_903632075.3 Acanthosepion pharaonis
TGTTTAGGAGTTTGTGATGCATTTCTGTTATCAGATACTTTCTCATAAGTAATATTTTTCCTCCAGTAAACTTCCAAACTTCAAACTCTTAAAAGGTAAACAATAAAAGAAAAAATGATCAGCTTGAAAATCAGATTTGATTTCATTTCATATTTCTGAACAGAAAAAGGAAACTAAAACATTTTATTGTGATTTTCCAGTATAAGATTTTGCATCTGTAAACAGGCAGGCAAGATGTTTGCTTACTATACAGTGTTTCAGAAAAATAGGATAATTATTGATATCATCAAATTTTGAAGCAATTTTTTCTTAATTTACCTTTATTATTGACTAGCTGTAGAGCCCGGCGTTGCCCGGGGATGTAACAGTGAGAGATAGATCAAGTATCGACCATCATAAAGACTGAAAAATAAAATTGACAAAGATTATTGTTTAAAGTTGACGGACACGCATGTCTTGGATTTTTTTTTTTTTTTTTTTCGAATTGGTCAAACCCAAATTCAAACAAAAACATTGTTTACAATCGTTATGAGCCTATCGATTGGTGAATAGAATTTTATTATAAACAATTTTCTTGTAAATGGAATTTTAAAGCATTCTGAATGTAAAAATAAAGAAAAAAATGTGCAAGACAATAAGAAACACTACCAAAAAAAAAAAGTGAAGTTTTGTTGAAATCGGTTGAAAAATGTCGGTAGTCTTTCTCTGTAATCTTTTACAATTTATGATTTTTACTTATTGAATACAGTAAAAAAAATTGCATATTTTGCTTGTGGTGATTCATAATTAGAATTCTGATTTGAATATATTTTCCACTCATTGTTTCTAATACAAAAAATATTAACTTTATTTGGGTTTATTAATTTATTATAAGTACTGTGTTCTTTCCTTAATAATTATCATCTTCGAAATATTGTTGTTTTTTGTCTATCAGATTTCTTACGTCAGCATTTTTAAATTATTTCTTAATACTTTCTTTTGAATATTGAATTAATTTCAAATAGAGCCAATGCCTTATTGATCTGCCTTGTAACAAATTGCAAAGGGAATTGTAAAGACGGCCCTAAAGTACGTGGAATTATCTTTCCCTAAAGACAAAGAATTATCCGATTTTTCGATTAGTAGAGATCGTTAGATTACTTTTTAGGTTGACGGACATGCATGTCTTAGTTTGTTTTTTTTTACGAATTGGTCAAACTCAAACAAAAACATTGTTTTCAATCGTTATGATGAATCCCTCGATTGAATAGAATTAGAATTTTATTATAAACAATTGTCTTGTAAATTGAATTTTTAAAGCATTCTGAATGTATAAATAAAGAAAAAAAAGTGTGCAAGACAATAAGAAACACTACCTGCCAAAAAAAAAAGTGGATGTTTGTTTTATCTACTGAAAAATGTAAGAAATCCGATCCCATATATAAAGGAACACACACACACACACACAAACAACCTGGGTTTTTTAACCTAAGTCACTCCACGGAATCGCTAAAACATAGAGCATAGTCTGATGAAAAAGATGCCAAAGTTTATGAAAACAAAATTTTATCATCAAAATGCTTATGTTTTTATGAAGAGGATAGACTAAATTTTTTTTTAATTATTTTTTAAAATTTTTCCATCTTTTTAGAATATTCTAAATTTTGATTTAAAAAACCTTGTTTCTCTTTGTCGCAACAAGGGGTAGTAAATAACATAGATCATTTTTAGCGCATTTTTTTGTATTTACACACATTAATTTGGAAAATCTTGCAAAAATAAAAATAATTGTCAGATGTTAATGAAACTTTCAGAAACTATTCACAGATGATCGAAATTATTATAAATATGTTTTTTTTATTAAAGTCATGGCAGAAATATTTTTTTTTTTACATTTATTATCACCCCCATAACTAATTTTATGAAAAACTCTAGAAATTCAGAGACCATCGGTTTTAGTGATTACAATAGTTAAAAGCACAAGGCTTTGAAGAATGCAAATCATTTTTTTTTGGCCAACGTACCTGAAAATCAGTTGTGAATTGTAACATACAAAACTCAATAAAACAAATATATTATTTAGTTTCAAATGCTTTTATTTGTTTTAATTTGTTTTTATGAATATGGACAATATTTTCTGAAAGCAAAAAAGTTTTTCAATGAAAATTGAATTTTTAATACAATTATTTCTTATTTCTTTAATTTTAAAAAGATTTTTAAAAAATGTTTAAATTGAATTTTAAAAAATCTTTTAACATTAGTTAAAAGCAACATCAACCTTTCAAAATGTCCGTGTGAGATTGTCATTGTCTAGCGCTTTGAAAATTGTATAATTTGGACCAATCAGATTAGCCATGGTAATTAAGAAATGTAATTTTTGTGTTTATCGTCGGACAGTAATTATCAAGTACGGAAGACCAACCAGAATACAATTTAGTTGCATTATTTGAGTTCAGCATCGTTCTCCGCTGTTAAGCCCTTTACTTTTGTGAAACACGTATGGAGAAGTTAATTTGAGTTTTCAATTTCAACTGAGAAGGGTACCTACAAGTAACAGTATCATCTTATGAAATTTAACTACTGCTAAACTTTAATTTATATGATCTTATTTTTATATTAATCTCAGTTATGATATTTTTTCATAAATGAAATATCAAAATTAATAATAAAATGAATGGAAATACAAATAACACAGTAAAATGTAATAAATGTACATAAAATTATAGTATTTTATGTACACTTTTGATAAAATTTCATAAGAAAGGTACCTAAATTAATTAGATACCTTTTTCTTATGAAATTTAATCTCACTATTAACAGTCTTATTTTTTAATTTCTTTATATTTTCCATAAAGCATCGTAAACGTAAAATGAAAGCTAAGTACAAAAAAAAAAAAAAAAAAAAAAATTAGAGTGCTTGAAAGTTTTCCTTAAAAAGTAATGAGGTAAATAATTTGTTCACTTAAATAATTTCACTTCCTTCCATCCGTAGAAAGAATTATCCTCCCGTAAGTTATCTAAACGTCATGAATGTGCCTTTCGTCAATCGTCAAGCTTTGTTTTATTTTCAAATTACATTTTTTCGGCGCAGAAGCTAAGTTAAGCTTGGTTCAAAATATTTTAAATAAACAGTATAATTTCTGTTTTTATTAAAATCAGTTTTGAAAAAATGATAATTGATTTTTAAAAGAATATCAAAGGCAGATTTTAATCTTTTTATCAAATCAAAAAAAATGATTGAAAATGATTTTTGTCCTTTTTTATGACCAAAAAAAAACAATATTTTTAACGAAAATTTCAGACGTGCTAGGAACGATTAAAAAATACTCCAAAAATACTTTGATCTTTCCTCTTTAATAATAATATGAACATTAGACGATAAAATTTTGTTTTCATCAAGTTCGGCTTTTTTTTCATCATGCTATGCTCTTTTGTTTACATTTTCGTGGGTGAGTTGTCCCCCTATCATTCTCACGATGTGTCTTAATCGTGTTTTCAAATTGATTTTGTTAAAAAAAACAATTGCCTTTTTCCCATTTTCGGCGCTGTTAGAACCACCACAAGGTAATTTTATGTAGTCCTGTGAAGTTTTGTTAAAATCGGCTAAAAAATGTAGGAAATTCGATCCAATATATAAATGTTACAGACACACACACACACATACACACACACACACATACAATCTGCATTTTATAATAAGTAAGATAACTGTGCATGTTATGTGTTATTGTATTATAATCTTGTTTGTTTCTCCTTTTACTTGTCCATTATGCTCTGTCATTACCTCAGCTAAATAATGAACCATATCATCTTCATTGTAGGGAAAAACAGAAAGGAAAAATATCTTAGAGAAAATGTCTGGCTTAAGTGAGAAAAAGAAAGCATATGTAATAATAAGAAAGGACACTTATTTTAATAACTATAAGATTGTTTGAAATTTATTTAAAAAAAAAAAATTAAAATGATGCTATATTTTCTAAATAAAATAAATTCTTTATTAAATCAAATAAAAAATGATGTTATACCTTCTGCCTTTACTTCAAATAAATAATAGACCATTTTATTTTGATCTATTTTGACCAAAATAAAATGAACAATATATTATGATCAGTCCAAGCCACTCTTCCTCAAAACCAAAAACCTTAATTCTGAGCCGATTGATGGGGCATATAAATTCAAATTCAAACAGAACCAAAACTGACGAGTGTTTGATTTCAACACTGACACAGTGAGAGAAAGACATAACACAGATCAGTATTTGGTGTCAACACTGACAAGCTGAGAGAGATACAATATTGATAAGGACAGTCATCACTATTGTTCATTTCACTTCTAATTTCACCATTCTCTCTCCCTGTTGCTAAGACAGGAGTTACTAGTTTTGTATATATATAAATAAATTATACATTTATTTACCCATGCTCAATATATTCTTCTGTTTGATTCTTGGATTTATATTTGCTGAGGTGGAGAAGGAATTAACCTCCACAACAGTAACAAGGTTCTGTCTTCCAGGTTACCCATTTCCAACTCTGCAAAGCATCTCACCAGTAGAATATGTAGGGAATGAGGGTAGTTTGCCACAATGTGCATGGCATGGCTCATCTAAGCCATGAAGGTTAGAACAGGTGGAAGTGAGGTATTGTAGTTGGTTTGAACACTTTCCATGAAAATGGTAATAGAGAAATGAGAGGCTTGCTATGTTTCATCTGTGATAGAGAGATTGCAGGTTGGAAAATAATTTGTCTTCCACAAGGATGTGTAAATGCTTTCGGATTCTATTGAGATTGCAAAGTGAATACTGGGCATTTCCTACCCATATATGGCAGGAGTATCCCATTTTTGGCGTGATCTGGCTATCTTGTAAAGATAGCAGGAAGAGTCAGCTACTGACTGGAGCAGTACAGGGAACTAACCATTTTTCCAGTATCTTTAGTAATGGACCATATGTATGACTTCTATTTAAGGTTTGGGTTGATCTTAAGTCCCAATAAGTGCCCAAGGCACAGAGCCTCCCTAAGAGAACCCCTTTCATCATGACAGATGAAAATTCTGGGTCCACTCGGTGATGATTGAAATTTCTCTATTTTCTTTCTTTCTTTTTTTTTTTTTTGAGGCATTACATGAACGTGACCAGCCAGTTTTTTCTCCACTGAGCTCTTAGACCTAGGTTTGAGGAGACATCAGCTGCCAGCTTCTGGTCATGTAGAGTTTGGAGGTACATCCATATATCCTTGTAACATCAGCATATATATTCACAAATATCTGTATATACTGCTAGGTAGATCAGTATAGTCTGGTCTTTTGTGAATATCTATGCAGATATTACAACAGTATATGGGTTCACCTCCAAAACTTTAGATGGGCAGAGCCTGGCAGCTGATCTCACTCTGAATATATGTGAATATATAGTAAAATCTTGTCACTTTCAAATCTTTTCATTTGTACCCACTTACCTCATTAAATAATGACCTGCATTTATAATTATAATTGTTATTGCAATATTTTGTTAAAGTTGTCAAGCTCATATATTCAAGATGTAAAGTGCACTCATGGAATTTTCACAGATATTTTATAGTTATGGAAATAGCAAGGAACATATTCAATCATTAAATTAAGACATATGATATATCAGAAGATTCAAAACAGGAAAACTGAAAGTTTCATGAGTATAGATATTTTTAATAATCTTTTACTTGTCCATACCACAGATATCACTGGGGATTGACTGATAGCTTACATGTATCCTGTAACCCATTAGAGTATTATACTGCAGTTGCATTCTCAGGCAAGATAGCCTGATGGAACCCATCCTTTTAAGGTGGATTTGGAATTGAGAGTTTTCTTTCTCCTTCTGCTTCTCTATTGGGAACATTTACTTAAGACATTGATGACATAGCTATGGGCTCATCTCTTAGACATATTACTGCATGCTACACTTAGAAAACAAAATCTATAACAATTTTGCCAAATCTATGAATTTTGTAGCTTACTTGTGGAAAAAAAATTAGGATGGAGATCGGTCATTTCTGCCACAGTCTCAAAGTTGGTTTGTAACTAATGATGCCGAGAAAAGAATTGCATACATTTTTACATGACTGCAAAAGTGGATTTGAAATCTAATCTAGCTACCTCTTCTGCTCTTTTTTGTGGCTTGATGTAATGAGGGAAGTTGCTTGAAAAAGGTCTTGTGTCTATGTCAAATGTTCAGCCACTTCTACTGAATCCACAGGAGATGAGAATCCTTTGCAAAGTATTTTTGTATCACTTTAGTGGGCACCCAATTTTCTGTTGGCTTTGGAAGATGATAGCCTTCCATCTTTGCCAAATTGTCAGCCCAAATATTTGAATTTTTGTACTTGCTTGATTTGTAATTTTCATGTTGAACTGTCCCATTTGTTAACAAGCATGGCTTCTATCTTCTTGCAATTAATGCTTAGTTCTTTCTTATCATTGTCCTTCACTACTTTCCATAGGAGTTCTAGTAGTTTCCTTTCTATGGTTGCTATCAACACTGTGCTATCTGTATGTCTTATGTTGTTAAGATTGTGGCCACAAATAATGAATCATGGTAGAACTTCTAATTCTCTCAGAATTTTCTCACTGTATAGATTGAATATGTTTTTTTTTTATCATTGGGCTGTGATGTTATTGATTTAATCATGCAATCAAAATAAATTAACCAAAGTGAGTTTGCTTTTGACAATGGATTTCTTGTATTTGTATCATTTTAAAAATAATCATTCTAAATACCCTGCATAAAAGTAGTTGTTTCAAACCTCAAATCCTGAAGGGTGTATTTTTTAAGTGTACTGTGTTTTTCTACCTTAGTCATATGAATATTTAAGCAAATGTTCACTCCCATATAGAAGTTATATATTTGATGTCAGGCAGTGAGCTATCATTGATCCATTGTTTAGATTCAAAGGGAGGGATTAAAAAATGGTCCAACAGATGCTGCTAACTTTGCCTTATATACAACCAAGTACCTTGATCTCACTAGTTTGGGATCGAGCAATGGCTTTCTAATATTTGATGTCCACTATTAATGTAAAAACTTTTGTTATTCAAACAGCACAATAATCATGAAAGGCTTAAGACTAAAAAAGAAATCCATCATAAATCAAGAAGAACCAGATGGAAGAGAAACTTTTACAAGGGAAGTTTCTATCTTTGTTGTTATTTTTGGTTTTGAAAGCCACATATGGCGAATGTTTAATGTTTGCAAAAGTTTCTCTGATAACATTAAGCTTTATGGACATTTGTATAATTAGTTTTTTATTGAAGTATGAATGTGGCTGGATTCATTCCATTGCATGTGAAAAGAATTTGAGTTTGGTATTGTAGGAGTTGTAATTCTCAGCTTGTGGTAGAGAGTATATCGTCTCAAAATTTACTTGATTACTTTCAAATATTTGCTTGTAAAATTCTGCCCTTTCTATTTTTTTACTCATTTTACATTAAGCAAGGCAATAAAATCACTAAGACACAAAGGGGATATTAAGAAAAAGAATATAATATAACTTAGTGTTTCATCTCACAATTTCAACTGTAAAATGATGAGATTTTGATCTCAATCAAGTACTGCACTTAAATTCATAAAGTCTAGGTTGAGATGCCAGTTCAGGACTGATGATTATTTTTTGTATTTTATCAAGATTCTCTAAATACATATCAGAAGTATCAGACCAAATGTGGCAGAAATATTCAATGCATGGATGAATGATAGATTTATAAATGTGTAAGATAGATTATGACAAGAAAAATTGTTTAGCATAACATAATGAATCAACTTTCCTTGCAGCAGACCTAGCAACTGATTGAATATAATCTTTCTACTGTTGGTGGAAAAAATTAGCCCAAGAGGGTGTAAAGATTCACTCTCCTGGCAGTTAGCATCAGCCATGCTGATGAAAGGCCAAAAAAGGTTCTCTAAGATGATTAAAAGAGAGCAGTTTCATTTTGGAGTCATTAAAGATTATTGGTAATTTTTATAGATTAGCTGCAAATTTGATTTTATCAAACCTATTACCTTTACTATTATTAGTAAATTGTTGTATCATCAGCATAGATACCAAGTTGGGAAATGATATTAAGAAGTTCATTAATGAAAATAAGGAACAGAAAGGGTCCAAGAATAGAGCCCTGAGAGATGCCCAAATTAATACAAAAAGGTCTGGGAGAGTGGCCATTCAAGTCAACATTTATTTTGCAAGATGATAAGGAAGAGTGAATCAGATCAAAAATTCATCTAGAAATAAAATAATCTTTCAACTTATGAAGAAAACCAGCATGTTAAACTCTGTCAAATGTCTTTAAGATATCCAAAGTAACAATCCAAGTTTTACCGTTCTTATCTAATGCTTCATAGACACTTTTAGTAAAGAGTGTTAACACATTAGAAGTTGACCTAGAGAAGAAAAGTCATATTATTTTTCTGAAAGAAGACCCTGTGAGCTGAGATACTTAACCAATGCAGAGTTGGTTAGAACCTCTAGTACTTTGCAAAAAAGTAGTAGAACGCTAATAGATCAATAATTAGAATGATCAGATTATACATGCATATGTAATTATGTGAATTATATTCCCCTTTATTATTATAATTTAAAAAATGCTATTATGGTGAAATGAGATATAGATAAACCTGGTATAACTATGGAAATACAGAAAACTAAAATTGCCAATATCAAAATCAGTTACAACCAGAAACTGTAAAAATAAAAATTCTTCATGAAAACACTGAATCTTTAAACGTAAATTCTTAAGCATTTCAAATCGTATTTTCTAAAACATTCATGTTTTAATCATTGCATTTAACATTGAAATAAGAAAGCAATAACTTAGTGTCTGAATTTCTGAAATGAGGAATTATTATTACTTGCATTATTTATGCTCAGACTATTGTCATAATCCTTGTTGTTATTATCACAACATTTTGGCCATTGGGCCCACCAGTCTTCTTCAGGTGCTTGTCAATCCTGGTAAAGTTCAGGGAATTTCAATTGCAAACATTTATTTAATCTGAAGGGAGAGATTGTTCTCATTGGATTTAGCATTTGATGCCTGAAAGAATCATTGTATATGTTACACTATGAGGATCTCCTTAGTAGATGTAGCAAGAAAAACAGAGTTGGCAGCAAGGCTGCAATAGTTGTAGCAGCATCAACAGTAAGAAAGAGAAGCCTTAGTTAGTGCTTATTAAGATCACCTTGTTTATTAATTTTGCACTTTTTGACTAATCTGTTAGATTATTTCTTGAGCCATGTTTATTAAGACACTCCATTTATTGCATATTGAGAAAAATATCTTGCCTGATTAGTAGGAGAGAGGACCTTGTATTAGGTTTGCTAACATCTGTTCATTTATATCTGTAATGTGCATTCTGATTTGTTTTTTAAAGTTCAGCAAGATTTTGTGAAACCAGAACTGAGTGGTTATATATGAATAACTAGTATTTCAATTCATTCATATATAAGCTTTTAGTATTGATTTAGAATCTTCATTTTCTTAACACCGTGTCCATTCATGATGTAACCAATCATTATTCTTCATTAAATTCTCCACTGTTTTGAATTCAAATTATTCACAATGTTGTTTTCTGACCTCAACTATTTTATACCTTGTCCCTTCAAGATAGGAGTGAGCATGGCTCTCCACAGATTCATTTTTTAAATTATGTATTAACACAAGAACAATAGTGGAGAGATTTCCCTTTTACTTCTCTATGATTAAGAATTCTTATCTTAAACTGGCTGCCACCTAAGACTAGAAGGCTCAGTCTACTCTGTTATTTAATCTATAGCAGGAGGAGAGAGGTGATAGATACATCCCTTTTCCAAGAATGTTTGTGTGAAATAGTATGCAACAGATGAGGTGGGAATTTAAACTTGGCTTGCTGATGGCACTTTCTGTACAGACAGACATTACAAAATGTACATATCCTTACTGCGGTGAAACACATTTATGTTAAATCCCCACTGATTGAATGTTTGTGCCTCCTCTGTTAAAAGTTGCTTTTCATTTCTTATTTATGAGCTCTGATACCATTACGAATTGGACATGTCCTTGGATAGAACTTCTCACTTTGATAAGTTCTTAAAGTTCTTTGTCCATAAATATATAATTACTAGGTTCCAGGGCTTCAATGCCATTGTGAATCTCACAATTCACAGTCTCACTCCTTTTCATTATAATTAACTTATATACTGCTGCCATCATTTAGAAACCAGTATATAGAATCATTCCAAAATTATCTTTTATTTCTGCTGACAATATTTTAATATCTTTTTCTTCTATGTGCTGTGTCCTGTCAGGATATTGCCTATCATGGCTCTCCACAATTTCCTGTCCTTTGTATCTCCTAATTAATTTTGTTTTTTGTTATCTCTTCAAAATTTTATTCTGCCATCCATTCACACAAGCTCACTAGGAAGGTTATACATTGTTTTCCTTTGTCCCGCTTGCCTTCAGTCTGTCTTGTGAGTATCATATTTTCCAAGCCTTCTTTCCTCATTATTTGTCTTAGAAATTTCAGCTATCTCTTCCTCATGTTAAGTATAAGTCTCCTTTCTGTTTCCATTTTCTCTAAAACTTCATCATTGCTCACATGTTCAGTCCATGGTATTCTTAGCATCCTCCTGTATAGCCACATTTCTGTTACTTCAAGTCTCTTCTTCATTTGTGAAGAGATTGTTCAATGTTAACTGCCATATGGGAGGACTGATGTTACATAACAGTTCAATATTCTATTTTTCTAATCTCTGTTATAAACTGATTTACTAAGAGTAATGCCATCATATTGATTATAATTGTTACAATGTTTCAGCCATGTTTTTTTTACTGTTAGATCACCCAAAAACAAGTCTTAAGAACTACTCAAGATAGAGGGTTACTAAATGAAATTATTGTAAAGGAGAATGTAAGAAATGAATATGTGGATGTGTAGAATAGTTGAAGTTGACCCTGAACTTAAACAGACCATTATTGTAGCTGTAAGAAAAGCACTCTCATGGAATTTTATTTCCGAAAGTAACAGTTCTGATAGTGTGTTTGGTTACCAAACATAACCCATACAAAATGGAAAATAGAAGTTTATCATTTGGAAAGAAACTTAAACTGTGACCAGTTCTAAGATTTTTTCCTCGTTTATACCCTTTTTGTTCAACCTGAATGCATTTGCATCCACTTTAAGAAGAATATAGTATGAAATGTATAGATGCCACAGAATAGATCATAGACAAGTAGTATTTGTTAATATTTTTTCAATACATTTTTACACATTTAATGACTCTTTTCAATAAGTAAATCAATTCTGGGAACCATTTTAGGATGACAAACATGTATAGCATTTTCAGTTAGCAGTCTTGCACACAATTTTGTTTTGATTTCTGAAAAACTTTGTTCACAAAAGTAACTTAATTGGGGCAGTGGAAAACTTTCTATAGATTTGTCAGAAACATATGGGTATGATTTCAACAGAGAACATCAAAACTTTGGTAGGTGAATCATTTCAAAAAGATTTTTGGCCATTGAGTCATTCAAAAATCTGTCATCTTGCAAAATGTCTTGAAAAGATCTGGAACGAATTTGAAAGGTGGAATACGGAAAGCAAATTTTCTTTTTCTCTTGTTGGGTAGAAAGTAAAGAAGGTTTTCAAACTTCTAATCATAAAATGGGCTAAAGTGTCAAGAGAATGAAAGACTGGATCCTATACTCCCTGAATTTCTCTTACGTACTTTGTTTTCAGAATTTCTTATCTATCAGTATACGTATTTAAGCAAAACTTAACCAAGAGGTAGTTCAGTACATTTTTAACCAAAGAAGAAATGATTATAATTATTTAACCAAAATGGCAATGCAATACAATGCTTTAAATATTTTATATATCCTTCAACAACTATAAACTATAAATATACAAATTTTATATATCCTTCAATAACTATAAACTATAAATATACAAATTTTATATATCCTTCAATAACTATAAACTATAAATATACAAATTAACTACATCTTGAGAATCTTTTATCTGAAATTCTTGTGCTTTGGTTTCCAGATTTTTTTCAGATTTTGGCATATAGGTTATTTAATTTATATATAGCATTTATACAATGGGATTACTTACAAAAAATATATAAATGCAACCCCAAATACTACTTCTACATCAGGCATGAGAAACTAAAGGGAGAAGGTACATCATCAATGACATTACTGTGAGTGAGAAGGAAAATTTGGTAAGCTATCAGTCTCTACCAATGATGTTCTTTTTTTATTAAAATGTTGCAATACATACAGGTACAGTATTTGTATGAAAACAAAACATGGATTCTGATTACAGTTAAATGTAATAAAATCTGAAAAAAGTCAGCATTTTATTTTTGATGCTGCAACACAATAATCATGCTGAGGGTAGCCATGTTGCTTTCTGAAATTTTCCATTTGTGACAAGTCCTGTCAGCCCATGGAAAACTTTCAGATTTTGTAATTTTGGATAAAGGATACTCAACCTGTATTTTCTCAGAGGATTGATTAAAAATGTCTTCAAGTAAATGAACCCTGTAGATTTTAAAGAAGACTGTCCTTTTTTGTATCTTGTAGACTGGCACTAAACAATTACAAACAAAGAACTGAACTAAATAACAAAAAAAACACATCACTTGAAGATTTTCAACAGTAGCAACAACTAAAATAGATAGCATATGTAACATGAAGGGAAAATAATAACATAATCAGTATGTTGACATACCACACTACTTCAAATAAAAGGTTAAGAAGGAAGCCCCAGTCATTATTAAAAATAGCAATAAAAGTAAATGGGCTTGAAAAGCCTATTTTCCTGAAAAACTGTTTTCAGAGAAAGATTTTATAAATTTCAACTGATAGTAATATTAACTGATTGGTCAATGAATGCTGAGTGTTTCCTTATAGAGGAAAGTCTAATCTTATTAATGATATTGAAATTTAAAATTATTACCTCTAAAATCTAAAAGTAAATAAAGTTAATTGTTTAATATTTTATATTTCATCTAATGTATCATTCATATTGCCAACCAAATCTCACAAACTATCTTAACTGCAACAGGCTGTTTTTCTTATTCTCAATCATGAAAGTGACCAATTAACACTTTAAAAGTGACATACTTCATGATTTAAATTTAAAATGTGCAGATATAATGGGTAAAACTTGTCCAAGAAACTTTCATAGCCAGAACTTTCATTTGTAGTTAAACTGCTACCTTTTCCTTGTGAGTGCACAATGTGATATCTTTCATTTTCTCCCTAAAGTAGAATGTTAATTTACTTTGAGAATAGATTATCTTAGAATGTTATAAAAAGCAGTAAAAAAGAAAGCTTAAAAAAATTGATAACAAAATTGATTTGTCTCAGAAACTTGATAAGTCTTTGAAGTCTACTATAATTGCTCACTAATAAACAAATGATATGGCATCTAAAAAAAATCAGAAGGTAAGAGTAGTGCAGTGATGAAATCACAACCCTGTGAGAATGGTTGCCAAAATGATAGGGACATCATCCATATAAGACAAGCTCTTTTTTTTTCTTTTTAAAATAACATATTCACCCAATAAAAAGTCCAGGAACCACCCAAGGTAGAGGGTCACTGACAGGTCATTGTATGGCTATGAGAGGAAGAAATAAGTGCACGTTATGGGGATAGATAGACTGGATCTAGACTTGAAGAGGTTACAATAGTAGTAATCAGGAAATCATCTTCTCAAAAGTCTGTTCTAAGAGTTCTGAGTGAAACTTCTTACTTACTACTGGAATACAAAGAAAATGAAGATGATTCCACTCAGTGTATGTGACATGGCAGGTTCTAGCTGTGAAGGTCTAAACTGATGGAACTATGGAATATAGCTTGTCTAGACATTTGCCATGGAAATGACAATAGAGTAGCAATAGTCTTTCTCTGTGGGAAAAATAATCCATCATCCACAAGGCTGCATAAACACTTTTGAAGTCTGTCAAGGCTAGAAAGTGTGGATTGGGCAACTTCAGATGGGATTCTATATTTAAGACTTTCATAACCAAATAATGATTCAGCTGAAACTGGTCACTAACAGTGAAAATAATGTGGACTCTGCAGGTAAAATGATTGACTCCCCCTGATCCTCATGCAATTCCCTGCCTTTATAAGAGCTAGACCAAGTTGAAAATGGAGTACTGTTGATCTATTTGGGCTGAAGCTGTCAAGTCCTCACTTTCCAGTCTTCATACAGGTCAAAAGCATCTCTGAATCCTTGTTGGAGAATAATTATTTTCCACCCACCAACCACTTTCTCACAGGTGGGATGTGGTGAGTCTCTCACTGCTTTATTGCTACTTCCATAGAAAGTGCCTGGGTGCACTACATTCCTTGGTTCCACCAGGTCTAATCTTCATAGCTAGGACCTGATTTGGCACTTACACAGTAGCAAACAACCCACATTCCCTTTGTATTCCATTGGCAAGAAGTAAGTTCCACTCAAACTGCTTCTTCCTGCAAACCACTGCCCTGTAGAACTGACAACCAAGAGAATGTTTTCCTGATCATTATAATCTTAACCTGTTCATCTGGAGTGAACTGTTATCTTCCCGTCCTAACTATATAAACTACGCCTTAATTTAACCCTCTACCTCAAGTGGTCCCCCAGACCTTGTACAGGATGAACATTACTGTAAAAACAAAAAAAAAAGGAAGCTGTACAGATTCTTACTTGCAACACCCTTGACCAAACTCAAACCACTCTGGTAATAGACTTGAATCAGCTGAGAATATCATGAGACATAATGGAAGAAAAAGTTACACAAAATTGCTTTTAGATAAATAATGTCTCAAGCAAGAATTCCACATAAAGAATTTTGAAACTGAAATTTAGATTAGTACATTTTGTGTGGAATTCTTAAATTTTAAGTCTTGTCATTGTTATTAATTTTTTTTTCTGCTGCAGTTCTGAAATTGATCTTATGTTTATTCTGCAATAGCTAAATGAGCAGCATGGATCAGAAAGAATGAGTGACTGATAAAACTTTACATCACTTAATATTTGGCACCTGTCTTATCATGACAGCACTTCAGTAGTTCACTTTTGAACCGACTGCTCGGTTTGAACTCTCTTCCTACGGGCGGGAGGAACTTGAAGGAGGCTACGCCGAAGGGTGGAGTCTCCTTCGGGGAGGTAAAACCGGCCCTGAACCCATTTATACGGGTTCAAATGGGCTATTTTTTGGCCGACCCTAATGTCATCATGACAGCACTTTATAAATTAGGCTACAAAAGCTACCTAGCAGTAATAATTCAACTTCAGCTATTGTGTCACATCCATCCTTATCTAATTTTCATTTCATTATATATAACTTACATTTATTTGATTCAGTCATCTTAAGTTGTTCTAATTTATTACATGAAGCATTGTCATTATTATCTATTTTGATTAGTTTTTCTTCCATCTTTATTTTGTTAATTTTTTATCAGACCAACAACTAATCAAAAGTTAATTATACTGGATTTTCATTGACATGAATTCAGTTAAGTCTCCAGAGCCAAGGTCTGTGATTTTTAATAAAGCATGCTCAAGACAAAAAGTACCACTAAAACAGGGAATACATTTGTTTCTTACTATCTATCCATCCCATTTTCTTCATATCTACCTATCTATTGAAGTATGATTATTATCTATCCATATCAGTCTTTGCAGTATCTGCTTATCTCAGTCTGTGTTCATATCCATCTGTTTTTATATCTATTCTGTTGTATTTGTTCATATCAATCTGTCTACTTAAATTTGTGTTCATGTGTCTATAAATCCATCTGCCTCAGTCTGTTCATCTCTCTGTCCTGGGTAAGATGATACGTCCAACAGCAAGGCCTCTGATCATGATGTTTTGAGGAGCGTGAAACTACCTCTTAATTGCTGGTGTTCCCAAGTCTACCCTGACCTGGGGTGGTAGCACCTGTTAAGGGTCCCAGCTATTATTATTACTAGCAATACATTTTGGAAAAAAATATTACCAGCAATAAAAATTTTGTCACCATTAAATAGCCTATTGAGGTTGATATGCTGTAAAACAAACCAAACTTGTTTATATCTATCCATCTACCTCAATTTGTTTTCTATCTATCACAGTCATTTCTATCTATGTCATTTTGTTCATATCAACCTATCTACTTAAATCTGTGTTCATATCCTCCTTGCTGTTGTTCCCAGGTTCACACTGACCCGAGGTGGTAGCACCTGTTAGGCCCCCACCAAACAAAACTATGATGAAAGTATAAAAATATATTTTAAAAGTAAAAATATGAGCAATATATTTTTATATCAAAAAGACTGACAATATATAACCAGCAATACATTTTATTTGTAGTTGAAGGTATACAGTTGTGTTCAAATTATTTAGATTTCAATATTAAATAATCCATAGAGGTGGATATACCACTAAACAAACTCAACTATCAACCAAACTATGTTGATATCTATCTATACATTTACCTCAGTCTATTTCCCATCTATCTACCTGTCAGTTCCTATCTCACTATCTGCATGTGTGTTAATGCATTGGAAGGCAAAATGCTATGCAGAAGCTTGGAGAAGTTAAGCAGTGGAATGTAGTACAGATACAGACTTATGTGGCCTTGTGAGCTTGCTTGAAGGAGGGCAACTTAGAAGGAGACTGTGAAAACTATGTGTCAATATAACTTTCTTTTCATGGTCACAGTCATCAAACCTTTGGAAGAACATTTTATAGAACTCTCTTTTTCTGTCTAATATATTAAAATTGATCATGAAAACCCACACTTTCAAACTTCCATTATGATAAAATTGGATATCCTTAGAGCATAGTTTTTTGTTTTTGTGATGAAATATTCATCTCCTTGCAAATCCTATAATGTCTAATGCACAGTGTTATGACCCAATGGCATGCCAATCTTGTACTAGATCTGAAATTAGATAGGCATGGTCAGTCATTGAATATATCGATTTAATTTGTTTGTGACATTTTGATTTCAGTCTTAATGTATTGATATAAAGAAGTTCAGTGTATTACAAAAGCCAATATAAAGATAGCATACTGTAAAGATACCTTTCAGCAGCTGAAAGTTTGAAATATCTTAGATCAATATCAATAATTCCTTATTGTATATGTGAAGACACCCAAAGCATCCTCTTAGAGTTCTAAGTTACAACAGTAGAATTATATTTCTCTTACTTACCATTGAGAACAGTATATAATATGTAATAATAATGATAGAACACATGAATATTTGATACAGAATTATAAATGCATGTCCATTGATACATCAGGAAATACATTGCTTGATGATGAAAAATGCCTTCGTTTTGCACAATAACTATTTGTTTTGTCAACATAATCTTCCTTGTCAATGCTCTTAATTCAGTAGTGGATATTAATCATATATACTGTGTGTTATACTCATAATTTTTCATCCATTGTACTCTCTGGCTTTTATCAGATATCTGCTGTCATATTTACCCTTCATGAAATTTCAAACTGAACCTTTTATTCAGTCCACATAGATATATTGATCTCATTCCATTTCTATGCTAAGGGAGATAATTCATATCAGTTAATATGCACCAGTCTTATTCACCATTATGTCCCTTATTCCTTATCTTCCACTGAAGAATGTAACTTTTCAGCAGTACTTGAACCAGGGATTGAACTTACAACTGTAAGGGAATCATATATGTTTAACCAATGTTTTAAGGATGTGTTATGAACATAAAGCATATAATTTACAAAAGTATTAGGCCTCAGACTTATTGATTAGTCTCATACATCTATAGACATGTAGCTTTGTAATTAAAGAAACATTTTTTATATGCAAAAAATATTTATTTTCAACATAATCCTCTTTCTTGCTAGTTTCCTTTATTCACTGATGAGTATTAACAATATAGTTAAACATTAGTTAATGTAAGTTTTATATCAAAATTCAGCTAACTACTGTGCCAGACTCTGTACATACTGATGTATACTTAAATGAGGAGATGCTGAAAAAATTTTTGTCTGACTCATTTTCAAAATCTGATAAAATGAGGAAACATTAGATTTTTATAGGAAAGACATCTTAGTTGGTCCAAATATTTTTCAGTAGCTCTTCATATATATATCTATCTATCTTATTCTGTTTCTATCTGTCTATCCAGATAGCTCTCTGTCTATTCTGATCTATCTATCTATCTATACAAATGAGTAAGTACATTAATAAGTCTGTAGCCTCATGATGATAAAGCCTTTTGAACAACAAATATTTGTCAGTATAATTCATTGTTAGTGCACTTACTTCAGTGAATATTAATTAGAAATATTGAACATTATACACTGAAAATTTCAGATTCAGTTAATAAATTTATCAGGCTCGGGACTTAATGATCCACCCTCATAAAGTTATATATATGTGTAGCATTGTGACAAAAAATTATCCACAACAAATATTTTTCAGTCTCTCCTTGTCAATGCACTTAATTCAGTGGTAAATATTAATCACATAGATCAAACATTATATGGTGAAATTTTCAGATTAAAATTCAATTGAAACCTGTTTTTGACTTATTGATCAACTTTCAAAAATGAAAATTATTGACTACATATTTCTATCTGAATAATGGTAACTACAAGGAACTGGAAACTAGATTGCTGAAGATATTTAGAATTTTAAAATTACAAAATTAATAAAAATAAAATAACATATACTAAATTAGTTAAAGAATTAGAAATTTTGGTTGGTTGATTTAATGACATGCCAACCCTAAGAAGTGGAAAGAGTACTTTGCTCCATTTTTTTATGCTATCAAGATAAATTGTATAAAAAGATGACATTTCTTGCCTTTCATTTCACCACTTACTTCTGTAAAATCACTAATGGAATGATTTTTAAGGAAGATTAAAGCTTCTATCAGATTAAATAACTGAAATTCTGAAATCAGTCATTGTCATCATCCAATGAATTATTTGATCCATATCATCTTTCTGTCAGATTTACAAAAAGAAAAAAATAAATGGCACATTCTTTTTTCAACAAGTACTCTGCACATTTTAAGCAATGCAACTACGGAAGACTAAAATGAATATAAAGTTATTTTCACCTTATGCCAAACTGGAAAAGTATGAAAAGTATGAAACTAATTGTAAATTATGTGAACATTTTTGTTAGAGAATTTTGATTCTTATTAATACATACAATTTTTCCTTTATGTTGAGTGTTTAAATCAAGTAGTAATTGATATAATAATTTTAGTTGTTTAAATTTCTTAAAATGCTGTCATCATTTTTTATTAAAAATTTTGACAGGTATAACTTTTCTCTTAGTTCTGTTGTTTACAACTAGTAGTAGAAGTCTTTTATTGTCAACACCTTTGACATAGAATTATCATTTTTAAAGGTTTTTGACATATATCTTTTTTCTTATTTTTATTACTTTTTATTGTAATTTGCAGATCATTTTTACATTTACTAAGCAGAATTGATGATCAAGAATGGGTTTTATCTAAGAAATTTGGATAAGCTAAGACTATTGCATCTTATACTACTAGTGTAAACAAACAATATGATGGGACATGCTGTCATGTTAAGACTGGATACCAAAGATAAAAGACATGTTCAGATCTTGTTGGAAGATTATTTTTTAATCTCTGCTGCTTAGACTCTCAAAATATAGACATTTTTGAGGATTGTAATAAAAATCAAAAGAAATGAAATGGAACAAATATTAGTGAAAATTAATAATAATAGCACAAAACTAATTTTCTATCCTGTCTTGCATTCGCTATTTTGATATTATAGGCTATACGAGTATTAATAAATTTTGGGAAGTAACAGAAGTAAAATGGGAAAGGATAGTGCAAAATTTTGATATTTAGTCATTTTCCAAAGATTTTCTGACTTCAGTAGAATCAAAGTATTTACAAGATGAGTTCCATAACAGTGTTATAGTCAAAAATTATATTTTTTCTATTTCATTTTTTAATTACAAATTTATTTTTAACTTCATAATCTCTGTTTTAAAAGATTATGTTGGTTATAACAACCATTAACTCTAATGCATGGTAGTCAGCAAAAGAGATACTGTAAGGTTGTAAATTACATATTAGAGATATCAAAATTAAGCAAGTATAAGAATTTAACTAGCCATATCTTGTAGGCATACTGCATGAGAGAAAGATGCCTTTCAGAACTAAACATAGTATTAGGCAAAATGCAGGAATTTTTCACAGATGAAGAGACTTAAAATGACAGATATTGTTCTACTGATGAAAGCTGAAAATACCTTGGGTGGGAAATGTGAGCAAAGAGTAAATCTTAAAGAAAATAAAAAAAAACAAGAAAACTGCTGCTAACAATCAGAAAGGGACAGCTGGAATTTCTGAGATATATATAATGAGGAAAGATGGCCTAGAGAATTTTACACACAAGATAAATTGAAAGCAAGAGAAACAGGTGGAAACTGCAAGCAATGTACTTGTTTGTTTTGTTTGAATAGTTAACAAAATAGGGACAAAGGTGGAAGGTTAAGGATAAAAATTGCTCAGAGAAACAAAAGATAGGAACAATGGCCTAGTGGGTAAAAGCATTTGTTTGTGAATTTGGTGACATGGTCGTTGTAATTTCAATCCCAAAGTCGAGCAGTGTATACTTGCACTCAGTGGAAATGGGCAAATAATAACTGAACAATACTAAAAAAAAACTTAGACATGAACAATGGAACAAGAAATCTAACACTATAGATTAAATAAAAGGGTTCAGATCAGAATTCCCTATAGGTTAACCAGATCGATATGCACCTGAGGAAGTCTAGGGGGCATAATGGCTGAAACATTTTGATAACAATGATGATGAGGACAATAGTCTGAATGCAATTTTTTTTTTTACAGTAAGGTTACCCTTTTCAAGGCCTGGAGGCCACTTGAGGTAGAGGGTTATGTTAGGGGGTAATTTGTGCATATAGGAGTGGAAGATAACAGTTAACCCTAACCTTGAACAGGTTACAATTGTAGTGACTGGAAAAACATCCTGTTGGTAGTTGGTTCCACACTGTAATGGTTTGTGAGAAGAAGCTGTTACAGCTGAACTTACTTCTCACCGATGTAATACAGAGGGGTTGTGGGTGGTTGCTACTATATAAGTGGCATGGTGTGTTCTTGCAATGCAGTTTTGAATTGGTGGGACCAGGGAATGTAGTTCATCTGAGCACTTTTCATGGAAGTAGTGATAGAATAGCAAGAGGCTAGCCTGTGGGAGAAAGGTTAGTGGATGGAGAATAATTTGTTACCCACAAGGGCATAGAGATGCTTTTGGATTCTATCAAGGCTGGAGAGTGAGCTTTGGAAATAAAGAGATAGGAAGTTGTAGAGAGCCATAGAATATAGAAGACAAAGAAAAAGATATGTTATGAATTTATTAGTTTCTATGTGCAAATTTATTAAATTCATTCTCCTTTTGCCAAAAATAATGATAAACTTTTGTATTACCTTATCCATATTCCAATGCCATCAACTTGGTCAATAAATTTCATTAACAGTCATTAAGGAATATGAATGAGATTCATAAATAATAATAAATTAATAAATAAATGACTCTTTTGGCACAAACCTTATAAAGATTAATTGATTTTCTTGTGATGGTGGGGATTCCAAATGATAAATTCAGGTCACTCAGTTTTCTGATATTATTCAGTATTAATGGAAGCATTTGCAATTGGATGATAAAAATCATTGGGGGTTTAATGAAACAAATCAAAAGTGATTCCATTTATGATGGTATTTAAAATTTGCTTATTTTAAAATTTTGCATTAAAATTTCCTGTAATTATGAGAAATATAATAAAAATAAAGCCAACATTTAATATAGGCTGTGTAACTCATATGTAGCCCCTACAGGGGAAACCTCTTAAGATACTCCACTCAACTAATGTTGCCTTAAAAGTAAGAGATAAAATGCAAGCTAATTTGCCTTCATGTACACTGGATTGACATATTGCAATATTAAGATAATTAGCATATATTTTCCAATACAACTATTGATGGCTTTTCTTGTACAGGCTCAGTTTGAAATTGTTAAACTTTCATAATCATAGAAACATCAGTGTTGTGACACAGCAATAATGCAGGGAATAAAACCATAATCCTATATGTATAAGATGCAGGTTTTTTCATCCAAAATATATGTATGCATAAGATGCAGCAAAGGATGCTGCATCTTATACTTTGGCTTAGAACTAATTTCCATTTTTTACAGGACTGAAAACAAACAGAATCGGGTCAAATTGGATTTATTTGTTTACCAGGGAGATAATATCTATTTAATAGTGTATTGTGATAAGAGGAAATAAATCTTTCATAATAAAAACCAAAAGAAACAAACAAGTTAATATTTATTCAAATTTATTTCAATTTATTTTCTTAATGTGTATTGACAATTTAGTGGTTTTATACTCCCAGAATATTGTATCATGTTTCTGTAATACTTACCAATCATGAAAGTAAACAAAATATCCTGTTTTTTTTTCATTTGTCTCTTCTTTTTTCACAAGTTTTGGTCATTTTCTTTACTCTAAAATAAGGTGTGTTTTACACATGAAAATTAGAGTTTTTCTCTGGAATTTCTCTGCTTTTTAGTTGCATCTTACACTCCATAGTGATACACAAGCCATTATGGCATATTATATTAAACATAGTTTATTTAAGAGAATTCTTTCATTTAAGTATGTTCCATTAAATACAATGAACACCAAATGTTGATTTAGCCCCTTGCTGCTTTTCTTCTGGTGTTAAATTAATCACTCTATCTCAGGTTGAATCTTGTAAAAGAACTTACCAAAATTAAATCTTAACATCAAAGTACTTTAATCCATCATTGATTATTTTCATGGAAAGAAAGTGGAAAGTTTAGAATGAGTTAGTTTAATGTTTGTATTGTCTGTTTAGAATGTTGAAATGTATGTTCATATGCTATAATTTAGAAAATGAATTTAGTGTCATGCAGTAAATGTCTTAAAAGTTTAAAGGGAATTTTTTCAATATATGAACACCAGGATAGAAACAAATTTTATTAACAGTGAGCTACTTTTTTCTCATGTAAAGGACCTTCAGAATTTACTGTACTTTTTTATAGTTAATCTGGGAAAGGAAATCTGATGGAATTATCAGGACTAACATGGTTTTGGACTATATATACTGTATTTTGCTTAAAAGAGATGACAAGTAGAAACTTATGATATCTACTAACTGAAAAACAGTGTTCCTGTTTTCTCTGGGGCCAGTGTACCGATGCTGATGGATGCTATGCTGATGACATAAGTATTCATAATTGGGATAATATTGATATTGAACAAAAAAAAAAAATCAACATTTTTTACCAACTGTTCCAAGAAATACAACTTAAGCAAAACAGAAACTACAATCTGGAATCAGAATGAACATAGTGATAGCACTTACTCTGAATCCATCATATGCAATCATGATGTAGAATTATTCTAAACAGTTTAAATGCCTTGTTACATGGATTAGTTATAACAAATTTAGTATAGGAGATAAGGAAATTGAACACAGAATAGTGTGCACTGCAAGAGCTTCTTCTTCTTTCACCCTTAAACCTAGAAAGAGCTATTCAGCATCCTCCTCCTCCATGCCTGGGTCTCCACGAATGATTTCTTGATGTGTTCATCATGTGGTGTTTCTTGGGCATTTTAACCTGGTGGAGCCCATCCCTCCACAGGTTAGACCACAGCTGATATCCTCCAGTTAGGTGGCTTGCATTGGTTGTGAACATATGGCTCTTGTAGTTCATCTGAGGAATCCTCCCACTCTGGCTGGTTACCTGCATTGAGGAGGTCCTTCACCCATTGATGCCATGTTAACACCCCTCCCTCATGTGTGTTTAGCCCACCAGCTGAAACAGTTTACTGGGGTATCACAACTTGGAGCCATCATGAGAGATTTAGAGATGGTTGAGGACCAGTGATGCCCATCCACCTGAAGATGCAGTGTACCAGAATCAAAGGTACTACTTCTATCCAGAGCCCCATAAAAGGTTCTATAAAACACAAACATTAACTTTAGAACATGAGTCATGTTCTTAAATAGCCTTGTCAGATTGGCCTTTTGGGAAGTAATTTTTTGTGGAAAAGTTTTATTAGTAATGACAAGATAGGAAGATTTAAATTGTTTGTAGGCTATGTTGGATTTTCACTAATTCTTACTGTCTTCAGGTGTTATATAGGTGCTAAGGAGCAAGAACAGAGGAAAAGTAATCAGGAGGATAGCAGATAGTGATTGACATTGCATTGCACCTAGTACAGCATTTCAATTCAAAGAGTCTAGGCACTATAGTGAAACACTCATCTGAACAATTACCATGAAAAGGCAAATGGAAGAAACCTTATGGTGATGGGAAAGTGACTGAAGCTGAGTTGTGTATTTTAATATTTCATGTACTTGGAGGGTATCTGGTTACAGCAAAATAAGTTAATAGTATTTTGGTTGAGGTTTAATTAAGATTTGTATGCATGATACTATGATTAATGGTTCACAATAATATTTTTTTCATCAATGATGTGTTTAGGAAAGTTGTTAATATGAAGTGTTTGCTTGATATTGGATAATTTTTCTTTTTTTATAGAAAATCGTTTTAGAGGAGGAAATTAATTCATTTCAGTTGATAAGATTTTTTATAACTTCTGTCTTCTATTGATAAAGATATTCACTTTGATGGTTAAGGAGACAGGAATTAATACTAGTCAGATTTTTATATGTTAAAGTAATGAAGTTCTGATTGCTGAAGTCAATAAATTCTTGAAAATTATGTTTTATTTTAAATTGTATAGTGGATAACTGAAAAATAACAGAAACACTCCTATGTGACATATTTCTTTCATTGAAAGGGATCTTCAGGATAATAATGGTCTTATTAAGGGAATCTTATATATGCAAGGAAGGTATAAAATATAGCACAGGTTATAATTCTTTATTGAAAAATGCTAAAGATACAAGGATACTAATCTTTAAATGATAAAAGCGTTAGTTGAAGTAATCCAGTGAATTCACCTAAAGAACTGTGAGTTCAATACCTGGCCACAGCAGAGGTGAAACAAAAATTTGGAGAGTTGAGTTACTAAAGGGAAATAACTGAAACTCAGGTATCCAGAAAAGGCATGGCATGTGCAACTAGAACAATCTAACCTGGTGGAGGAAATAAAATGTTTAGTTCAAAATTCAAATGTATATTACCTGAAGAATGCTGGAGCATACAATGGCTGATACATTGTGAATATGACAATAAAGATGAGAACAACAGTCTGAACAATGTAAATACTGTAAATACTTCAAATGTAAAATATACTATGGAAGACTTCAAAATTAGGGCACTTTCTTTACATTTTCACCATGATGATTTACTTCCTCTTTAAATTAAAACTGAATTCTTTAATTCTTTAAACTTTATGCTGATTCTGAACAAAATTCTATGAATTTGTATTTGTTGTTAGAATTGGTATCAGTTCTATTTATGTTATGCTCTCTCTATGTCATTTTGGGGAAATGAATGATCACACTATTCCATAGCTTCCTCTCTTTTATTACTTTCAACTATATGTATGCTCTATGACTCTCTTTGTCTTTATGGTATTCATTCTGCCATCCATTTGTTCAAGCTTGACAAGTCAGTTTCCCATTGCTTTTTTCTTCCTTTGCCTTTAATAATCCCTGTGAATTCTCCAAGCCTTCTCTCCTCATTATGTATAATACAAATTCAAGTTATTTGTTTCTGATTATTTGCAGCAGTTTTTGGTAGTTCCTTTTCTCCTTAAAATTTTCCCATTTTTAACATGGTAATGGTAAAATTAGCCATTTCCCAACAGAAAATATTTGGCATTCCATGACTGACAAGTTGGTGTTTTTATCAGTTCAAATCTATAAAATGTTTTTATTAAAAAAAATTTTCAAGGAAAGTTGGTATTTTTATCAGTTCAAATCTATAAAATGTTTTTATTAAAAAAAATTTTTCAAGGAAAACTTCTCAAGTTTACTAAATGCTATAGCTCTTTCTAATAGTGATGGCAGTTTATTCTATTTTTGTTTTGTTTTTGGTCATATGGAAAGTTAACTTATGTAGTATGAGATTCATGCTGGTAAAATGCTAGAGGTATAAATCAATATTTAATGTCTATCAAGTACCTTTGATCTAAGAAGTGTTGATTTGCAGTGACTGCAGAATGTACTCTAAGAGATATCAAAGTAAGTTTTCTGCAGAGTGTCACCACAGAATGTCAAAGCCCCCAGATGCAGAATTGGGTCTCAGAGGATATCAATCATTGCACCAATATAAACAGGAAGTGAACCCAATTGAACATAGGATAACATGAAGTTATATTAATACTGAACCTGGATAAGACAATGCTATATAAATGCTGGATCTGCAAGGGGAGCAGACAGAATTTGTCATATTCTTGCAAGGAGAAGATTGAATGTTTGAAGAAAGACCCACAACCTCATACCCTTGATACATTAATTTGACATAGTGAAGAAGTAAAAACAAACAATTCATGTATAAAAATTTCATCACATATTCTTATCAAATTCAGTTAACATTACATTTTTTCATATCATTATTTTCTCTTCTAGTTACATGTGCTAACCATATTTGTTATTGTTGAAAGTCTTCAAATGAATGATATGCTCTATAGTTAAATAGTTAATATTTTTGACAAGTCTTTTCTTTATTTTTGTTGAATATCTTCAGCATTCACTGTCATAAGGGAGATCAGACATTTTAGATTGTATAGAAAGACTTTTGATGCTAACAGAGGTTTATTGTGGAGTTGACATGGGAAGAAGTTAACCTGACACAAATTTAAAATGTATTCTTTTATTTTTTTTATACTCTGTAGTTTGAAATATATTAGGGTAGTTTTATTGGTACTCCTTACAAAGATATCTTACTTGCAGATTACATTTTTGGGGGTCTAACTTAAGTAGACATGCAGTCATATTTTTGTTGATAAAGACTGTACAAATACATTTGAAACTCTTCACTATTCATTAAATCATCCTCATGTATTTTATGCAGGTTATTGTGGAAGAATCACATATATTTTAAACATTTCAAATTATTGTATATGTTTCTGAAGGAAAATAGAGGATTGTATTTAGTTTTATACTTTAGATAAGAGAGAACAGAAAGTAAATTATTATTAGGATGTCAGAAAAATTGATTCATTGTTTCCCATTTATTTCAAACCTATTATTCATCAACAATTTTAACAAATCAAGTAAATGTGATGGATGGTGCTATCATGAGAACATTTCATTTGCTGAGCCAATTCCCTAGTAGATTAGTGTTTATCCTAATGGAGGAGATGATTCAATTGTTTTTCATTGAACTGATCAGAGCAGCCAGAGTCTCTGAGGTTAAATTTCCCATTCTTGAAGCTGAAAAAACATTTCTATGCAGTTGTTTTACATGATAGTGACTTCTCTGTACACAGTATATATGTCTCAAGCAGCTTCAGTTGCTTGGAAACTTGACTGAATAGTTGTTAAATTCAATCAAATTTAAAAAAAATGATAAACAAAAGTTGTAGAGGAAGAATAGAGCTGCAAAAACAAAAAAGATTAGAGTAAAAATATATTGCATGTTAATTCAAATAACATTGGAAAAACTAAAACACATTTATCAGACTATATATATATATATATATATATATATATATATACACACACACACACACAGAGTCATTGTCATAGTTGGTGGAACTCATTGACAAGTATTGGGGTGCTCAGTGACATTTCCTTCTGTGTGAAATGAGTCCTATGTTGGATCTGAAGAGATGTCCACAGCCACCTATTGGTAGAGTATGAGTGCATCAGGGGATGGAGAGCTTTGGCTTTTCTTTGGGGTCTCATTTATTTGTCTTCTCTTTTATTTGTCCTTCTGGTGTTTTCAAAGGATGTTATTTTTTGTGGACTGCTCTTCTCCAATTGGTTCTTATATATATATATATAAAAATCAA
Organism: Acanthosepion pharaonis; assembly: GCA_903632075.3. Taxonomy (NCBI): domain Eukaryota; kingdom Metazoa; phylum Mollusca; class Cephalopoda; order Sepiida; family Sepiidae; genus Acanthosepion; species Acanthosepion pharaonis. The sequence goes on from CAHIKZ030005508.1 coordinate 740,504, forward strand.
AATTGTGGTTGACTTTTTTGATTTCATAAATGCTACACTCAAAAAAAATAACATAATTCACTCAGAAGGAAAATCTTCATGAGTGTGGCCATTGAATATTATCCAAATATTAATCTATGCCCAGGTTTTTTCCCAATATCAGTTTTCCTAACAGAATTACAACTCTCCCAAGCCAATGTACACAACAAATATATCAAGAAATCAAAAGAAAATGGCTGAATCTGTCAACACATCAATACAAACAATTTTTCTATGTGTGAAAATATTCTTTTCTAACATAATGTAAGTGATGTAATTTTTCAGTTGATCATATAAATATACAATAGCATTTCTAAATTCTTCTAGTTTCTAACAAAATTTTGTTCATTGTTTATAGATACTTTGTTTCAATAAATTCATATTGTTTTTGCCTTGAAAAAGTCCACATTGGATGAAACTTGTCAGCTAAAACTTTCAAATTGTCTTTTTTCCATTATATATATATATATATATATATATAATGAAATGGTCTAAGTCTGACAATTATTTTAATATATTTTCTGCTTATGTGTTTTTTAATTAAATAATTGTATCTATAAAAATAATTTATTAACATAATATATATATATATATATATATATAGGCCACCCTGCATTTCTTTAAAAATCAACTCAGAATGAGATATTTATTTTTCTGTCTTTCTCCCAGCTCTACTTACTATCAAAATGTTAATATTTGGATTTGTCTGTCCACAATACATTTTGCTAAATTATGACTATTTTGTTTTCACCATTAACCCCTCAGTAGAGTTTTGAGATTACCAAATGTTTGGGAATTTTGATTCAGGCCAAAGGGAATCATGATAAAAAACAATATCATTCGATTTTGCAACGACATACTATGCCATCTTGGTTATGCATAATTGGAAAAAAAATACCTTTCAACAAACCAACAATCTAAAACACTCTCCTAAATTATGTCAAAATTACAAAAAGAAATGGAACAAAATTTTGGAAATTATGACTTGACCACATCAATCTCCTGGCCTCTCTCTCATTGAATTAGTATGGGATGAATTGGATAGGAGAATTCAAAGACAATATTCAAAGTGTGAGAATGAGTTTTTTCAATGCTTGAAGAATGCTTAAGTCTGGCATCTACTTTTTTTCAAAAACTGTTGGAAAAATGCCAAGAATTTGTAAATCAGTAATTCGGACTGGTGGTGGATTTATTGATGAAAACAAAGTAATATGATGTTCTATGATTATTTTTTGTCAGATTAGAAGCAATTTTCTATAGTTACAAAAAATTTATCTTCTACTTTAAAAGAATACAAAAATATCTCATTTTATGGTGTTTGTTAAAGGAATGCAGGGTGACTCCAAATCTTTTGACTGTAGTGTGTGTGTGTGTGTGTGTGTATATATATATATATATATATACATACACACACATGGAATGACTTTTAAAAAAGTTCATAAATTTAACAAGTTCTGCTATATATCTTTGCTACACTAGAAATAATGTAGAGTTATTTAATCATTCTTTTGTATTTCTATATTTTCAACTCCTATCGAAAAAGTATATAAAAAATAGTCTACCTTGAGCTATAGCACCATAGTCCCCTTCAAAGTACTCCACTTAAGAATTCAAACTCTTAACTCAATACTCTTTCTGCTTTTCAAAACAGTTTGTTCAAGCCTCTTTCAGAATGATTATCAGCTGCTTCTACACATCCTTCCCAATCCTCTCCACAGTTTGAAATTTCCTCCTTTCTAACAGAATTACTTGCAAAACCAGCAATCTGGACTGTAGTATTGTTGAGAGATCTAAGTAATGAGACATTTTACTCTTCAGTATGTTATCATAAATACACAGGTCAGACAGTACATAAGCTTACTCAATAGTGTCCTACTGCTGACTAAATAACCTCATGGCATTAAGGTTTCCATGTTTAAAAAATTGGTTCTTAACATATTCAACATAGCAGATTCAACATTCTGAAGAGCACATCTTGTGTGCTTTTATGAGCACATGGATGAGAGCTTTTAGAACATTCATTTTCTGACCATAAGACACAAATTTGAATGTTACCAGTGTTGATTTAGCAGAGAGCTGAATTATTTTGTGTTATCAGCCAGGGCAGGCAATTCTAATGTATAGTACTGTTGGAACGTGCCTGAAAATCATAAAAATCAGTGTGAATAAAACTGATTAGTTGGAAATGTTCTGAAGCCACCAATGTATATGCTAGTATAAGTAATAGTTACCAAAGATTTGAGTGTACTGGCCTTGTTCAAACTGTTAGTTATGCCAGATTAGGTGTTATTTCCCAGAAACTGTAATTAAAGACCACTCAGCAGAGTTGCAGTATAAAACACAGGTGGGTTCTGTAGGTATTGAAAAAATGACAGATATACCAGAGCAGGTGTCTGCAACAGGGATTGGATAGCCACACTAGCAGACAGCTGTATGGCATTGACCAAAAGGTGTGCTCAGTTATTAAATAGAATATATAATACTTAATGAATCAAATGAATATTTTTGATCAACTCAGTATGTGTGTGTATATATATATATATATATATATACGTATACACAGTAAGGAGGAAACAAATATTTGTTTGCAGACAATTTTTTATTTATTGCATTTCCAAGTAATGAATAGACATTCTTTTCATATAATTAAATGTACACAGATGCAGAATAACTAAATATGTATAGAAAACAGAAAAAAATTTGATGTAATACAAATAAATCCCATTTGTCCATTTTAATGGGTAAAAAAAGTATTTATACAATGCAAATTTCAGATTTTAAAACTTTTAAATTGCTTTAATACTCTAGATTATTCAAGTGGAATATTCAAGAACGTGCCAATAATTTTATCAGTAGTTATTTTTTAGTCTAAAAAATACAAACAGAACATTCTGTAATTGATATTCATGCAACAAGGTTATCATCATGGCAAGAGGTAAAGAACTGATTGCTAGGCTCTTGAAAGAAGGTAAAAGTTATAGGAAGATCACAGTGCTCTGTGGAAGATTTTTTCAAGATCTTCAAGGAAATTAATGGTTACTTGTCAAGAGCTTCACTCAACAGACAATAAGCAATGAAATTTGTAAGAACAATCTAAAGTCACACTCTCCTCAGAAAGCCCTACTGCTATTGAAAAGACAGAAATGCCAGGTTGAAATTCATTTGTGAACATCAGGATAAAGAAAAATTGTATTGGGAAAGAGTATTATGGACAGATGAAGCCAAATTTGAGTTGCTTGGATGTAATTCTAGAAATCATGTAGGGAGGAAAGATGGTGATGCCTTTAAACAAAAGAACACAGCTCCAACAGTGAATTTTGGTGGTGGCAGCATCATGGTTTAGTGGTGTTTTCTGCAAAAAAGTACTGGCAACATATCAGTAATAGTAGAATGAATGCCACATCATATCAAAATATTTTGGAAGCAAATAATGATTTTGGTTGAAAATCTTGAACTTCCTCCTTATTGAATCTTCCAACAAGATAATGATCCTAAGCACACTGCAAAATCTATAAAGAAATGGCTTGCTGAAAATATTGTAAATATCTGAAGTGGCAAAGTCAGTTCCCAGATTTAAACCCAATCAAGAATGTGTGGCATTATTTTAAAATTCAAATCTGATTGAGAGCTCCAACAAGCATCTCAGATCTGAAGATCATATGTAAAGAAGAATGGAACAAAATATCAACTAAAATTTGCAAATCATTGAGTACTACAAGAAGAGGTTGGTTTCTGTAAAAGGGAATAATGACTATTCTACAAAGTATTAAATGAAGATTATGTATTCTTTTTTGCATTGTACAAATTCTTTTTTCACCTATTAAAATGGATAAATAGGATTTATTTCTATTGGTAATTTTTCTGTTTTCTATGCATATTTAGTTATGCATCTGTGTACAGTTAATTATATAAAAAGTATGTTTATTCAGTAGTTGGAAATACAATAAATTAAACATTTGCATATGTACGAATATTTCTTTCCCCCACTGTATGATAATATGTGTGTGTGTGTGTGTGTGTGCAATCATCTTTGACTATTACAAGTCCAGTACTGAACAAGGGCCTTTTTTAAAATTTTTTCATGATGACTTTGACTGCATGATTCTCTGCCATGTCATACCAGCAAAATCCTTTCTGATCTCTTTATCTTCTGCTTGATTTTTTTTATTGCATTTGGTATTCATTAGGCACTAATCAAGCAACCTTTTGTTCCATCTGTTATCCTTTTTTTACTTGCTATATATCATGCTCACCAATCAATTTGCTGATATTTCTTCCCTTGGTTTGTTCTCTGATCCATCGTGGCCTTTTTTACCTTTTAAGAGTTATTTCTAGCATTGCTCTTTCTATTCCCAGTTTGTTATCAGGCGATCTTTTTTTAATTTCCATATGTTCCATCCTTGTGACTCAGCTATCATTATACATTGATTTCAAAATTTGTTTTAAGCATATGGGCAGATTGCTTTTTGAAAATGCATTTTTATTTTCAATGCTTTCCAGCCAGGCATTAAGCATTTCCAGCTATTGTATATCAGTTTCTTGAATTTTTCATGGTTTGTCCTTACCTGCTATAAGTAGACATGTTCCTGGAATTCTTTCAGTTTTTTGTTCACTTTTCTTAGGATCTTTATCCGAATGTAACAATGCATCGTTAGTCTTATTTCTGTTCAATTTCAGACTGTCATTGAAACTTATTTTTAGGTCATTTTGCTTTTCTTGTAATTCACTACATAATTCAGATTACTGAATGAGATTGTTGTAAGAGTGTAGAATAGGAGGAAAGAGGAAGAAAGTCATATTATGAGGATATGTAGGATAGATATTGGTTGGTTCTAGTTGTGGTCAGAGTAGCATCATCTTGGGTGTCTGTTCCACAAAGTAATAGTTCTGGTAAAGAATCTCTCTGGTTCAAACTTCCTCTTTACCAATGGAATACAAAGGAAATTAAGATGATTATTAAGTAAAATATGGTTAGTAAATCAAAGGCATTTCCCCATTTATACTTACAGATGTAATGGGACTGGATGTACTGTGTGAGCTATATCCACAGTGAGTTCTTGCCACAGAGTCATATGATCAATCAGCAAGTCTGCAAAAAGATCCTGTGGCATTTGCTTTACTCAATGTATGAAAAGAGACAAGAGTTGTGTCAGGACAAATCACAGCTGTTTCACTATGACAATGAATCTACTCACAATGCCCTGAACATGTGGCAGTTCCTGGCCAAGAAGAACATCTGGAACTACATACATATTTACCTGATCTTGCTCCATGTGATATTTTTCTTTTCCCCAAGCTCCAGGGGATCATCCAGGGGAACAGTTTTGAAGTTGTGGAGTCCATCAAGAGTGCCATAATGATGGAGGCGAGGAGCATCCAAGAAAAATCCTTCCAGCAGTGCACAGAAGCATGGCAGGGAAAGATAGAAGAGTGCATTAGGCTCAAGGGGGATTACTCTGAAGGAAAACACCATGTAGTTTGTTGCTTGGAATTTAAATCAATTGTTTGTGGCACCAGTCACGTTAGTATTAAGACAGACATTGTCTATCCATTTCTTTTGACTTTGTTTTCATGAAAATCTTTCTAAGGTATTGTTTTCTTTAAATAAGGGATGCTGAAAGGTTCTCAGCCCAATTAAAAAAGAATTAAAAAAAAATTCTGTTTATTAAGTAGGCTGAACTGAGAAATTTTCTGTACTTTCATTATAGTGGGAAATTTAGATGCAGAAAATATTATTTTATATGTCATATCTTATTCTATCTAAAGGGAATAAGCAATTATGTGGCCTTGTGGGTGATGAATTATTCCCATCCAGCAACACCTTTTCCACAGTCAAAATGCTGCTAGAATTTCACTACTCTACCACTGTTACTATGGCAAATGTTCAAATGAGCTGCAGTCCTTAGTTCCATCATCCTCATTGCCTTTGTATTCCTTTGATAAGTAAGAAGTTCCAATCAGACAGTCTTACCCAGAACTGTTACTTTGACTCCCAAGTTGATGCTTCCCTCACCACTACAATCTTAACCACTTCAAGTTTAGGATCAACTGATATCTATCTTACATATTCTTATAATATCCACATCTTACTCCTTCCCTATATCCTTGCATCAATCTTGTTCATTAACCCTCTAACTTCAATGGCTCTTGGGCCTTGTAATAAATGAACAATAATATAAATATAAACAAAACAAACAACAACCTTGCAAACATAACATCTGCCTCTGCAGGCAGAAACAGACAGATTGAGGAGTAAGAAATAATTGTGAGTTCAATTTCTGAGCTGGGCATTGCTGACTTAGACTCATTGGAAACAGGATGAACAATAATTGAACAGCACTAAATAAGAACTAGATGAGATATACCGGGACATGGAGAGTTGGACAAGAACAATCTAACTCCATAGATTAAAGAAAGGGTTCATTCAAAATTCCTTGATGTCCTGGATTGAAAACACCTGAGGCAGGTCGGAGAGCACAATGTCTGAAACTGTGTGATAATAACAAAAAAGATGAGGAAAATAGTCTGAGTGTAAATAATATAAAGAATGAAATAATTAGTTGTTTTTAATTCTTTTAAAATTTATTTTGAATAATTTCTGAGAGAATAAACAAAATGTTATATAGCCTATCATGATGTAAGGATATATAAGTTGATTATCTCCCTTTGGTGGAGATAAGTCACATGGGTCCTATGAAGACTACTTAATGATGTCATTTCATACAGTGAGAATAGCAGGAGTCAAATCCTTTTTGTTTACAGTAGCTAAACCATAAGGTTGCTTTCTTTTGCCTGAGCCTCCATAGCCCAGGCAGAGGCTAAATCCCACTTTACAAATCCATGATGCCATTCCTTTTGGGAATATATCTTTCCCAGATATAGAAAGAAACTCCACCTCACAGTCCTCAATTTGGGAAACCTAAGATTCACTATTTCTCCTATGTGGAATTTGTCCTTGCCTGGAACTTAGATGAATCCAACACATTTGAATCTGGAGCCCTAAAAATGGCTTCTCCAGACAGAGGAGTATCTCCATATTATATGCAAGACCCCTTCTATGTGATATAATTTCTCTGCATGGGATATATGTATATATAGTTTTTTTTTTGTATATCTTAGTGATATAATAATCTCTCTGAAAACATAGTATGCTTGTCGTTCCTTTACCCTTCAGCCATTCTGATCCATTACTGAACTACCCTGTTATTATATCATGGATGTAATAATGCTAATAATGGTGGAAATTCAAATGGGAGAATACATCTTTCTTCAATAACTCTCTCTCCTGTTACAATAATAAAATGATTAATATGCAACATCTGAACAAATTATATCATATATTAAGACAAGTAGTTCAAAACAATACGGGTATAAATCCATTTTTATTGGTTAGGAAAAAATTGTTTTATAGCAGAGTGTTTTTCTTAAAGGTAAATAAAAGTACATTCTTCCTTTTTTTAACTTTAGTTTTGATTACTCTTTTCACAATCTTTGATGATGTATAAGACCTCCTCATATTTCTGCAGTGAGTATCCAGAAAAAAATGATTGCATGACACACTGAATGGCACTGGATCTTTACCCATGATCTGTATTTAAATGATAATCAGAAAGAAACAACTAAAACTTTTAGGACACATAATGATGAAAGGGGGGTTGGAGAATTTGATACTTACAAGACACTGAGTAACCTATCTCACAAGATTGTCTAAATGAATAGCAGTACAAGGACAAGGAGGGATGGCAAAAATACAATATTAAGAGCTACAAAAGATAGGAAGTTATGGAGAGGCTTGGTTACCCTTTCTCAAAGGGACATAGCAATTTGAAGAATGTTTGGTTAAAAAATTTGAACCTTAATATAACTTGGTAACCATACACAGACACTGTGATTATGCAAGCAAGAATACACATTTTCTTGTGGGTTTATTGGTGTTAAAATGCCATTGATTGAGTTTGTGCCATGTGTAATCATCACACAATGATGAAGTAAGCAGATCAGCAAATATAGCTTGATTTTTTTCCTGGGAAAATATTTGAATGATAAATAATTTTTTGGAAGATGTTTCAGTAAGTGAAGGCAAAGCTAAATTTTCATACCGTAGCTTCAAACTTTGTCAAGAAACCACTGAAAGTGTTGCACATACTTTAACAAAAAGAACACACAAAAGTTGAAAATACGTGGGCAGCCATCAATGGAAATCAGCATTTGATGGTGCAAGAATTTGAAAAAGATCAGGGAATTCCACAGATTGTTCAGAAAGTACCCAATCAATTTGAATATCTCAAATGCTCATTCTTCATGTCTCATATACAGTTTGTTGTTATTGCTTATACCTCATGCATGGTTTATTAACATTCATCATGTCTCATGAAGGGTTTGTTTACATTCCTTATGTCGGGTTTGTTAGCATTCCCCATGTCTCATAGTGTTTATAAGCATTCTTCATGTCTTTTTAATGTTTTTTTAGCATTCCTCAAGTTTCATGCATGATTTGTTGGCAAAGCATTACTTTACTCAGATCTATCAGTCAATATTTAGCCTTCTGCAACCTCTGGGTTATGTCCTCTTCCACAATCGGTTGTTGAGAGAGGACATTCTACTTAGAGTGGGTGGCACTGATAAAATTTGCATATGATACTCAGCAGGTATTAGCCAATATTTAGTGTGGGTCAGGTACTGAGAGAGCTATATAACACCAGCCTTTTCTGTTGGGCAGAAGTACCCAAGACATGTGGAAAACCAAACAAACAAATACAAGCTAAAACTGCTGTTGAAAGGAAAGAAATCTTAGAAAATTGATAAGATTAAGAACGATTCCATTACACAGCTGATATCAATCTCTAAACGAACCTGGTAGACTATTTTCAAAGCGGAACAGATGTTGGGATAGGGTTAGGTCACTTGGGTAATAATTTAATGGTAGGATCATTTCAAACAGATCTTGGTTGTCCAAGTCAAGTTTACTGCAAGTACCATAATTTGATTCAGCTTAGAGCCAAAAGAATCATTTAGTTTTTTTTTTTTACTTTTAATCAGGCAAAACTGAGAATAAAGGAAAAATAGCTAAATATTGATAATTTAAAATAAAAATCTTGATAACAGATGACATTGAAAGAAGATAATTTCCAAATCATTTTAGTTATCAGATTGAGAATCTGTCAGATTGGCAGAAGATGATGTCAAATAAACTCAATAGACATGATTTCAGGAAATTAATCATTCTTAATTAAAACAAATGTCAATAAAGCATTCACATCAAAAGCAAATGTGGTTATGGGAAAACAAGACCTCTCTTCTGATCTAACACTAAATTCCAAGTGGGGAAAGCACTGGCTGGTTACATTCAATGCCTCTAAAACCAAACTGGTTACATTCCAACACTGTCAATCAGACACCAAACTACCACCAGTCATGATGAACAGATGTCCCTACAAGGATGCCCCATGCCTTAAACTCACACCTGATCTCAAGCAGAACTCCTATATATGATCCATCTCTAAAGATGCAGATAAAATGATCAGCACCTTGTACCGCTCTAGTAAGTACCTGACACCTAATGCTAGCTTCTAGCTTTATAAGAGCCAGATCAAACTGAAAATGGTGTACCATTGCCATATTTGGGCAGGAGCTGCCCAGACCTCACTTTTCAGTCTTGAAAGAGTTTGAAAATATCTCTGAGTCCTTGTGGTAAGAATTATTTTCCACGCTCCAAGATATCTTTCACAGGTTGGGTGTGGCGAGCCTCTTGCTGCTCTATTGCCGCTACCATGAAAAGTACTCAGGCAAACTGCATCTCCTGGTTCCACCAGGTCTGACCTTCATGGCTAGGACCTGCCATGACACTTACATTGTAGCAAACCACCCACATTCCCTCCATATTTCATCGGTGAGAAGTAAATTCAACTCAAACAGCTTCTTCCCTAAAACTTCTGCCCTATGGAACCGACTCCCTAGAAAATGTTTCCCTGATCATTACACTCTTAACCTGTTCAAGTTTAGCATTAACCATTATCTTCCTCTCCTATCCATATAAACTCCTTACCATAACCTTCTACCTTGAGTGATCCTTGTGCCTTGTAGAGGGTGAAACTTACTGCTAAAACAAAAAAAGACAAAATTTGAATTTTTTTTTTAGGTAAAGCACAATTTTTCCAGTTTCCAACTATAATGATACTTTTCTTTATTATTATTATTCAGACTAATATCTTCATCTATTTTGTTTCAGTTACTATTCCTTCAAATTTCCAAATGCTATTTTATATTCTCAGATAAAGCATTGACATTATTCTAAAAATTATTCTTACTTGTACTTGTTGCATGTTGACAGCAGTAAATGATCTCAGCTCAGTTTTTCACTCATCTGGCGATCACCAATCGTTTCAGTTCAGCAATGAAAGACTTTAATACAAACAATTTTCACTTATCTATTTCTATTAATCATGTCAATGACTATTCAGTGGGTGTCACCCCTCCTCATTTGGAAGCTGTTTCAGACATGAAAGAAAAAAGGTCTACATCAATGGATGGTCAAGAAACAACTCACAAAAAATACTTTATCTATCTCATGCTAGGTCTGTCAATCAAAATCGACTTCCTTATTATGTCTTTCATCTGACCCCAAAGGTCAAACTCTGGAAGTTGGTACTGAGATACCCTTCTTCTAAAGATGATAGTCTGCTAAACTATTATTTAACATACTTTCATCATTGTTATTTTGAACACATTCAGGACTTCCTTCTGATAATTTCTTTGTTTTGTTTCTTAGAAAAGAGCATTTTCAATTATGCATGAAATTCTTTTGGCACTGTTTTTTATTTTTACTAAAGTTTAGTTAGTACAAGACTAAAGAGCCACTCAAGTTAGAGGTTTACTAAACGAGGTATGTGATCTGAATGTAAGAGTAGGTGGTAGGAAGTGAATATTATGATGATAAGGAAGATAAATAGTGATTAACCCTTGACATGTAGAGGTTAAGATTTTAGTGTTCATTGTAGGATTCATGTAATAGTCTGTTCCACAAAGTCATGGTCTTTGGAAAATGATGTCTAAATAGAACTTTCTCCTTAGAATTAGAATACGGAGGGTGATTTGACTACATGGATGTAGCATAATGTGTTTTCTATTTCTTTTATAATTTTTTATTTTATACCACAAAATTGTAAACATCATATAATGAAATAAAGATATACATTATACCAAACTTTATTATGCAAGTTAATATCTTCACAATAGAATTGGCATTAACCAAACAATATTAGTGAAGGTTTCAGAATATACTTATATAAGTTGTGATGGTCAGATGATAATATTGTGACATTTTCAGCTACAGGCAGATGGGCTGACCCAGAAAGCACTTATCTCAGGTTGAGATAATATTTAAATCTTGACTGGCATGTTCCAGGCTGGACACACTTAAACCCACTGGTTGAGATTGATGAAAAATATCTGTTTTGTTCAGGCTTAAAACAGGATGCTGATTTGCATAATAAATTTTCTCTTGAAGATAATGATTAGAGGAAGCGTCATATGTGGCCTGAAAGAAAAGAGAATTAAATATTTTTTTATCTTTTCCTAGAGATTTGATTTCTCCATAAAATAAATCCATACAGCCATTTCTTGGTGGTGTCCAGCAGAAACCAGATGATAATAATTATTTTCAAAGGGTGATGCTTTCCATGAATTGAATTCACCTAAAATTTAAAGTAGTTGAGATGGTTAGCTTTTAGTTCAGACCACCCCTTGATACAGTCCCTAAAAATGATTGGTCAACCAGATCAAGTGACACCCCAAAGTGAGTCACATCAGACTGTTTCTAAGCAAGTCAGGAAAGGAGAGGAGGTAGCAGCTATGAGTGGAAGCCAGAGATGCCAAAGAAGGCAATTTGGAGTTGACTGGGTGGATTAACACTCTAACTGCTTCTAAGTGGCTAGATAATTGCTCCAAATTGGAAAATCTCAGTTGAGACAAAGGAATGGTTGGTATTTCTATGCCAGTCAGACCCCTACCCAGTTTTGGGCAATGTATTATAAAAACTGGGCATTTTGAGGCTTTCAATGAGAACAGGGCTGCAGGTCAAGCAGAGTAGAACCACAGGTTGAGCAGAACAGATCAGCAGACTCCAGAGTAGTTCATCAAAGTCCACAGGAGAAATCCAAGAAAAGTTATCACTTAGATTTGAATCAGAATGTGCTTAAGAACTGGCTAGGCTACCTCCTGAACTCATGATCATGTACCAATTTAAAAACAACAATTATACACCCAATGTAAGCAACTAAGAACTCAAGTATTAAGGTATATTTGTTTATCACTCCCAATGTTTTTCTTTTCTTTTTGAAGCTTGTATTTTTCTGATATTACCTTGTATAAATGATTTGTTAAAGTTCAAAAGATTTGTCTTTTGGGCATATACATGTTTGTGTAGACATAATTCTGAGAAGCGGTGATATGTGTGTTTTATGTTATAGTTTTGCTGAAGTTATATTTTGGAATACAGTTTGATTACTTTAAGAAATTGTTGCATAATACATGAATTTATGTCATTGAAGTGTTCTTTCATGTTGGTTGATTTTGTTTAGTGGCATATCAAACTCTATGGGTTATTTAATTCTGAAATCTAAATATTTTGAATGCAGTTGCATGCCTTCAACTATAAATAAATTATATTGTTGGTAATTTTTACTGGAAATATGTATTTCTGGAAATCTTTACTATAAATATGCATTTTTATACTTCTATAGTGTTTTGTTTTTGTCTAAATGTTTACTATTTGCCCATAGCTGGGACTAAAACATGTACTACCACCCTGGATCAGGGTGGACCTGAACATCAGCAATAGAGAAGTGGTTCTATCTCCTCAAAACCTCCAATCTCTAGATCAGAAATCTTGTTGTTAGATGTAGTTTGTCATCATACCCAAGAATAACAAGTTGAAGAGATACATAAAAATCAAAAAGAGTAAAAGAATCAGCATGAAGAATAAAAAACCTATCTTTAATAATGGTACAAAAAAAAAGATCTGAGGAAAACTAAAAGGATACAAAGCAAGAAAAATGAATAGACCAGAAAGAAAATGTATCAAGTCAATGGTGTTAGTAATGTAAACAGAGAGAAAAGTTACAGAATATTCAGAACATTGACTATAGACATGAAAGCACCAAACAATTACATTTATGTAAATATCACAAAGAGTAATATATAAGTTGGGTGAAGATGTATGTGTAAACTAATTTCTCACCTTTTCTGGACAATCTGTTCACAGTTAAAGAAGAGACTTGGAGAAATGTGGTTTTACAGAAGGATGCTGAGAATACCATGGACTGAACTTGAGAGCAACAACAAAGTTTTAGTGAAAAGGAAAACTAAAAGGACACTTAACATAAAAAAGATTGAATTAAATTTTCTAGGGCACATAATGAGTGCTTGGAAAATTTGATACTCACAGGACAGATTGAGGGCAAGAGAGGGAGAGGAAAACAATGCATAAATTACCTTGCAAGCTTGAGTAAATGGAGGCAGAACAAAGTTTAGGAGAGATAACAAAAAGACAAAATTTAAAAGGATAAGAAATTGTCGAGAGCCATGATCATCAACATCCTGAAGGTACTTAACACATAGAAGAAGAGAAAGAATAAATTTCAGTGATGAATGTTTTGCTTTTATTACTAAAACTGGATGGTCCTGATGTGTAAGCTTGAAGTTGGTTCCTCATATAAATATTTAACCAGTATACCTTAGAAAATGACAGTTGAAAGGAGGAGTAATGTTTTGGACTGCTATTGTAAGCAGCAAAATTATTGGTCCCTTCAAAGTTGATGATCATATCAAGAAAAATGCAGAGAATTATCCTTATCTTGGAAAAGAGGTAGTCTGATTGGTAGATGTCACAATCAGGAAACCTTAAGCCAAAAGTGGATAATTATGGAACCCAATTTTCATTTATATTATACAAAGCTGACATTTGATCACCTTGCCAAAAATGCACATCAAATTAATAGAATGTTGCTGTCTCTCCAGATATATTATCCAATGGAAAATTTGTGGTTTATTTTTAAGAGAAATATATAACAATAGAAAGCAATATTCAACCAAAAATCTCTTCTTTTATGTGCCTCTTTCAGGACATAGGCGATCATGACTCTCCACAACTTCCTACCCCTTGTGGCTCTTAGCAGTTTTTTCTCTCTTTGCTAAGCCTTCCAACAAATCTATTCACATATACTTGTCAGTTAAGTGGCTCTCTACCTTACCCCTATCTATCTTGCCCTCTACATATCCTGTGAGGGTTAGATTTTTCCAAGCCCTTTTATCCAAAGAATTTCAGCTGCTTTTCCCTGATTCTGAGTAGAAGTATTCTTTCTGTGGTCATTTTCTTTAAAACTTTCTTGTTGCTTACTTGTTTCATCCATGGAATTTTCAGTATCATTCTGTAGAGCCACATTTTTGCTGCCTCTTGATTTGTCTAGCATTCATGGCCATATAAGAGGATGGTCAACACATTGTATTTGAGCACTGTTTTCTTTGTATTCAGTGAAATTTTTCCCGTTAGTTAGCACCTTGCTTAGCTTTTGGAATGCTCCTTTCATTAGTCCAATGTTTGTTTAAATCTCGTGTTGCATTTTCCATCCTCTACACTTTCCAGATATTTGAAATTCTGCACCTGCTTGATGTTTATATCTTCAAATTGTTACATTTCTAAGAAACAATAAAAACTACTCTAAGTAATGTTAATGTTGAATTGGTGAAAAAGCTAACAAAATTAATAGAAGAAAATCTACTGAAGGTTACAAAATGTTAAGGAGCCAACCTTAACAAACAGAAAACAATGAGAAATTTATTCAGTTACATGGTATATCATTTTAATTAAATACATGTTTCTATAGCCTTTATGCTTTGAATTAATTTATAAATATAAATGTATCTTGAAGAGAGAATAATGACATCATGAAGATGATGACTTTCCACATTATCTCAAACAAAAGACAATAAAGGAAACTCCCAACAACAATACCTGAAAGGGTGATATCAGCTACTGAACTTCAGAAACTTATTTTCCTGAAAAATTGTTTTAAGAGAAATGCTTTACAAATTTCAGCTGAAAGTAGAACTGACTAGTCAGTCAATGTTGAATGTTTCCTTATAAGGAAAGGTTAATATTACCATTACTATGTCTGAGAATATCAGTGAAAACAGTGGGAGAAACAAAAGCCATTGGAAATCTTGAGAATAAAAATAGTTCTAAGATGGTAGTACTTTACTCACATAAATCATTATAATACTTTTCATATCAGCTAATACCATTCTGAACAAATAACAGTGTATGTAATTAAAAGCTTTATAATAAGCAAAAGTAAAAAAATTGATATCAATGAAATTACAGATGCTATTATTATAGAAAAAGGGATAAAACTTATTTAGAATAACAAAAGCATGAAAGTTGTGGAGAACCTTATTTGCTGACATAGCATATAAAAGATAATAATAATAGGAATTACTGTATACATGTGCATATGGAAAATGGAATTAATAAAAACATTGCATTTGAAATGTATAACAGGTATACAGAATTTTAATGCTATAAATAATCTGATTAGAATTTCTTTTCAAATGTATATTATATATAAACTGAAAATTGGTATAAAACCACTTGGATCCATTTGAATGAATAAAAACTTTTCTAAACTTAGTCACAGTCCTCCAGACATGCAGGGGAATATTTTGTAAAATTTATTATTTTAAATTTATTTATTTATTTATTTATTATTTTAAATATTTTAAATTCTTATATAAAAAAAGACATTTTTCATTTTAATCTAGTTTAGAAAATAATCAATTTATTTAAAATAGTCATTTTACCATGGATATATTTATACTAGCATAAATAATAATAAAACAATTAATTTGGCTGGCCTTGATGTATGCATTTTTACTGGCATAAATATTATAATTGTGTTACCATAATGAGTATTTTGTACAAGAAATCTTAAAGCTGGTTGAAAGATAAGTCAACTGAATCACATTAATTTTTTAGCTGCTTGAATAAATATACACATAAAAAATAATTTTCTCTCAGGAAGACTTCATCTGTAATTAATTTCTTTTTATTTTTATGGAATACAAGCTGGAAACTTTATTAAACACTGTAAAGATTATAAAAAGTTTATACAATTATAAGATTTGTAATAAGCAAAATGCTTTCATAAATTTACTGAAATATACTTGAAATCTACTTAAAAAATGTAATTTCATAAATTTGACATTGCCTTAATGAAATCTAGTATTGTAATCCTATCAAAATATGATTACTGTCAATAAAATAGAAATGTCTGTAGAAGCAGAATCAATATTATTTGGTTATTTTTGCACAATACATAAATTGGCTGCCATTATTACAATCTCAGGGGACTTTTTTTTCACTAACTTTTGTAATTGTAAAGCAAGCATTACATACAACAATAACTACTTTTTCTTTCCACTTGGCTACATTTAAGCATTTAAGATCTCCAATTCTCCAATTTAATAACATTTCAATATATATATATATGTTCTAAATATATAAATGCCTTGCGCTATGATTGTAAAGCAAATATAATTAAACTTCCTTTGTTAAATATATTAATAGATCTACAATGACATACCACAACTAAAAATATTTATATCAATAGCTATGACCTGCAGAACTGAGCATTTTCCTAAAGTATGTATGTTCAATTTATGATATATTTTATTAGATCTATCATTTACTGGTTTCTGTCTCTGTGTGTGTGTATATATACTAGGTGTAACAGCAAAATTGTTCAAATCATGTAACAGCAAAATGTTTAATATCTAAAACAAAACTGAACTAATAGAGTTTCTTTTTTCCAGGTGTCCATATAAAATATTTAGCCATCTTAACACTATTTGTTGTAAGAGTCATTGAAAAAGTCTGTGAGTTATTCAGCTGGAAAGGGAACAGATTAAAATTATTTGTGTCAGCCCCACTGTCTTCTCAATTGTGCAATGGCAGGAAGAAGGATCATCATTTCAATTTAGAGCTGAAGAGATCAATTAGAAAATATCCAACTCAATCCATAAGATGTTAGCACATGAGATTGGAGTTTCAATTATGACAGTCCAAAGAACAGTGAAACAAGACTTGAAAATCTTACATGAAACCTCTGAGGCACCTTGTTACTCCAGGACAGAAGGTTATAAGGTGAAGAATATCTTGAATAATTTGGAAAAAGGTTCAAAGCTTACTCTAACAATTGAACAGTTTTGATGTTATACCTGGTATGTGTGTATATATATATTTTAACAAAATTAAAAGTGGAAAAATATTTTGTGTGATGCATTTCATTCTTTAACACTTCATTGGACTAAAGCGACATTTCTTTGATGCAACTACACATATGGACAATGGAGAATGGATGCTAAAATTTTAAATTAATTTCTTTTTTAGATGTGTTTTATTTAGCCAATTGCCTTTAGTTTCTTTTTATTTTTTATGTCTTTATCACTTTTGTTATTAAATATCCTACATTGGGATAATAGGTGATTTGCAAAGAAAGGTAAAATGTTTTAAGTAACTGGATGCAAATTTAGGGCAGATGATCTAGCAATTAAAGCACTTATAATTTTTATTTCAATTCCTTGATGTTTCTCCTATATATTCCTTGTGGCAATTATTACAGATAGTAGTGTAAATTCCCCCTTCAAGTTTTAGCTTAATATTCTGTCTTTTACTGTTTTAGAAGTAGTTTTAACAAATGTTATGTTAAGCTTAGATAAATTCTTTTTAATTGTAGTTACTAGATAGAATAATATATTTTGATTTGTTGGTTTTGTCAGAATGGTTCACTCTTATTTTTTAATTTTTCATGAGCCTATTGTTTCACATTGAATATGAAATAATTATAGTACTGGAAGAACTTCAAAGTATTTTCAATGTATTTCTCCATTTTATTAAAATATAGAAGGTTACAAATTCTGAGTGTTCTTAAACAGAATTTGATAATTATTCTAGATTTTATTTTGTTGTTATGGTGAAAATAAAACTTTATGAGGTTATTTTTATTAGTTTATTTGCAATGGACACTTTAGATTTAGTTCACTTTCAGTACAGCATAACATAATATCTCAGAAAGGTAGTCTGTTATTTGTTTCGTAAGTGAATGCTTACATATGTTTGACTAGTGTATCTACAATGTCATATAATGTTATCTTGTGGGGATATATCAATAGTGTGTCATCAATTTATCAGAAATATGCTGATTTTTTGTATGTAAAATACTTTGGAAAGGACCAGCAAATACCAGCTAAAATAGGTGAACCCATTGGTAATCCAACTTTTTGTTTATAAAAATTATTGTTTAAAGTGAAATAGCATTGATTGGTGATGAGTCAGCAGTTCTCATGATTTTAGTCATTGGTAGAAAGAAGTCTGTTTTTCATCTGATGCTTTTATTAAAAGGCTTAAGCATTTGTTAAAAGGAATGATAATATAAAGGGACTTTACATCTAAGCTAGCCATTAATTTATCTGTCATATTTATTCCCCATAGTTTTTCAACCAGGTTCCCTGAACTCATAACATGTAATGGGTCAATGTTTTCAAGGAGAGGTGTTAAAATAGTTTTGCCAGTTTTAGGGGAGTGCTACTGATATATCTAGGATATAAAAATTTGTATATCATTTCTCCCATATATATATTTACTAAAACATTAATTTTAGTGGATACTTGAATTTGAGTAGAGGCCCAGTTCAGTTATTAAAAAATATATTTATTTATTTTTGTCTACTGGACTGAATATTTGAGAAATCTTATTAAAGGAATATATGTGCTCCCTGGTAGTATTCAAACCTGCATTCCCCTAGAGGAAACTGCCATTAGATCAGATGTGCTTTGGATATCTTGGCCACTGAGTGTGTTGATGGTGAAGCAAAGTTGAATAGTGCCTTTAAAAATAAGTTTTTCTATGACTTGTGGGATAGGAATATTTGCTTAGTTTCATATCTAAACATAAACAAAGCAATTTCTAAAAAAAAAAAAAAAAAAAAAGGAATAGATATTTTATTTATTTATTAGAGAGATTTTTATTACTTAAACATTATTTTTAGTGAATATTCATATTTGAGTAGACACACTGTCTATTTAAACAGTATATTTATTTATGTTCATCTACCATCCTGAATATTTGAGGAATCTTATTGAAGAAAAATAAGGATATGAGGAAAGCCTAAATTTTTCTCTAAGATTTCTTGAATATTCAGGATGGTAGATGAAAATAAATAAATATACTGTTTAATAAATAAATGGAGTATCTAATGAAATATGAGTAGCCACTAAAAATAACATATAATAATATATATAGTAATAAAAATCTGTTATATTAATAAAAAAAAAATCAATCCCATTTTTAGAAATTGCTATATATATATATATATATATATATATATATATATATATATGCTGTAATAAGGGACACAAATGTTGTAATTGGAATAATGCAGAGTTAGATTTTGATTTTTAAGTTTTGTTTTCATTGGTAGATATTGTTTATTTTAGGAGGTTAGTCTTTATGTATGCATGCAGCTATCAATTTTTAAATTCTCTCTGTTTTTTTTACATTGTGTAATATCATGTGTATACCTTATAATATCTGTGTTTGTTTAATTCTTAAAATTTTAGTGTAACTTTAGTATATGTTAAAAACTGGGTACATTAGTGTATTTTCATTTATACGGTAAATATGATGAATGTTTGAAAGTGAATATGTTATGCAGGGTTGTAATAATCTGCAAATGATTGTATTTTATATTCTTTAAGAATATATTTATAAAGATATGAAGAAATGTGTTTGGTGAGTACTTGTTGCATGTTGACAGTTTATTAATATTCCTTTTAGGTATTTTTTCTATAACGGGTTTTACTCATGTTTTGCTAAGGTAGCATTTAATATATATTGTGTGTGTATATATATATATATAAGTTTGTGTGTATTTCTCTCCCTCTCTCTCATTCATATATATATATATATATATATATATATATATATACACACACACACACACACATTTTAACAACCACTGATAATCTTTATAAAGAAAGACTGCTCTTTTCACAAAATGTAAGTTGGAATATTAGTAACAATGACTGTGCATTATTTTTAGTTAATATGCATTTTAAAATGTAGGGTAAAAATTTAGAAAGATCATTGAATGTTCAAATCTTATTGGACTACTTTGATTTTTAGGAAAATAATTTGTATTTATCTGATAAATTGTACAGTACAAATGCAGTTTATAAATTGTACAGTACAAATGCAGTTTATAAATTGTACAGTACAAATGCAGTTTATAAATTTGTCCATCCATTTTCTGATTTTGTTTTGAGAGTAAAAATTGGTTTGTTTCAGACTGTGTATAAATATACTTCAATTAATCAAATGCAAACTGAATTAACTGGACAAAAGTTCTGTTTTTTTTGTAGGGTGGGGGTGTATTTTGATGGGGTATGGGAAAATTTAGAAGATTGCGTTTTAGTATCCAAAATTCTTTTGTCATATTGCAATTGGTTTTTCCAAAGATGTTTTCACCGTTTGGGAAATCAAGAAGAAAATAATATCAACAAGAAGTAAATTCAAAGTGAAGAGAAAACAGAAATGTAATTTACTGGAAAGAATAAGAAAAAGAAAAAAAAATGTCTATTCTTTGAAAAAGAAAACCAAGGTCAGAGTTTCTAGCATTGAAATTTATACAGTTTGTCACGGGTGTATCAAAAGTATTTTCATTTTTTTTAATCAACTGAGAGGCACGAGAAATCTCTTGAGAGTTACTGTGTATTTTTTAAGTTTATGTAATACTGTATGTATCTTTGGATGATCCTCACTCCCCTGAAAGTTTTCGAGTGATGGTTGTTGCTTACTCATCTATATTGAATTTTAAATCATAACAATTGATGGTTGTCTATTTCTCAATACTTGTATCCACTACTATAGCATCTGTACAACTGAACATCAACAATAATGTGATATATCATTGTAATAGTAATTATGAAATTAACTGTTCCCATACAGGAAACATTTGACATTCATTGATTGAACATTTAGCCACCCTGCCAATTGAAATTTATTAAAAACCTTTCTTAAAACAGTTTTTACAGAAAAATAGCCTTGTTAAGTCCACTCTTATTGGAACCATGCTTATTCCCTTCATATTCCTCTGGTGAGAGGTAAGTTCCACTTGAACATCTTCTTCACATGAACTACTGCCTTGTGGAACCTAATCCCAAGAGGAGGCTTCCCTGATGACTTCACTCTTAACCTGTTCAAATCTGGAGTTAAGTGTCATATTCTACACATATCAGCATGTCTCTTACTCAGTAACCCTCTATCTCAAGTAGCCCTTGAGCCTTGTACAGAGTGAACATCATTGTAAAAAACAAAACAGAGAGTAATGAATAACCATACATCAGTTTTAAGGTTGAGAGAATGTATTATCATTAGCAAGAAGGGCCCAAGGTGCAAGTGACAAATCATAAACATTAAAATCAAGTACAGGAGAACACTTTGAAGAGTTATCCCAGATGAAGGAAAAATGTAATAAAGAAATTTTAAGGCTCATTGGCATACAAAAAAGATGCCTTCCAAAAGCTAAACTATGAAGAAACAGGAAAATTCTGTTAGAAACAAATAAAAGAGTGCTGGGCTGCTATGTAATGTCAGTCATTCTCTATGGACGTGAATATGGAACAATTCAAAATGGTAGCCATTAAAACAGACTTTGTTCTAGGGATGCTGAGAACACAGTGGATGGAAGATGTGAGCAGCAATAAAGTTTTAAGGAAGATGGAAATGAAAAGGATGTTTGTATTTAGAAACATAAAGAAACAATTGAAATTTCTGGAACAAATAATAAGAAATGACACTCACAGGACATATTGATGACAAGAGGGGCAGAGGGAAACAGCAAGTAACCTACTTCACATTTTTTTTTAAATGGCTGGCAGAACAGGGACTCAGGGGGAGCAAGTGAGGGACAATATTTAGAATTATAAAGAATAGGAAACTCTGGAGAGCTGTGATCACCTATGTCCAGAAGCAAGATTACACATAAAATAAGATTATAACATTTGATGTTTCCATAGAGAAATCAGTTATCAATATAGACAGTGTGGATCTAGGTATTAACACTGCATATTGATTGTCAGTTTCAAGCTTCAAGGCAGTTTTCAGATCAAGAAACTGGCAGTCACTGTTTAGTGTTGATTCCTATGTCCACACTTTTGCTATTTTTATAATGAAAGTGTCTTGGTCTGCAAATTTCCTACAGGCAATTTTAATTTATCACCTGTTCTTATTACATTAGTACTGATCTAATGTGGGATACCCAAAACTTAAAACACATGAATAATTAAATGCAAATTAAAAACCTACATGAAATTTGTCAAAATCTAATTTCTAAAATAGAAAAAATTAAAGTAAAAACCAGTCTTTACTATGCTTGACACATTCTTTTTCTTGCCCATGCAGAATTTTGTTGGAATAAAATCCTTTTTTGGTGATGCCAATTCATCAGCAAAACATATCAAAATGGAAGTTTTCCTAACTGACATATATATAGCTTGAAAATGGCTAAAGAAGTAGCCAAAAACACTTGGAGCAATGAACAATATAGACAATGTTTTCACTCCTTTACTCCTACAAAACAGAGAAATGTAAGAAACACTCTAAAAACTAAATAAAAATTAATTAAAATTTCCTTGTCTATCATATTTAAAGAAAGATGTTTAAAAGAAAGGTTGCTGCTCAAATATACATAAAAAAAACCTAACCACACATACACCTTACATTAGTACATCCATCACCCTTCCCCATCTCTATAATATGATACATTCTCTCACCCACTCACTTTTAATCTGTTGTAATTGTTACTGACTTCAGAACAATTGTGGCAAATAGGCTGATGACCTAAGAAACAGATTCAAGAGCTAAAAATAGCTCCTCACACACATGCAGAATCATGTGATCAAATACAAAAAGTTGAGTGGGAAAATATTTGAAGAATCTGTTAGACAGCAGACCTTAAGTGATTTACACCTTTTCACTTGTTATCGTCAATCAAAGGAAATCATGTAATGAAGTCCAGTTCCAGCTCATGAATTTACTATGCTGCATATACCAGATACATAGGTGAATTACTAAGCATTATAATCACCCAAGACAGGCATGTGTAACCCAACCAATTATTCAATTGGAGAAAAGCTATGACTGATGCAGCGCTGAATCCTTCCTAAACAAATGATGAATTCTACATTGCTGAATATGTGAGAAAGAGAAACAGCTATCACTTGGGGTCTGAACTTATAGCAGTGAAGAAAGAATAACAGATCAGAAGACATTGCTGCATGACTGGAAAGACTTGAACTGAAAGTAAAAAGAAGGAAAAAAAGAGAAATATAAAACACGAGAAAAAGGTAGACAAGGGAAAAGAGAAAACATTTTATTTCAGCCGAGAGACTAAAGCTAAGAGTTTGCTTTGACTTTTCATATCACATATATAACACATACATCTGTCCATGCAGAAAGATATTGCACACATCTTTCCACACACATGCATTTTCATGTGTTGCCTTGTTATCTTATTAAAATGTATTCTGGTGTTTGTTTGTTACTATTGACTATTTCTCCTCATCCATGTATTTGACCCTATAAGAGAACCCTCCACTGTGGAGGGGAAAATGTTGGTCACATCTTTGACAACAAGATGATTTTTTTTACCTTTTCTTTTTTATATTTTGTGTTGTGGCAATCGGTTTCTAACACAATATACATCTGTGTCACATACATTCTCACATGTAGACACATTTTCTGTTTCTCCTATATTAATGCAATTCATTTGGTTGTACTGTAAAAAAAAGATATGCTAAATATTTTGTGTGAAGTTCTTTACAAAGAATCTTTGTAATTCATTTCTTTCAATTTGAAAGAAAAATAATAGTCAAATAAATTATTTAAATTCATAGAGCTGTGTTGGAGATTTGCTTATTTCTTTGCTTTGTACATGCATAATCCACTATATATATATATATATATATATATATATATATAATTCTGCTAGATTCTCATTGAAACATAAGACTTAACAACTGTAAATAAGGATAAAAATATATTTACAAAATGCTATAAAAAATAAATTTAAAGCAAGATATGCTCAATCAAAAATAAATAAAATTAACACTCTAATGCAACTAATGGTTTGGTATTTATAAAATTTCTAGAGCAATCACAAAAACTTTTGACTCTGCTACTTGGTATTATCAGTTCAGCACATTTAAAGAATTCCGGTCCCTTACTGAATTTAATCAAATATGTAGACATGAAAAACAAGGTTATATCTAGTTTAGATAATAACTATATACAGACTGTTTGGAGTTATTACATCCAGGGCATGTCAATAAAGTATATCTGGCATCAAGGCCTCTGAACAAGAGATTTTGAGGAGCAGGGGACCACCTCTTAATTACTGTTGTTCCCAGGTCCACCCTGACCTGGGGTGGTATCACATGTTAGGGTCCCAGCTATGGGGAAAATAGTTAACCCCCTAACTGGGGTCAAAAGACTATGAAAGTAAAAAATTTTATAGTAAAAATAGATTTTCATAGCAAAAAATTTACCAGCAATACATTTCTGTAAGGAAAAAAATTACCAGAAATACATTTTTTGAAAGGAAAAAAAAATTACCAGCAATACATTTCTGTAAAAGAAATTACTAATGCTCACAAAATAATTAAATTTCAGCATTAAATGACCGATAAGGAGTTGATATATCACTAAACAAACATACTCACATAGCAGTTATTATGCAAATCACCTTAACTTCAGTAACTCAAATTTACTTTGAAATAATCAATTTATATGTCAAAACAAAGCTTGAGTATATATTTAAATTGTTTAAACATATTTTATTGAAGTTATTTGATTAAAAAAAAAAACAGTACTATGAAGTTATGCAAGACCAGATAATCACGTTTTACTTCAATAACAAAAGGTAATAAAATTGACTACAATTGATGAACACTTAGAACACATGATCATTAGAGCATTTACAGGTTAATCTCCTCTTCTTCTTAATAACATTCAGCAAAATCTGTTATCCATTGATTTTGTTATGTTCTTGCATTCAGCAGGGGTCAATTTTAAACATGGTAGTTTTAATTTCTTCCCAGAGGTCAACTTTGCTCTCATATTGTTTGTCACTTTCATATAATTTTATTATCTTCACACTTGACCTTAGATTTTTGATTGCATTCAGATCAGAATTTGATTGTGGTCACTCTATTATCTGGCCTCCTATAAACTTTTTACATACAAGACAGTCAATAGAAACCTTAGATACATTAGAAGGAGCCTTGTGATGCATAAATACATTCTTTGCTTTGAAACTGCAAGGCTGAGACTTGTACCATTCAAAGAAAGTCTTGTCCATAAACTTGCAGTAATTACCACTGTTCAGTTTTATACTTTCATTGACTTTGAATGGCCTACTAATGATTAGGTTTACAATTCCAGTTCATATTGTCACAGGGTTGTATGTTTGCTTCTTTTAGCTACAGGCTAATCTGCATTGGATAAAATCCATTTTTTTACCCATCCATCATGTCCATCAAACTGGTGCTACAGAATCACAAACAAAGAACTTTATTGAATAAAATAAATCACATCGCTTGAAAATTTTCAACAGCAGCAACAACTAAAATTAGTCAATTTTCATGTATTTCTTGGCCCAGTTTAGACAGTTGCTTTACTGAGAGGAAGTTGGCTGTGAGATTTCTCGGCTACAAGATCCCAGTTTCTGAAGTTATTTCTTGTTTTTTCAGTCGTTGTTAGATCCTTTCCATTCTCCATGTTTCAATATATATTCTATAAAAAATACTAGTATGAAATTTTGCAAGCTTTAAACGAGTATAATTTTAATTTGCATAAAAACATCAAGAACTCCATTTTTCTAGATTGCTGAACTCTCAATAACTATTAAAGTGGCTAAGAATTTGAATAGAGATTTCACCAAGGGTTGAAATAGACAAGATTAAATTTGATAAATTCTGTTTTTTGTTTTTTTTTTCAATCATTTCACTCCAAGTGAGGCAATAAAGCAACAAGGGGTTACTGGTTGTGAAAGAAAAAGAAAAATATTATTAAGGAGCGAGAACAATAAAAAAGAGGAATCAAAAAGACAGTAGATAATTGTTGTGGAGTAAATAGGACACCCTGGTGACTATATGAACTAGTCCATAACTATAGATAAAGAGCTCCAGGTCAGAGATAAGAAAAAAGAAACCAGTCTTCAGATTGAAATTGAATTTAAATTTTTGAAGCTCAAAGTTAGCTGGAAATCAAGAAATAAAAAGAGAGTTCACAGGTGAGAAATATGTTAGATCAAAAGCCAAGTCAACTTTAAAATGATGAGACCTTGTTGCCAATCTATTATTGTACTTACATTCATAAAATCTAGGTACCATAGAGAAAAGTTCATCAGAATAATTACCATGAAAGTATTTAGAAAAACACAGGGAAGCTACATGATAGTGGTGGGAAAGTGACTAAGCTGGGATGCCAGATCAGGATCAATTATACTGCAGATTCTCCTTTGGATTTTATCAAGAATCTCTAAATCTATAGCAGTAGTGCCAGACTATATGTGGCAACAATATTCAAAGCATTGATGAATAATAGACATATAAATATGTAAGGTAGATTCTGAAGAGAAAAATTGACTATCATAACATAGTGAACCAATTTGATTTTGAGCATGACCACATGTATGGCTTTTTCATGAGCTCTTAAATGGCTACATAGACCTGCATTTGTTTTAGCAGCAAATAGGTGAATATGACATACAGGTTTAGTATTATCCCTGGGTGGAATATTTTTACCATTGGAATGAAGGTGACCTTTCAAGACAGCATTATGGTCTGGCATTAAATTCAAACAGAAAATGTTGTTGCTAGTTAATTTCAGGCAATCTAACTTGTCTATTTTGTCTATGCTTCATATGGTTAACAATACATTCATACACATAGAGAAAGAGAAAAAGATATGCATAAAAGCTGTGTTACTGAAGTTCAGGGGCTACCCAATTAACCAACATTTTCCTTGTCTCCTTGGACATTTCACATATCTCTTTTCACCTGGAAATAAGGAATCTATCACTTTTTATGTAAAAACCACTTCCTGCTTCATGTCTTTATATCATTTGGTAGTACTTTGTATATTGTAACATGTAATAGGATGAATTTTCACATTGAATCAGTAGAAAAATATATTAAATAAATGCCTATTTCTATGTTGATAATAATTAAAAATTTGCAGTTAATCATGGCAAGACTAATATATAGTCACACAAACATGTAAGAAAAACTTTATATTATATAAATAAGATCAATGGGAGCAGTAGTGGCTGCAGGAGTTTGGACTGCCTAAGGCCTTAAAGCACTTGGCTAGGTTCTGAAGAGTGACACCACTGAAACCTTGAATGTTTTAGTAATTTTAGTAATATTCTAGGTTATAATACCACAAGTTATGACTCAAAGATCAGTTCAAATTGACCTGTCAAACTGTACTAGTATCATCTGAACTTGCTGAGGTAAGCCCATATACTCAATCTGCATGATACTTGATCATGTTTAAGAACATGCACAGGTTCCAGGGTAGTTGCTAGTTCTGTCCCTGCCTCTCAACATATATGTGTGTGTGTTCAGATATAACTAAAAATATATCTGAAAAAGAAAAAAACAATATCAATAAAGAGAAAAGGAAAATTATCTATTACCACATATTTCATCCTCTAATAGACATTTATCAAGGCAAATGTAAGGATTCAATTTTGTAACAAATATTTATAAACTTAAGTACAAATGTTGTTAGTTTCTCAAAGGTTTTAAATTTAAGAATACTCATAAATATCTTCAGGCTGTGAGTGCACTCTGCCAAAAAACAAAGATGCAACTGAGAGATGATAAAATAGCATTTTATAAACTACTTTATAGTAATTTGTATTTACTGACCCCCAACCTGCCCCCCCCCGTTCAGGTTGTAACACAATGTTGGTTTAAGGAGAACCTGAGCAGGAACACCCAGACTAGGAACAAAAATTCTTCGAGTCCTTGCAAATGTAAGTTGCACTGGCCTTGGTGTGAGCACTGATCACTCTCTCTGGTGCAATGATAGGGTGTGGCCTTGGGCAGGGTTGGACACCTCTCAGTATTTTCCTCAGTTGCAAATCTGTCCTTTGACAGAGCCACCTCTGAGACAGAGATGCAACTGAGAGATGATAAATAAACGTGTTACACACTATTTGAGAGCAATTTCTATTTACTCAAACTCCCACAAGGTCATTTTCATGTGGGGAGCCAAAGTGTGTACAGCCAAGCAAGAAACAAAAATTTCCCAAGCCTCTGGAACTAGTGCAATGAGAGGGTGTGGCCACAGAAGAGCGGAGATTTACTTGACTCCCACTGAGTTATGTTGCGACACAAGGTCAGCTTTTAATGTGGGGGTCTAGTCTTCACTCAGGCTGCAATGAAAGGGCACAGCCTCAGGCAGCTGTTACCTAGGGCTGACACCTCTCAGTATAATTTACCTCAGTATTCCTTTGAGTGTACTCTGCTCAAAGACAGAGATGCAACTGCGAGATGATAATTAATGTGTTACAAATCACTCACAAGAGCAATTAAAAAAAACTCAAAATCTTTATTATATATTATCTACTCTTAGGCAATATGATTTTTCAGGTTTACTAATTTGCATATTGATTTTTAAAAAGTTTATTTCATTAATTAACTGTCCTTTATTGCTATTCTATTCAAAGATTGTTTTTATTTTCATATCAAAAATAGTTCTGTTTAGGAATATTGTCTTTAGTGCAAAAAAGTGTTTGAAATTTGCAATTTACTTGACCTTCAACAAGTTGGCATATATTTGTAAAACTTTCCTTAAATATAACAAGCCAATTTATGAATGAAATTTCAAGTATTGAATATATCTTACTTTGTGAAATGATAGTTCCTAATAAATGAATGTGCATAAATAACAACAACAAAAACAACATTTACTCATTTCTTTATTAGGCATTAAATCTTTAGGAGGCCTGAATGATTGGCCACCTAAAGAATGCGATAGTTTGAAAACTCAGGTAATGGTTCAGACGTCTTTTTTGAGGTGTCATTCTGGGAAGCATATATTACTTTGTGTTGGTAACCTTGGCATAATGCACTGTTTGTTACTGTTTTAGTAGGTGTCTGCATTTTGGTCTTTTTATTTTTATTTGTTTATGTTTCTTTTTTACCCTGTTTCTTTAAATCATTATTTTTTTGTTTTCGGTTTCATTGTTAATTTTTCTTTTTATTATGTTTCCTTTTAGTCACCTGGTAGGCTTAGTGTTGGTTGAATTAACAATTTGGGTCTTGTGTGTATATATATATATATATATATATATATATAATACTAATGAAAGCATCTAAATACAAATAAAAGATTTATATTTATGAAAATTAAATTGGTTTCTTAATTGTTAGAAGACAATTTTTATCTTTTAATCATGCACCAGTGTGTTCCCCTACTAAAAAAACTATTTTTTTGACAACAATACATCACTAAAGAAGGGTTGGCTGAAAGGTTCCTTAGATACTTTATATTTTAATAGCATTAAGATGCTTTCAAGGCTATTATTTACAAATTTGTTAAATGTTTACCATATCAAGTCATTGTTTAGCCCCCCCCACACACACAACCAAAGATATGTCTGTCTGGAATATATTCCGCTATGTTGAATATTGCTTTCATATATCTTTGTTGGCAGACCATCAGTGGGCATGTTATTATTCACAAACCCACAAACTAAATTTATTCTGGTAAGGGAAATGTATGATGATTAAATAATGTATTTTCTTAAAATTCTTACCTAAAATTTGAATAATATCTTCCTATCTATCTATCTATCTACATACATACATACATACATATATATATATGTGTGTGTGTATGTGTTTATGTGTGCATGTGCATGATAGTGATGACTGTTGACATGTTAATTGAGTGTGACTGTTTTTCGCACATTTACACATAAGACAACCATTGCATAGAAAACTTCCACGATTACATTAATTTTATGCTAAATCATATGTGCAGCTTGAAAATACATTTATTTCTTTCAAATTATATGCAAAAGACATTACTAGGTGAAAATTTAAATATCATGCTACAAAAAAATAAATATGAATTATTATGTTAGAGAATAAACAGAATAAAAAAAAAAGTTGTGAAATATGTAAATATGACCTATAAGTTACATGATCTACAATGACACTCTTTTCTGTAAATACAATACAGAATGTCTTTATTGCTTATTGGATTATACATGGATAATTTTATATATAAGCACAGGTACACAAATTCTGTCTGGAATGTATCCAGCCATGTTGAATAAAAAAATCATATATCTTGGCAAGTTTTCAGTGGTTACATTTCTGTGCATGTACTCACAGGAAAAACACAATTAGAAATTGTGGAGGGCCATGATTGCCAACATCATGAAGGGACACATCACAGAGGGAAATAGGAGAAAAATAGTATGATTAAATAATGTTTTTTTGACCTAAAATTTGTTTGAATAAGTCTTGACATTCAGTGTTTGCATTGTGCATAGATAATCAGGAAGAAAAATTGGTCTGTGTTCAAGAATTAATCCATGCATTACTAACAGAATCATGCTAGTATATGTTTAATATAAATGCATTGCAAATGATTATATGATAGGAATGTACTAAAAATCAGTAAGACAGAAATTATCAGTGGTCAGTAATGACTGCAGATGTTCCTGATTGAATGGGACTATTTGAAATAAAGTAACGTTATGTACACTTTGCTTTCTGAAGAACACTTGAGTGAAAATTTCACAAGATATAAATGCATCTTCTGATACAGATAAGCACATAAGACTGTTTTAGTATTTTTATCACATTATATCCAGGGTATTTGGGCATATATCAAATACCTCAAGGAGGTGAATGTTACTGCCTTCCATAGTTCATTACTTCTTGTAATGTCATAGGAGGAAGACTTGTCATGAAAAAATTTGACTCTTATTCAAACTGGACATATCAATAAAAATATGTAAAAGTAACTAAAAATTACTCCAAACTAAAATCAAAATTTCCTCTATTAAACAAATCATGGCATTAAATAACTCTAAAGAAGTTGAAATGTCACAAAAAAAACTGATCATATTACATCATATACAAAATAAGATGATATGCCTTGCCTAGATTTAAATTGTTTCTGAAATCAGTATAAACCATAATTGGTTAATTTTATTGAAATCAAATGTACCCTTGCATTTAAACAATAGGATTGAACAGATGATAGGAATCAATTCCCTTGAGATTTGTTTTCTCATGACCGCCCAAAGTTGGTAAAGCAGGAATGGCTGAAATAGTTCTTCAAGTCTCAGCTAATCAGTTCTATTTTTGTTCAACATTGGAAAACTTTCAACTTTAAACTGTAAGTAGAAGAAAAAATCTCATTATTTTCTGTAACTTGTATACTGATACACTTATTGGTCAGTCATAAAATACCATTCATTAAATAGAAAACTTCAGTGGAGAGGAGAAACTATTTGCTAAATCGGTTAAAAGGTTAAAGAAGTCAGATTCAGCACATCATTGATAACTATGATTAGTCAAGAAAAACTTCACAACAGTAAAAAAAAAAAAAATGGGGGTGGACTTCTATGGTAATAGTAATTTTAGCAGCTTCCCTACAAGGAAACATTTGACATTCACTGACTGAGCAGCCATTACTGTTTTCAATTTGAATTCATAAAATCTTTCTCTTGAAACGCATTTATGGGAAAACAGGTTTCTCATGTTCAGTAACTTTTATCACTTTTTCCAGTATTGATTGGGGCCTCTTTCTGAACGTTCTACTTGAATTGTTGATTATGATTATGTCATTTCCTCTTTGAGTTACATGTGCTATCCATTTTAGTTGTTGCTGCTGTTGATAGTCCTCAAGTCAATAGTAAGATGGATCAATCAGACAAGCTCAAAATTGCAGTTAATGTACATAACAACCGTAAGATCATTGTTAACTGGGGCAAAAGGTGGCTTCTCAATTTTAACCCCTCCAGAATTAAACTTCTTTTCTTTAATCATCTAAGAACCTCTGTCTACCTTACATCAACATGGCTGATTCTATCCTCTGAGAAAGTGACTCATTACACCTTCTTGGGCTAACATTCTCAGCTGACATGAAGTAGAAAGACTGCATTGAAAGCATCACAGATTAACTGCTAAAAAGTCAGTACACTGTATTGGATGAGACAATTTTTCACTCCAGAATCTATCTTGCATATGTATAAGTCTGCTATTTGTCCATGCTTAGGATATTGCTACTATATATGGTCTGGTGCCCCTGGAGATCCTTGATAAGATCAAAAAGAAGAATCAGCAATATTATTGATCCTGATCTAGCAGCTCAACTTCAGTTACTTGCTCTTCGTCATAAGGTTGCCTCTCTGTGCTATTTTATAAATACTTTCATGGTAATTGTATGGATGAGCACTTCACTATGGTAGCAAGACTGTATAAATCTAAGTGTAATACTAGACTTGCAGTGAGATCTCATCAATTTACAGTTGAGCTGGTTAGATGTAGCCATAACTTGAGTATCCTATGCTAACAGTTACTTATCTCACACTTCTCACTTGTGGAACTACTTCCTGGCTCCATGCTTTCCAACTAACTTTAATCTGCAAAAATTTAAAGACAATGTCACTATCTATTGTCTGCCTGATTCCTCTTTTCTCTTTCTCCTCATTACTAAGGTTTCTGTTTCTAATTTCTCCACATCCTGTAACTCTTACATGCTAGTGGCTGGAGTTGAACAGGTTAAGATTGTATTAATCTGGGAAGCATTCTCTTGGGAGTCAGTTCCACAATGCAGTTTTTTTTTTAGAAAAAGCTGCTTGAGTGGAACTTACATTTCACCAATGGAATACAAAGGGAATGAAGGGGGTTCACTACAATGTATGCATGTAGCTAGTAAATTAGTTTTGAAAAAGGCTTTTAATTTTTTGGTGATTTTTTGAAATCCACAGTGTGGCCTCAAACTTTTAATTCATCATGTAGATGAGAATTTTATTTGAGGCAACATCTGCAATAATGATCACTCATTTCAAGATTTCAGACAATTTTGTTCAAAGTTGGAAGATTTTCAACTTCTTTTTCTACACTGTAAACTGTTTGTTCCAAAAAATAAAAAAAAGTGGCTGTTATTGAGACTTGCACATTGATATAATTATTATCTAGTCAGAGAGGTCTAGTCATTGATTCTAGGAAATGAATTATTTCCTTCCTTATAAATATTCTTTATCTATTGGATAAAATTTTCTTCATTTCAGTCAAAAATAAAATAGATGTAGGATTAGATTATGATAATTGTATTCTGAATATTGCTTCCAGAAAAGCAGCCAAGAATAAAAAATTCCTGTGAACATATTAATGATCCATCTTTCTAATCATCGTCACTTGGTTCTTTTTATGCTGATAGCTTCAGGATTTGGTTCAAGGAATTGAATTTAATTTCATGAGAATTTCTGTTGGTATTAGTTCTGTTTTAGTAAGTTTGTTCCAAAACTTTGAGCAATGTGAATTTTGTTAGAAAACTAACAATCCATAAATGAAATTGGGTGTAATTTGATTCTGAAATTTCTTTGATTTGGTCTAACTTTGAATATGACATACAGAAAATTCCACTGATTCATTAGGCAAGCAACTTCCCTGGAGAATACACAATAAAAGTTGTTGCTTCCATGAGTCTGACAAAAGACTGCATTAGCGAAGCTTATAGAAAGTTCAAAATAATATGGGTGTCTCTGCTTAGTAAAAAATAACACAATTTTTGGGATGTATAGATAATAGACAGGGAACCAATATATTAATAATTCCATATTTTAATGATGAAAGAAAGCATTTATTTTACACAAATGTTCATCAACATAATTACCTTAACTTTAATAAATAACAGAAGTAATATTACTTGAGAACGTTCAACAGTAGCAATACTTAAAATGGATATCACATAAAATAATGACATAATCAAAATTTTGACATTCCACACTACTTCAAATAAAAGGTTAAGAAGGAATACCCCCACCAATCAATACTGCAAAGAGCAATAACCGTGAACTTCAGAAAACTTTAGAAACCTGAAAAACTACTTCAAGAGAAATATTATATAAATTTCAACCAAAAGCAGTACTGGATACTCAGTCAATGAATGTCAAATGTTTTGTTATCAGGAAATGACTAATATTACTATTACTATACTATAGAAACAGAAGCATTAATACATTACTGAATTGGTCCTCTATCAGTCTCTGTGTATTTTAACAATTCATTCTATTTCTTGTAGTGAGAAGGTGTGATAGTACTGAGTGTTATTCTCTTGTATTAGAATGATTGTGAGCTTGGTATTAACTATGAAGTGGTATGGCAACTATCGTAAGAGCCAACAATCTTTCCACTGCCTTGCTACAAGGTATCACCTTAAGCAAAAAAAGTAGAGGCAGGCAGAGTCAAAACTAGGCTGACAACATCACTAATTGGACTGGGAGATCATTCACAGAGACTCAGATATTGTTGTGTATGATACACCTAATTTACATAAGTGGAGTACCGACCATATAAATATGGGTTGGTACCGGAAGACGACGGAAGATTAAGAGATCGAATCCAGAGACTCTGCCCGACTGCGACTTAGTCAACCCATTCTGCAGGAACAGTCTTCCCAAGAATATACCAAAACTACCTGTAAATATTGTGTACCTTTTTTCATTGTTTCAATACATTTTGTTACGTACATTTTGTGTTGTATTATTATTATTCCATGCTTATTCAAGCTTCAACAATGGCGACGAGGTATAAAGAACTTTACGTTTCGGAAAAAAAAAAAAGAATTAATAATTGATAGCCTTCAATAATTGGGACAAGTGGAAGAACCCAGGCTGAAAAAAAAAATCATTAATTAAAAGTCGAACATCTAATGGAACGGAAAAGTATTCTGAAGTTTGGACAGTTAAAACTAGTTAAAGGACGACTAAGCTTAAAGGAACGTTCACTCAGAAAAATCTGGAAGGTGGCGTAAACAAATAATGGCAAAAAAAAAATGCTGGCCGACTAAAAAAAAAAAAAAAAAAAAAAATGCTGGCCGACTAAAAAAAAAAAAAAAAAAGCTGGCCGACTAAAAAAAACATGCATGGAATTAAAAGGAGCACAAATACCACGTGTCGACTTTGAAAGGTAAGCGAACTTGTAAAAAAAAAAAAAATTTGTTTATTTTTTTTTGTTTGGTTGCTCAACAATATTTTATAAAGCAAGACATAAAATTAAAAAAGGCGTAAGTTGTTTCAATTTTTTTTTGCCTGCTTATAGTATATTCGTGGATAAACAATTTAAAAGTATATTCTTTGTTGCATGAACACTATCAGCTAAAAATGGAGGAATTATCCAAAGTCATAGCTGAATTGTTTAAAGCCCAGCAGTTGAGTCAAGCTGAATTATTCAAATCCCAGCAGTTGAGTCTGCAACAACAAAGTGAACAGGTTGCCTTATTAAGAGAACAACAATTAGCACAGCAGAATTATCAAGAAAGGCAAGAGGAGTTGAGTCAGCAACGTCAAAGGAACAGGAAGAAATGTATGTCAAGGTTTTGGAAATTCAAAAGTTAACATTGGAGAAATTAAACAACAATCAGGCAAATGAAAGTAACTCTTCATATTCTAATAACATCATATTTAATTCGTTGGAAACTTTCAACTATGTGCCAGACGAAGGAAAAACGTTTGAAGCGTACTTTAAACGATATGAAGATATTTTCCACACAGACTGTGAAAACTGGTCGAATTCAAGAAAAGTCAGTCTATTACTAAGAAAGCTAGGTACAGCAGAACATAGCAAATTTGTAGATTTTATTCTACCGAGAAGAACAAATGAATTGGAATTCTCGGAAACAGTGAAATTGCTAAAGGAGTTGTTTGAGCAAATATGTCGCTTTGGCATAAGCGATGGTTATGCATGAATGTCGCTAAATCCGACGATCAGGATTACTTAACTTATGCATCTATAGTGAATAGACATTGTGACAATTTCAGATTGGCAGAGATTACGGTTGAAGAATTCAAGTGTTTAATTTTTGCTCAAGGTCTGGTATCCAGTAAAAGTGCCGAAATAAGACGTAGAGTTTTGTCTAAACTCGAATCTGAACAAAACCTTACCCTGCAAAAGTTAGCAGAGGAGTGTCAGCGGGCCGTAAGTTTAAAGAAAGAGTCTCAAAAAATTGAAGAAGCTGGTATTGCTTATATTAAAAAAGTGAAGAAACAGTCAAATTACCCATCAGAAAAAAATTGGATTAAAAAATTCGGCGTATTTAAAAATAGAAAAAAAATTAAATGAAAAGAATGAGGAAGGAAAAAAATGGTTCCACCATTTAATTGTAGATGGTGCAACGAAAGACATTGGGAGGTAAATTGCCCATATAGAAATAAAAAAAATGTTTCGTGTGCCACAAGAATGGTCACAAAGGGTCGTGTTGTAAAACGAAAAAAAGTCAATAGCCGAATTAGTCAAACAAATTCAAATATCAAATCAGATAGAGATTTGAGGAAATATGTGACGACTGAAATATTTAAAAAGAATATCAAATTTCAACTCGATTCGGGTTCAGATTTAACAATAATGAACTATAAAACATGGAAAATTTTAAAAGGCCTACAATAATGAAGTCAACGAAACGCGCTCGAACAGTGACTGGAAAGGAAATTAAATTCGAAGGCGAGGTTGTACTTCCCATGAAATTGAACAGGATAGTTAAAAAATAAAAGTTTTCATTCTGAAAATGGAGAAAACTTGATGGGTACAGATTTTATTGAAACATTCGAATTGTGGGATAAACCGTTAAACTCTTTCTGCAGAAAAGTAGAAAGTAATACGCAAACAAGACAGGACATTATTGAGGAATTAAAAAAAAGTTTCCGGAAACTTTCACACCTTGTCTTGGAAGATGTAACAAGTTTGAAGCCAAATTCGAATTAAAGGAAAATACTATGCCAATTTTTAAAAAGAAACGGAGTGTGCCTTTTGCAAGTGTAGAGAAAATTAACGAAGAACTTGATAGGTTGGAAAAAATGGGAATTATTTCGAAAGTAGAATCTAATTCATGGGCTGCGCCGATTGTGTGCATAAAAAAAAATCAAACCAAGTCAGAGTCTGCGTTGATTTTTCGACAGGGTTGAACTCGGTAATTAAGGACTACCATTACCCGTTACCGAGTCCGGAGGAGATTTTTAACAAGCTAAATGGTGGAGTTATATTTTCAAAAATCGACTTATCAGATGCCTATCTCCAAATTCCCATCGAAGAGGAATGTTCAAGTTACT
This sequence comes from Acanthosepion pharaonis, assembly GCA_903632075.3. NCBI lineage: Eukaryota > Metazoa > Mollusca > Cephalopoda > Sepiida > Sepiidae > Acanthosepion > Acanthosepion pharaonis. The sequence continues at coordinate 777,997 of CAHIKZ030005508.1, forward strand.
AGGATAAACACGCATAGAGGGTTATTCAAGCACAACAGGCTTCCTTTTGGTATTAAAGTGGCGCCTGCCATTTTTCAACAAGCTATGGACGTCATGCTGAATGATTTAGACTTTGCGCGCTTTACTTAGACAACATCATAGTAAGGAGCGAATCGGTCGACGAACATCGAGAGCATCTCAATCAAGTATTTAAAAAAATTCAGGACTTTGGATTTAAAGTCAAAGAGTCAAAGTGTGAATTTGGTTTGGAGGAAATTAAGTATTTAGGGCACATAATCAACAAAAATGGCAGATGTCCAGATCCGGAAAGGTCCATTGCGATTAGAGACATGCCGACGCCCACTAATGTGGCGATGCTACAAAGTTTTCTAGGGCTTGCAAATTACTATCAAGCGTTCATTAAAGGAATGTACAATTTAAGAGCTCCGTTGAATGAACTGCTAAAAAAAGACAAGGCATGGGAATGGACGGTAGAATGTCAGAAAGCCTTTGATGAAATAAAGAAAATGCTTACGTCCGACCTCTTTTTTAACCCATTACAATCCAAAACTGATATTGTAGTGACAAGTGACGCTAGTTCATACGGGATAGGAGTGTGTATTCAACACATAATGCCAGATGGTTCTAGAAAACCAATTGCACACGCTTCGAGAACTTTGCTCCCAGGAGAAAGAAGTTACTCTCAGATAGAAAAAGAGGCACTGAGTATCATTTTTGCCATACAAAAATTTCACAGGTACATCCACGGCAGACATTTTATCTTGAAACGGATCATAAACCACTGATCACCATTTTTGGTTCAAAGAAAGGGTTACCCGTTTATACAGCAAATCGTCTGTTAAGATGGGGAACCATTCTTCTCAATTATGATTTTCACATAAAGCACCTATCATCCAAAAAGATAATTCATGCGGATAGTCTATCAAGACTAGTACCGAGTCAAGAAGAAAGATTCGAAGAATGAATTATTGCAAATATCAGAGCAGATTATGAGGTGAAAAGCATGGTAAACAACATTGTAAGAGAGCTACCGGTTACGCTAAATGAAATTAAAAAAAGAAGCTGAAAGCGATGATTTCATTTAGAAATTAAAAGCAAAATGGTAGCGAATGACCAAAAAGTGCAGGAGATTTATTCAATAGGTGACAGAGTTTTATTATATGGTGAGAGAGTAGTAATACCAAAAAAGTTGCAGAAAAGAATACTTGGGACTTTCATATGGGTCACCCTGGTATTAATAGAACAAAAAGCTTAATGCGAAGCTTTGTGTATTGGAAAGGAATGGATGTGGATATCGAAAACATGGTTCATCGATGTAAGGGGTGTGCTTTAGCAGCTAAGGCACCACCTATAGTATACAAACCATGGCCCAAGACGGATCATCCATGGACAAGATTACACATTGATTTCGCTGGTCCAGTAGAAGATTTTTACTACTTAATAGTGGTAGATAGTTTTACAAAATGGCCGGAAGTACTACGCTGTAAAAAGCCTACGTCCAATACCACAACAACTTTTTTGCATGAACTATTTGCACGGTTCGGTGTGCCAGAGTGTATTGTGAGTGACAATGGTACACAATTCACTTCTGAAGAATTTAAGGAATTTTGTGAGTTATATCAAATTAACCACATAACGACGCCTTCGTATCATCCGAGGTCTAATGGACTCGCAGAAAGATTTGTCGATACTTTAAAGCGTGCTCTGAAGAAAGCCTCAGGAGTTCCAACGGAAAAGGCGCTTCAGCAATTCTTACAAGTATACAGAATCACGCCAAACCAGAGAACACATTCAAACATGGCACCAGCTGAACTAATGTTCGCTAGGAAAGTTAAGTCAGTGTTTGACAAGCTTTTGCCAGAAAAAAAAATACAGTAAAAAATACCATGTATACAGCGAGAAAAAGATACACTCCCGGAGAGAAGGTGTTTTTCAAGTGCTATAAAACAACGTTGAGTTCTGGGAACGAGGCATAGTGGACAAGAGAATCGGTGACCTGATTTACATAATTAAAGGGCCGAAGAATACTTATAAAAGGCACCAAAACCAACTTAAAAAAGATTACGGTATAGAGCAAGAAGAGTGTATACCGGATGAGGACGAAGATCCCATTGATATAATGTATGATATGTTTCAGGTAGAACCTCCACAGAATACACCTGAACCAAGAAGATCCGGTAGGAAACGGAAGTTGACGGACCCATTGAACGTGAATCCAAAACGGAAAAAATATTAAAATTAGGCAAATGGATCTACAAAGAAATAGCCATAATCATCAACCCATATAGGAAGCCAATTTGAAATCCAAAAGGGATTCCAAGGCTTGGGAGGAGGGTGTTGTGTATGATACACCTAATTTACATAAGTGGAGTACCGACCATATAAATATGGGTTGGTACCGGAAGACGACGGAAGATTAAGAGATCGAATCCAGAGACTCTGCCCGACTGCGACTTAGTCAACCCATTCTGCAGGAACAGTCTTCCCAAGAATATACCAAAACTACCTGTAAATATTGTGTACCTTTTTTCATTGTTTCAATACATTTTGTTACGTACATTTTGTGTTGTATTATTATTATTCCATGCTTATTCAAGCTTCAACAGATATTGATATACAGCTGAGACATATGCAGGAAGCTGGTCAGGTGATCAGCTGATGTAACTGCATAGCAATCCTATGACCAAAAACCAATGGGACTGATGATGATGCATTATGTATGTTTACTGTGGACTTACAGGTTACTATCAAAAATGTTTTCACAACAAAACAATACAAAATAAAATCAAATACATGACAAGTTGAAATTTTCTGAATATTTTTATTTCATAAAATAGGAATAAAATATAAAAGTCTGGATGTTGAAAAAGGTTTACCTTTCACTAACAAGAGTATCTGACTCCAAAAGTCTATATTTCTGAACAAAGGAAATTAATACTTACTGACTGACTGGAGAGGAGTGCTTCCTCTTATGTCAGTGATACTGTAATAAGCAAAGGAAAAGAGAGTTTTCTTTTGAAAGCATGATTTTTAAAGGCAACTCTACTGCTGCTCCTATGTATCTTTTCTACAGCCAATCATTTTTGTTGTTCTCTATATTCAGTACAACTATATAAGGGAGATTAGTTATGATCACAAAGTTTAATGTAAGAACAATGACCTCAGATAGTAAAGCTGTTGACCAGATGTCCACTTGTATATGCAAGAATATATTGCATAAATAAAACTCTAAGGGAATAGAAACATGGAATGAAACACATTTAGCCAGCAATCTTTAGCATTTATAAAAATGCATGAGAAATAAGTTTAACTAAAGATACAAAGAAGATAAATATTTGAATTCATCATTGTCACATAAAACAGATAAACATCTTTGGAACTTGCTGATATTTATCTTGTCCAAAGCCGCCACAACAAAACCTAAATGAGATTGATAGTCATTGTGTTGAGTATTAAATCTCAAATTCCTGTCAAGAATTACTTCCTCCTATAAGAAGTCAGAATTGGGAAAAATGTAGATAAGCACATAATGACTCTTTGAGCATTGAAAGCGTTTTCAGTTCATCTATTAAGTACAATCAAACTGTTTGATTTAATTCCATTATTCCAGGGAAAGCTTACCGTGAATAAAAGCATTACTGATTTTGATTAATAGTGATAGTTTCATTGCAGTCAACTTTAATTCTAATATCTGTCTATAGTTTTGGTTGAAAAAAAGCCTTATTTATTTATTATTAATAATGCTAATATCATTAGACTTATCTTTCATTCAATCTATTTATATTTTTAGTTGAATAAATACTTTATAGATTTTTATTAATTACGGTTCTTTCATTACAATTAATTTCATTTCCCGTGTGCATATACAAATTTAGTTGGATTAAAATTTTACTGAATTTTTTTAACAATGTTAATTTCATTAGTATTAAATTTCATTCTATGTACAGCTTGGTTTAATTAAAGACTTATTTATTTTGATTAATAACTTAATTCTTATATATGCGTGTGTGTGATGGACTCTCCTATCAATTTCACTGTATGAGGGCAAAACAACTTCATTCAGTTTTTATGTCTGTGTCATATATGATACTTCAGTCCTACTAGTGACCCACATATAAGTCCACATATTGTGCAACATCAAGTATCTCAGGGTATAGCATACTTTGAGGTCAAAATAACATTCTTACTTGGGATATATATGATGGACTCTCCCATCAATTTAAACGTATGAGAATCCGACAACTTCCTTCAGTTTTTATATTTTGTTGGATGTAACACTTCAGTCCCGCTAGTGAACTATATACAAGTCCACATATTGTGCAACAGCAAGGATCTCAGAGTATAGCAACAGTAATATTTGCTGACACTTTTCACCATTTTCTTTCTTCTCTTAGCTGGCTAATATGACTGATTTCTAAATTTCTGATACCACTCTGGTATCTCCAGGTATTTTTACCTAAGGCAACTTTCTCGAAGTCAGTATGAGACACATTGACAGCTGAGAGGTTACTCTTTAGCTTGTCTTTATACCCGAGTCATGGGCGTCCAACAGGTCTTTGTCCACTGACAAGCTGGCTATATATAAGGACTTTAGGGATTCTGTCGTCACTCATCCTTGTAACATGACCAGCCCAGCAAAGTTGTGACTGCATCAGAAAAATCTCATTTCCACCAATGTTGCATTTTGTGAGAAGATCAGGATTGGACACCCTATCAGCAAAAGTATAGCCACAGATTGCAGATTGAGATGAGACCTATATGTGGTCATGATTCTGAGCCATACAATAGTGTAGTCAAAATGGCTGCTCTATAAACTTGTATTTTGGTGTCCAATTGATACCTCTCTTATTCCATATACAGTTTTGGTTCAATAAAAGCGTAATTGTTTTTTTTAATTAATAATAGTAACTTCATTAGTGATAGAACTTGGTTTAAGAGATGCCCAATAGGTCTTTCTGGTTGTGGTTGTTTCAGTACAGTTATCTTTCATTCAAATATATATATATATATATATATATACAGCTTTGGTTGAATAAAAGTTTTATTGGCTTTTAGTATTAATGGATGTTTCATTAAACTTAACTTTCATTGTAATATGTATGTACAGTTTTGGTTGAATAAAAACTTTATAGATTTTTACTAATAATAGTAATTTCATTAGAATTTTCTTTCATTCTGATATTAATATACACTTTTGGTTGAATATGCCCTGTTAATTCTTATTTACAGTTTTAAAAAGGTAACATGACTTTTCTCATTGCTGCTGGTTATTTTCTATTGTAAAAATTCAAAATATCTGCATTTTTACACTTGTAAGAATAAAATATCTGAAATTGTATATTTAGGTAAATTTCAATTAGACAATTTCTCCCTCAAGAATTCTCCAAGTAAAATCTATATTTCCTGTGATTACAGCTATCAATATGAAATTATAGTTTCTTGTCATTGACAAAAGAATTCTTTAATTTCTCCTCTTACTTTCATTTCACTAAATATTTTCAGTCATCCACATAAATATCTTGAAATCGGCTTTTGAATTACATTCAGCTCATAAATTTTCTGCTGATGAAGATATAAAATAGAAGCAGCTATTTAAAATGACAGCATCCAATTATTGGCATGATCAAAATTTTCTTTTAAATACTTCTCTTTTATATGATTCCTCAATTTAGAAGATCAAAATGATACAATAAATTTATGAACCAACCTAATGCCAACATCAGGCACAAAAGAGAGAAAGCAAAAATGTTTAGTTACAAAGCAGCTTCCACTCTCTTGACAGAAGTAAAACAAAGTTTAAAAAAAAAAAAGAAAAAGAATATTGAGAGATGGCTTTTCTGTTCTGAAGTCGAGATTTAGATGGTTTGTTGGGGAAAAATGTACCTTAACTCCTGAACTGTGTTTAACTGTGACTTATGCTTTACCTCACTCAATAGTGGCATTTAATATTTTGTAATAGTCTATGAAAGAAAACTCTTAAAGTATTACTTGCAAACTTTTCTCAGTATGTGCTGTCAAAAAATCCCCCCCCCCCAACAAAAAAAGAAAAACAAGAAATATGGCAGTGTGTTTGATTTGCTTGATATTTATTGTAGTAGAAGAGGGACTGTTTGAGAACATTTGATGCTATATGTGAGTAGTTGTATTTCAAATTTGCAAGCCGGAAAGAAGACAATGCAATCATAAATTCTGACCTTGTGAGATTAGAGTTAATCCCTTTAGCAAATCAGAAAAAAAGCAATGAATAAAAAAGAACAAATTAGAATATAAGTCTATGACCACAACATTAAACAGACATTGTTTTTATTCATCTTATTTAGCCTTTTTAGATAGTCTATTTTACCTTTGAGAAAAACCAGTTAAGTCATGCTGACATAACAGAAAATTAGCTTTTTTTCTGACACTTTGTAAAACCTGACTCCTACCTCCTGTATGTCAGGGAGTGCAGTACAATATCCTCAAAGATGAAGAAGAGACTTAAAGCATCAGAAATGTGGTTCCACAGAAGGATGCTGAGGATACCATGGACCAATTATGTGAGCAACCATAAAGTTTAGGGAAAATGGAAACAAAAAGGAAATTTATACTTAACATAATGAAAAGACAGTTGAAATTTATAGGGCACATAATGAGGAAAGTTGGCTTAGAAAATCTGATACTCACAGGACAAATTGAAGGCAAGAGGGACAGAGGAAACACTTAACATATTTAGTGAGCTTGAGTGAATTGATGGTAGGACATTGTTAAGGAGAAATAATGAAAAGAAAAATTTACCAAGAGGTACAAAGGACAGGAAATTATGGGGAGCCATGATTGCTTATGATTTGAGGAGACACAGCACATAAAGAAGTAGATTATGAGAAGAAAGAAATAGATGTATTATAAATAGTTACTTAATGGAAGTTATGAGAACACTGACATTATCAAATCTATACATGGAAGAGCCAAGTCAGTACCTTGATGGGTAACCACTTGAAAATAACTGGTGCTGTAAGTTTGGCTGTGCAGGTAGTCTAATGGATAATGGCTTGGAATTGTTAATCAGAGAGCCAAGTTCCAATTACTTTGGGTTCATTATATTCACTTCTGCACAAATACCCATAACAAAGGTATGTATACCCCCTCTTCTCTCCCAGCTATGGGTTAATTATTAAGAATTGTATCACTGAAACCATTATTAATTCAATAAAAAGAAATTCTTTGAATCTAAATTTTTTTCTGACTTTAAATAACTGGCAAAGGGTTGATAAGCCATAGAAAATGAAGGAATGAATCAATTAATATATACATAGGGATGAGATATCATCACCATCAGCTCCATGAATGGATGTGATTGTAGAGTCACTAAGCATCTGGCCAACTCCATTCACATGTTACATGCCAGTGTTTTGAGTCTCTGTGAATGATATACAGTGTTAATTTCTAAGTACCTTCACTATAATATATTTTGTAGTTAGTGATCTTTCTATAAATGATACATCAGTCAGAAACAAAAAAAGACCAGAGAGAATAGAAAGCTTCAATAGCAAAAGATTGTGAATGGAACAGAGATGAAGAAAAAATATTTTTGCTTTGTCTTTCAGGCATGAATCTAAAAAGATAAAAATAACTTACTTAACAAACATTAAGTCTTAAGGTTTGTGACTTGTAGGACTCAGTGTTTTATTGTTTTTTTTAAGCAAGGCAGTAATGCCACTAGTTTGCAGGGGGGGTTACAGGGAGTGAAAGTGAAATTGAAAGATAAGACTGAGAAAGTGAAACAAAAGATGAAAGGGGTTCAAGAAGACAGAGTTGGTGATTGATGTTGCATTAAAATTTTTGAAGATTATAGTTATCAAGGAAGCAAGGAATGGAAGAGAGTACCACAGGTAAGAAGTGCAAGAAAAGAAACTCTTAGAGTAGAAGTGGCAGTTGCATTTTGCAGTAAAAAGATGGGACCTAGATGCCAATCTAGTAGCACACTTAAATTCATGTATTCGGGGCACCAAGTCAAAAAGATCATTAGAACAGTTGCCATGAAAATATTTGTAGTGTCAGTAAGAAAGTGACTGAAGTTGAGATGCCATGTCAGGATCAGTTACATTAGGGATCCTTCTTTGCATTTTGTCAAGAATCTTGAGATGTATAGCAGGAGCACCAAACCCGATATAGCAACATTATTCAATGTATGGACACATGGGAGATTGTATGATTTTTTTTTTTTTACCTGTTTTTTCCAAACTATGTAGTTGTAAAACAAATAACATTCTTATGAAAATGAATGCACATATAATTATGAGAAGAAAATACTTAGTTATCTATCCACTATATCCTCAAAATTTTTACTCTCTGCTTCTTTCTTTTGCATTCATATCACATGCCTCATTCAGTAACACTCTAGCTTGAGTGGCTTTTTAGCCTTTTTTGTATTGTTTTTTTTTTGTATTATTATGTGTGTGGCATCTGTTAGTCTCAAGAAACCTTGGATCTATGCCAAAAGGGTTAGACTTCAGCTGCTGATAGTGGTGCAGCATCTTTTATGATTGTATAGGCTCACATAGGAGTGACAGTCTCGATTGCAATGAATGCATGTGAAGATGTTTTCACCATGACTTTGCCTTATCATTTTCTTTCCATTGAGTACTGGGTGAACTTTAGTAAAACTCTATAAAGAATTGTATGCATCAACTGAAGATAGTGATAATCATTTTCAATTTATCATATACTATAAAAAAATTAAACATTTCCTACTTATAGTTACTAATCATGCTAGCTTTTTTAAATCCTTATTAAATAAGACCAATGAAATCTATCAATTATTTTACACATTAGCAGATTGTATATAAAAATATCTAACATAATTTGACCAAATGACTACAAGCACACTCTTTTTGTCCAAGAAGCTCATATTAATCAACATAGCATGCAAGGCATCATATGCCTAGCAATATATAGTAGATACCAATAGACCGAAGAAAGACATAAATTACAAGAATGATTGCAAATTCTTAAAGCCATAATCACAAAATCCAATAAAGCCTAAATTAAATAATTTCCAGTCTCAGAACTAATGTATTCAATAATAAACACAAAGGCTGAAAGAACATAACTTTGCAAACAGCTTTACATATGTTGCAAGCAGCTTGTAAATGACATCATCAATATAATCAAAACATAAGTTACATTTACCACATTCCAAGACTAAAAAATCATAATGAAAAAAAATCATCTACATCAAAGCATTCTTTCATTTCAAAACCATAACATATAAATTAATGTTCTTGGTTGTAAATGTTGGATATGTGTGTGTGAACAGTCTCTACATAAACAGGCCAAAACAATAGCAAATTACTCAAAATCTTTTAAAAAGAAGCTTTGTCTCAAATCTTCAAAAAAACCTACTTACATAAAAAAAAATTGATTCTAAAACATACATTATTTAATTAACAAAGGAAAATGTAACACAGAAATCTGAAGGCGCATTGGAATAGCAAAAGTTGCTTTCAAAATCTAAGCAAATTATTAAGAAACAGGAACATTTTGTTAGAAACAAAGAAAAGAATACATAACTTTGATGTCATATCAGTCATCCTCTATAGTATTGAATGCTTGAAAATTTCTTGAGATGTGGTTCTATAGACGAAAGTTGAGAATATCATGGACAGAAAATGGGAACAGTGAGGAAGTTTTAAGGAGAATAGGGACAAAAAGGAGAGTAATATTTAGAATCAAAAAGAGACAAGCGAAGTTTCTAGGACATATGATGAGAAAAGATGGCATTGAGAATACGACCCTCACACAACATAGAATGTAAAAGAATTGAAGGAACTTACCTAATGAGTTTGTGTAAATGAATATCAAAATTGGGACTAAGTAGGACAGAAAAGGGAAAACAAGGCACACAGCACCTAGAAGATGTTTCTTTGAATTGATAAAAGTCTTTTATTTTCTGCTAATCGACATTAGTGTTAAATTCCTGTGCTTTTGATTACCAATATAAATGAGCATGACTATTTTTGTGACTAGTTGCTGGTATGACTGCTGTAAAACTATTTCCATTTTAAAATAGGCAGTATTATGTTTTCACTTCCAGAACCAAGTCGTCATTAGTTCAAATAGAACCGATTCAGATACATATAAATTGATAGAGGCAGCATGAGGGTGGTAAGAACATTGCATCATGAAGCTGGTCTGTTTTGGGAAATTCAAATCTATCAGGGTTTTTTTTTTTTTTTTTACAGATCAAAATGAAGTCACAAAATCCTGCTGTGGCAAAATAACATATCTTTCAACTATTATTTGATTATAGATGACTATAGCAAAAATAAATGGTTAAAAAAATCGTCATTTTTTAAAATATTTTTTTGAAACCTGACAATGGATGCTCTTAACCACTTGACATTATGGCAAAAATGGAAGGTTATCTTTAGATCTGGCAAGGTGTTTGTTTTTGTAAGGCAATCAGAAAGACCTTGGTGAAGTTTACTGAAATAAATGTCAAACTTATGCACAAAGGAATTCTATATATATTTCAAAATGATCACCATTCCATTTTGGCTGCTTCCTTTTCTTGCCAATTACTTGTCTCTATAGCATTACCATTTATCAAATGCTTACAAATGTATCATTCCAAATTGTAAAGCAGAAAATTGATTACTGACAACTTGGAGTTTTCAAGACAAGTTATTTCATTGCAAAGTCTTTTCACAAAGAGAAAAATAGTTATGAAATGAGAATAATCTATCTCTCTATTCTTTTCTTGTTCATAAAATCTATAATAGCAAATATAATCAGTGAGACCATTGATGTTTTACATTTTGCAGTGTGTATCAGTTGCATTTTTCAATCTGAGCCAAAACATTTCATAGCTGATAATCAGAAGAATGAATTAAAAATAAGAATTTATATTTTTTTAACTCCTCATGCCTCTCAGTGAGGAAAGAGGGTTTGGAAAATTTGATACTCACAAGCCAGATTGAATTTAAGAGAAGCAGAGGAAAATAATGCATAACCTACCTAACGAGCATGTGTAAATGGACAACAGAAAAGTATTTACGAGAGATAAAAAAGGGCACAAATAAGATCAGTTATATAATATAATTTATAGATTCCCATCTCAACTTTACATTCTCATGTCTCTTGCAGTTATGGCTCACCACAAATTCCTTTTCTTTGTTGATTTAAGCAATGTTTGTCCCTATGTGACTCTTCCTAGTGTCTGTACTACCATCCATTTACACAAACTCATTAAGTTACCTTAACTTCATTATGTCCAGTGAGTGTCACATTCTCCAGACCTTCTTTTCTCATTATATAACTGAGAAATTTCAACTGTTTCTTTCTTATTCTAAAAATAAATCTCCTTTTTGTTAGCATTTTTCCTGAAAACTTCCTTGTTGCTCAAATGTTACATTTATGGTACTCTCAACATCCCTCTGTAAAACCATAAATATAGCATGTCTTAAAATGAAATTTTTATCATATGTATATATATATATATATATATGAGAGAGAGGGAATAGATAGAGACAAAAGATAAATATAGTGAGTCATGGCTAGGTATGAACAGACAGTGAAAGGTTAAACGACAAGTAGGCATAAAATTACGATAGATAAAAATTATTTACAAAGAGAAAGAATAAATGAAAGATAAACACAATGTACAAGAAAATGTGTGCCTTCCTTATTTTTTTTAAGATATAAAACTTCTGTTATCTCTCATGGATGTGTAGGGAGTGTAATGGTTAGTGACACAGGAAGAGATATTGGTGAGCTAATAAAATAAACTTTGCCCTCAGTATCACACGAGATGGTCAGAGTCACCAGGTGCTTCAGCAGTTACACTTACATGTGATTGACCCAGTTGTGCTTAGAATAGGCACACATAGGAAAACCAAACAAAAAAAGATATATAAGCATGCCAGCCAAAAATAAAATGACTGTGTCCTCACAAGCAGAAGAAAGCTTCCAAAGCCACACACCCATTCACAAATATTAATTGATAATGTGCGGAGGTGAATAAACAATATTTCATATGAGAGATTTAGTCTTGTCTTCTTCTTAGTCTATATGATGATAACATTTCCCATTCATAAGCCTAATCAAGATTTTTCCGAAAACACATGATACAAACCTATTTTTTAATTCACTGAATGATAAAAATATCAGAATGTCAAGTAGTATCAGATGGAAAAGAGAAACTATGTTTGTTTTGGTCTACAATGACTGCCCAATATTTACAATCATCAAATTTCTTGTAGTCTAGTTCCAAGGTTTCTGCATTTTCTGTTTTCCTATTAATCACTTTAATTGTATCATTTTAATTAAGTTGTATGGCAAGCCATGTCACTTATGTTTAGAATTTAAATGCACATTCCTTTTATAGTCTCAGATGATTCCTGAAGGTACTTTACCTCTGACAGGCCACCAATTCTCAACCTTAAATTTATGGTGACAGGAAGGGCATCTTGCAGCAAAAAAATGATCTTCTAAAAATATAATCTGAATCAAAATGCCTGAATTCTGACAAGGGCAAAATTCTACATGGGAAGGAACAAACACTTCAGATCATCACCATAATCAAAATTTCTTTAATTAATTTAAAAATTTCATTTAACAATTTAGCATCAACTTTGCAAAAAATAATTCTGATGATGAGTCAAAAGGTTTTTTTCCTAATCACCATTAAAATATTGTGTCAGATTGCATCCTGAGATTTTATCATTTGAAATCCTTTCATTTGTTTTTTTCAAAGACTTTGCTTTTCAAATGAATTCACAAAAAAGAACTTTACAGAAAGTCAGGAGATAAGATAAACTGTTAAACAAGAAAGAAAAAGAAGACAATTAAAACCCTTAAAACACAGAGTACCTTAAATAACAAAGATGATAAGAATAAAACTGTTATGAAATACTACAATAATTCCCAAAAATACAAATAAAAAAAAAAAAAAAAAATGAAATGAAATTATGTTTTATTATTTGTACACATTAAAGAAAGTGAATTTATTAAAAAAAACATTCAGGGTTGTGTCAAATTCTTTTCTACCCGAGACATGGATAGCAACTTGCACCCACTACCTTCAAAATTACTAACTTCAATTTAAAAAAATAGCATTTCATCAAAAAATAAAGTTGTATAGTCAGACATTAAATGTGCTAGTTCGATCTCAGGGATTGCCTTCCTGGAACACAGTCAAGTGAAACCAGACAACCTCTCAATGAAATTGGCTCTTGCCCAGTCAATAGCCATTATTTTGTAGGGAGTGTTTTGCTATTTGTGTCTGTCAGTCATTGATAGCTATGGGTAAAAGTTATGTTGCTGCTTCTTTCATATGTTTTGCAGTCAGGACTCTCAGCAACTTTGTCTATTTTGTTTCATTAAGTTACTCTTAGCCCCTTACAACACCTCTTTGTTTGTCTTTATAGTTCTTCTGTCTTGCAGTCACTCAAACTTATCAAATAGTTTACTGTTTCTTTTGTCTTCAGTATGCTCTGTGAGCATTAGATTCACCAAAGCTTCTTTTCTCATTATTTGTTCTTGATATTTCAGCTGTCTCTTAATTATTTGTGGCACTTTGTAGTGCTTATTTTTTATTTTCCTGAAATCTTTCTTATTTCTTACAGCTTGCATTCAATTCATGTTATTTGATCACTGAAGTTTAGCAGTGTCAAAGCCAGTCAGTACTTAAATGCAGGACCACTTTTAAATACTGTGTACTGTAAACAACCTCCTACAGTTCAATTTATGTTTTTTTCATTAAATAACTCACAAAGTGTTGATAAGCTATAACAAATAATTTCTCACAAGCTCCATACATGGTATCTTGGCACTCATTGATAGAACCACATGTAATGTTACTCTAAGTCTCTATTATGAGAAGATTGACCAAAATTCACAGATATATATGTGGGTAGACTATATATAGCACTTTTTCTTTGTTTTTAAACACATTTTCTTTTTTCTTGAAGGTTTGCTTAATTTCTGAAAGGTATTTCTGTGTTAAACTTTCTGTCCTCTGATAATACATTACCCAGATAGTTAAATTTTCATGCATTCTTTATTTTGATATGGCTCTCTCTTTTGCTTATAGCTATGCATTCTTTCAATTTATTCTTAGACCTTTTTTCTTACTTTCCTTGACTATCATGTCATTGAATTTTTTAAGTTTTCAGAATACACACAAATAAAAAAAAAAAGGATTAAGAGAAGAATTTGGTTTCTAACTAGAATTATTTAAGCTATAAAGGGAAAACTATCCTTACAGAAGTACATGACCTCGCAGAATTTATTATTGGTCAATATATTAGTAACAACATTAGATACTTAAATGAGACAGCATTGATGGCAGATTCAGAAGTGGAAATAAATAACTGTTGGCCAAGAGAGAAATGGAAAACAAAAATAAAGGTCTATTAACTTAAAGATGGCAAAATGTATGGTAGTTAGCAAAAAAAAAAAAAAAACCAGGTGTAGCCTACATATTGGAAAGGTACAAAGATTTAACAGCCTGTCTAGGATAGGAAAAGACAATGGAAAATATGACACAAAAATCCAAAGACACATTGGAATTGCAAAAAAATGCTTTTCCTAAACTAAAAAAAGGATTAAAAGAAAGATTTCATTCAAAATAAAAGGGGTGATGAACTTCTGTCACATCCACTACCTTATATTGCTGTAAATTCTGGACAATTTCCTCACAGATGAAGAGGCTTGTGATAACAGAGATGTATTTTTTAGATGGAAGCTGAGAATGCATTAGATGGAACATGTAATCAATGGGGGAGTTTTAAGGAAAACAGGAACTAAAAAGATAGTTACAATGAGAAAGAGACAGTATTAATTTTTGGAGCACATAATCAGGAAATATGGACTAAAGAATTTAACACTCAGACTACTGAAGGCACAAGAAATAATAAAGAAATCTACTGAATAATTTTGTGTCAATGGATGACAGAACAAGGACAAAGAAGGATAGTAAAGAGTCAAACATGACAGATTAACAAAAGTCAGGAAGTTGTGAAGAGTCATGATCACCAATGTCCTAAAAAGATATAGAGCATAACAGATACTTTTACAAATTCAAAGTTACATGAATTGGGAGTGGTCAAATTTCAATAGAAAATTTATGACTAAATTTGAAGGCATAAAAGCATTTCTTTAATAAAAAACAAAAAAAGGAGAAACTTTTTAAAAACTTTTAATTTGATTTAGTGAATTATGTGTGATTCAGAAACACAAGAATTTTAATATTTTTCTTTTTTGACGAGTGAGTGTTGCAATAAATGTTCATAAAAAGTTTTGTCATGTTGTGGAATAAAGATTTAAAGTATGCTTGAAGAAATTTATGTTCTTTTTGTGTGAAAATGAAATTGGTGATAGCCAGGTTGGCATGAAAGTACTTACTAATTAATATAGATTAAATAAAATGTACATTTGTTGAATTGCTTTTTCTGAGGCTATACTAAGCAACGGTTGTCAGAGTTAAATTACACTTGATCAGGTAAAATTTAAAATTTCTGGTTGTAATGAAGGGGCACTCAATTTTAAGGAACATAACTGTTGTGTAACCAATAGTAATAACTTACATTATTTAAATTGTTTAGACTGTTGTCTTAATCTTTATTGCCATATTCACAATATTTTGGCTGTTGTACACTCTGACCATCTTCAGGTGATTGGAATTTCAAACTGAACCTTTTATTTCATCTTCTGGGGTAAATTGTTCTAGTTCCACATGTCATGCCTATTCAAAACGTTGTGAATATAGCAAAAAAAACAATGAGGACAATAGACTGAACAATGTAAATAATTACAATAGCTCATCTCAGAAATATAGAAAGACAATAGTAACCAAAAGTATTTTTTTCTTCTTCTATACAATTTTTTATAATCTTATGAACCAAGACATCAGATAAGGCAAGATAGTAAATATATGCATTCTGTTTGCATAAATTTGGTGTTAATGCTTATGGCCACATCACATTGAAACATTGGTTCCTGCATGATCAGCAAAGTTAAGCAATGTCAAATCTGGTCAGTACCTCGATGGGTGACCACTTGGGACTACCAGATGCTTTAAGCTTGGATGTGCAGGTAGTGTAATGGATAATGGGTCAGAATTGTTAATTGGAGGGTTAAGTTCCAATTCCCTTTGGGTTATATTCACTTATGTAAAAATACACTTGGGAAAAATGAATCCTGCAACATTATGTTAAAACACTTGTTCTCACATTATCAACAAAGTTAAGCAATGCCATGCCTGATGAGTGACTGTTTGGGAATACCAGGTGCTGTAAGCTTAGATATGCATGTGGTGTAATGGATAATGGCTCAGACTTGTTAACTGGAGAGCCGAGTTCCAATTACTGTTGGATCCATTATATTCACTTATGTGCAAATACCCTAACGAAAGGGATGAATTCACCTCTTCTCCCCCTAGCTATGGGTTAAATTAGTAAAACATGTATCAGTAAGCCATTATTACCTCAAAAAAAAAAAATATATTAAATCTAAAAATATTTTCTGGTTATAAGCATGTAAGCCATTTATGCACTGTAAAAAATGAATCAAGTAACTAAATTATGATGTTATGGGTTACTTAATATGTACAGTGTTTATATATATTTTTACATTAATAAATGCACTAATGAGAAGATGAGCAATTTCAAATAGTGCAAGTCTCTTGCAAACAGCAGCTGCCAGGTATCATGTTAATGTTCTTGTCTGTGTCTTTTAATTGTATCCAGGTTTTCATTTAAAATAGATAGAATAGTAGTTTTCAAGTGCCATGGTTTTCCAATTTCAAGATCCTAAAGTTTACTTATTTTTTCATAGTATTTCTTCATCTGGTGATGCTGCTAAGAAGTCACTTTTGTTTGTAGTCCTTAATCACTGTGTAATCTCTTAGTCTTTAGTATCAATGGTAAAGTTCCAAAGAATAGTGTCCTTCTACCATTGGTTAGCTTGTGGCAGACCATAATACTGATGGGAAAATTAATAATAAAGGAAGAGTGTGCTCCTGTAGAATAATCTACTATGATTTTTCTATGGATTCAAAGCTACAGATTTCAGTTTTCAAAGCTTTATAAATTACTGTATACTTCAGGTAATGTTATGTGATGCTATATAAAGTTTTTGGTCAACAGCACCCTTGGAAATATTCCTAATGGGATAATGCTATAAAGTGAAAAGGCATATATTAATAGTGAAAGATGTCTTCCAAAAGTTAAAATATTAAAACATTGGAAAGTGTCATTAGAAACTAGAAAAACAAGGGCTTCTATATAACAGTGAATTTCTTTACAAATGAAGAAGAGACTTGAAATGACAAATGTGGTACTACTTTAAGATTTTAAGAATAAGATGAAAGAACATGTAAGCACTGAGAAAGTCTTAAGAAAAAAATAAAAACTGTTGGGTTGGTCAAAACTTTGTTTGGTTTATTAAGTAAATTGTCTATTTAATAAGCAAACAATTTTTTGACCAACCCAATACAAGGAACCTGATACTTATGATCAGAAAGAATTGAAATTTCTGGGATGCATTATGAAGAAAGTGGGCTTAGAGAATTGAACACTCACTGAACATATTGAAGGCAGAAAAAAGAAAGCAGAAAGAACAACAAGTAATCTACTTAGAAAGCTTAGCAGGATGAAGAGTGATGGTAAATGGTTAAAATTTACTTACAGCAACCAAATATGGGGAGTTGTGGAGGACCCTGATTATCCAGATTCAGAAAGCATGTCATATAAAACAAGAAAAAGATTGCTTTCTTTGATTGTATTCTGGTCAGAAATATTTCATTTCTGTTCCAGTGTCTTTAACAAATGCTCACTGTCCATTCCATGTGTTCATTCTAATTCTGCACTAAGCTCTATACATTAAAATCTTAATGAATAGTTTACTTAGGTGGCTCATCAAGCTGATTTTTTAATGGTGCTTGCATTCATTTTCCTCTAGCTTAATTAGCAGTACTTGTTTTTTTTTACTGTGCTCCTCCAGTATTTTACCACTGTTGTGTATATATTTTATCATTTCAGTAACCTTGTATATCCCTAAATCTCACAGCATCTGCCATACAATCCCATTTTCTCTAGTTGCTTTGTTTCTCTTCATCATGGATAATGCTGAAGTAATTTTTTTTTTAACATTATTGTTCTTTCCATGTTTTTATGTATTATAGGATTTTCTCCTCTGTTGCCATAGAAGAACTCTCCAATGTCTTCGACCCATCTCTGTAGCACCTTTTTTTTCCCCACCATTGTAAATGTTCTCATTTTCAGTTTTATGCAACCTGCCAAAGAACAGGTTTTCTCTCCTGCTGTTACTTTTATATTTTTATGCAGGCCGGCTATATTTATGTTCTGCACTTTTTCAATTTCTGCACACTGCCCATTCAGCCATTCTTGTTTGGCTTACTTGCAATTATTTCTGATGTTTTTTCTTGGTGTCTCTTTTTCAGTGGATTGAGTATTTTCTCTGCCATTCACTTCTTTTTTGTTCCTTTCTCTCTTAAGATAATTCATGTCCTGTTGTTATCAGTGCTTCTCTTAAGGTGCCCCACTCTGAATATCTCATGTCTTACAATGCTTTATAATTGTTCATAACTATGCCCATACACTTTTGTCTTTAAATTGAGTCACTCTTAAGATTGTCATATTGCAGTTTAAGCATTCCTTTTTTTCTTTAATCTTTGTAATTATACCCTTATACATATCGCTTAGTGATGATCACTCTCACAACTATCACTTTGGTATATTTCAAATGTTTTTTTTGTTGAGGGTATATTTTGGGTATATTGCCTTTCTAAATTGTTTGTTCTTGATTATGTTGTCTATCTTCTTTTAATATCTCTTGCCTGAGAACTGCAAGTCTGAATTTGATTATATATTTGAGAAAGAAATATTTCCAAAGGGAAATTTCTCCATGTACTTGTAAGCTACTGGGGAGGCAGATTTAGCCTCTACCAAGCCCATGGGTGGCCCAGTATACAGAAAGCAACACTTCAATTTGGCTGCTATAAAACAAGCTGTATTTGACTGCTGCTTCCATTACTGTATGGAATGATGTCACTAAGCAGCTGTCATGTGACTTATCTCCACCAAAGGTAGATAAGTGCCTTTTGTATCTCTACACATGCTAAGCAGTTTTGCCAAAGCAATCATGTGTAGAAAGATTTGTTCATGCCTAATTCTTTACTGGTTAATAGTCTCAGTTTGTTTTATCTTTTAGGTAAGTGTAATTCAAGTTAACAGGCTTGATAGTTTACTAAAAGGTCATAATTTCTCTTTCTTCTTCATCAATGTTCTGTGTCCCTTCAAGATGTCAGCAAGTATGTTTTTCACTACTTCTTATTCTTTGTAGTCTTACATTTGACCTCTTACTATCATCCAAGTTCATGGTTTTGCATTTATTTACAAAAGCTCATTAGGTAGGTTACTATTTCCTCTACTTACCTTGTGCCTTCAATATGTCTAGTGAGTGTGAAATTATTTAAGCCCTCTTTGGTCATTATCTTTTAATTCTAAGGGTCATTTTTGTTTAGAATTTTCTCTAAAATTTCCTTGTTGCTCTCATGTTCCATCCATAGTATTCTTTGCATTCTTCTGTAGGACCAGATTTCTCTTGCTTTCAGTTTCATCTTCATGTGAAGAAAATGTCCAACACTCACTGGCACATATGAGGATCAGTATGACATAACAGCTGAGTAGTCTTTTCCTGTTTCTTAATACTTTGTATAACTCTTGGGAGGCATCTTTTACTATTTATATGTATTTACAGATTTTTGTGTTTCATTTTCCATCATCTGTTAAAACACTTTCTCGGTATTTAAATTTCTGTATTCATTTGACTTTGTGAGGAAATACTTCATTGTTCTTTTTTCCTGTTTATTTTGGGATGATATGCCATTTTTTCTTGCTTAACAACTCAAAATAAAAATCACATCTTTTGGAGTTGAATATATCAGATTTAAATGGCTGACATCAGCTGTGCTATTAGGATGTATAAGTGAAAAATTCTGTTTTTTGAGTCTTTGTGAATCTGTGGGAGTCTAATGTTTTACTATAAGCTTATTCAAATTTATCATTAAAAAAAGAAAAGCTGTTTGGCAGGGTCACTGTATTCACTTCAGGCATAATGCCATCTTCTTTTGCAATACTCTCATTGTTCTTGATATTTGCATTTTTCTGTTTTGTTTTTCCAGCAGTTTTTAATTTCTGTGTCTAAAGGAAGATCTTCTCTTGTTTTGCTAACTCCTTAAGTGTTGTCTTTTGTTTATGGTGCTCAGCTCCAGAATTTCCTTCCTTATCAGCCATTGATTACTGAAAAAAATTAATTAAAAAATGTTGTTCCCCAGAATTTTGACAAGAAACCCCAAATAAGACAACCATTTGTGCATTGTATATCTCTGTCCAGTAAACTAATGAAAAAAATATATATAAAAAAATATATATATGTTCTTTTTCTTCTGATCTAGAAACCAAAGTTATGACCCCCCCCCCCCAAATATTTTTTCCTATTGCACATCATTATTTTTTTTACATTTATCTTAAAAAAATATAGTCACTGAAATTGGATATATCTGAAAACCCTGGGCTACAAGACAGATAAAGGTTAACTATGTAGGTGCAGAAAACCCTCTTCCAATTGTCAATTACTAATGACTATGATATTATGATATACTCTATCCAAAAGTTTGTAGTTATTTACCAAGAAAAAAATAATTGGAGAATTTCCTAAAAATCACATGAGAAAAACCCACCACTTAAAAAAAAAAAAAAAAAAAACAGAATTTTTTTTCCAAAACTGAAGGCAAGAGAGATAGAGAAAAATAAGCTTGTGTAAATAGATGGCAGGGCAGGGTTTTGAAGAGATAAGAAAAAGACAAAAGTTATTAAGAGTTACAAAAGGATAGAAAATTGTGAAGAGCTATGATTGGTAACATTCTGAAGGGACATGGCACATAGAAGTATGTTTACAGTAACATAGTTAAACTTTATTCTAGATCTTTTACTGCTTTTGTAAATTTACGATCTATCAAAAATACTGTTGGCAAACATTAGAAATATATAAATTTTATTATATATTTAACCAAAAATTTTGAAGCGTATTTTTATATTTGATTTTCTTGACAAAATTTTATCTTTGTAGTGAAAAGAATGAATTGGGGTGAATATTGATCAAATATGGATCTGAATCCGACTGCATGATTGGATAAGGAACAAATTTGAAATGTTTCACTTTTCTTAAAGCTTCATTACAGAATGAGATATGGAGAATGAAAGAAAGAAATTCTGTTATTTTTATTCTTGTGCTGTTTCATTTCCATTGCTTAAGCAGGCTTCATGTTCATTTAACTTGTTAAATAGTATTAATATAAGTTATGACATCCTGAAGTTCAAAAAAATAATGGATTATAGAAAAAACTAATTGAAAAAAATGTAAATATTGCTTTATTTATGTAAGTGTGTCAGACTTCTACTTTGTCTATGTGGGATTTGTTTGATAATGTACATTCATAAGTTTGTTCCTAGTAGAAATTATTTTTGGCAGTTGTTCGTGTGTTTATATGGAGGTGTTTTTATGTAAACATTGGTTGTGATAGATAAATTATGTTAGATTCTTTAAGACTGAATTTAATAAAGGTCAGTGATGTAATATAGTGTTTTTTGACATGTGTTTATAGTTGGTAAAGTTTTTATCAGGACTCTCTCAAAGTCTTTTTGACGTAAAGAATTATGTTCTTATTTAATTAGTGTGTCATTTGTAAAATCAAAGTTATGGCTGGTCTTGTTCCTGTGGATTACAAGTGAGTGTAAGTGCTTGTCCTAACATAAATTCCTCTTATACTCACTGATGTGGGATTTTGGATTTCAAAACAAAAGTGAAAAAATATCAGTGTGATATAATATTGAAAAAATATGTGAGAATACTGTTCCTATATGTTTCCGCATCCTTAAATAGTTCACCATTTATAACAAAAATAGTGTATTATTTTTGGTTTTCAAGATCTATTCATTTATTTCCTAAAATTTCATGACTACATGTTGTTATAGTAATATGAAGTATATATTTTCTTACCTTGAAATAATTGATATTTATAAAATGTATGTTTGTCGCTGAAAATAGACTTATTTTCAGTTTAGCAGGAAAGAACAGAAATGTTCTGATGACAAGAGATCAGGACAGATTCCCAAATAGAGTGGAACTTCCTAAAGGGTGAATACCAGAAGAAATAATTTCTAAAATTTGTTCTGGACAATAGGGAAAAATTATTGTGAAATTAAAACATGAACTTTATACAAAAGAAAATTGTAAGCAGAGATAAATTGAATTGAATAATAGCTTAATTTATTTTTAAAGGGCTTCTTAAATAATTTGTTTTAATCATTTTAGATTTATTATTGCTAATTTATCTGTAGAATAAATCTATATAAAGTCATAATGTTTATATAGAAGTTAAGTTTTAGAACTATTGAAAGACACACTATCCTGCGAATAATCTAGACATGATAAATCTAGATAACAAAAATATTTGTAATTTTTAGATTGTTTTTATCAGATAATATCAATCATTTATTTTACAATTTAATTACAGCAGTATTTGTATTTACATAATTTTCAATCAGATGATTGTCCTCATCTTTATTGTTATTATCCTAATTATCGTCATTGTGCATTTCAGCCGTCTCCTCTCCAGGAAGAACACAACAGCTGTGAAACATTTTGATTTATTCTTTCTTATTATGTATATATTCTTTTTCTCATTAAAACCACATAGAGAATCTGATAGATTTTTTTTTTTCTTCTGTCTCTCCTCAAAATCAAAATGAAATGGTCCTTTATTTATTTGGGTAATGACAAGACAATTGACATTTAATGGGAAGAACACACAAAATTATAATATGATCTTTATTTTTCATATGAGCTGTAGATAAAATAGCTGGATTTCTTTATTCTTTCAAGAAACATCAATGTGGATCTCTGATTCTACTCCTCCTAATATAAAGGTATTGTTTAGAGGATAGACCCCTTGTTACTAGTCCTCATTCTGTCATAGGATGTAGGAAGTCAAAGGTCGATCTGAAGAAAGCTGGCTATACATAGTTTACTGTAGTTTCTACCTCTTACTTCCACTGATTATTTAAGCTAGAGATCAATTTATAAACACTGAATGTACTCTTTAGATATGGTGCCTTTCCTCAACAGCTTCACTTGAGTTGGTCTGATCTCAGCAGATATAATAGAAAGCACATAATGTGTTCTCTCTGAGAGAGTACTAAACCAAATGCTCCTAATACATTTTCAAAATAAACTAAGGATGTGAACTGGTAATCATTCCAAAGACAAAAAGTGAGTTGGTAACTGAAAAAGTGAGTAGCAGTAAGAGATTCATTCACATCAAAAGACACATTTGGTACCACAGCAACTTTAAAGAAACACTGCTGACCTTCAGCAACACAACAATCAGATAGAGACATCAAAGACACTATCTGCTCTTAAAATGTCTTTGTTCTTCTCTCTCTCTAAATGTATGTACTGGAACAAACATTTTTTTTCTCTTATTAGAATATACTCTCTCTTTCACACATATACATGATTACAGGACTCTTTTGATTGCCACAAAGCTAAACTTAAAACAGTAAACACTAAATAACATTTCTTCAGAATCGTTTCACACAATTTTGGAAATACCCACATGTGTATGATTAATTTATTGTCTGTTAATATATAAATGTTTACCATGGTTATTTACCATATATACAACTTTATTTTCATATTCATTATTGTTATTATTGGAAACTGCAGACTTTCTTCTGTTTATTTTAGTAGACTCAAGTTTACTGGAATATTTGTTGATAACCTAAATATTATTCTTTTGTCTCCACAAGCTCAATGAGTCAAGTCAGCCATAGTGATTTACCAATCTATAGATTTATTGTTAATGTAGTTTTTTCTTTTGGGGCTCTTTTACAAGAATGAAGGGTGCCAATTTTCATTTTGATTTGCTCATAGCTAGGGGTTGAACATTTGGGTGAACTCTTTGATCTCACCTGTCAGGAGAGATTGATTCATGCTTTTGTATATGTACACAGTGAACACAAACTGCCTCATCCAGGATTTGAAATTTGTGTATTAATTCCATTTTCTGTTTTGGTAACACCATCTTAAATTTCCATGTAAGTAAGTAGATGCAAATATATACTAATTTGTTTCAGCACAATTACAATGTATTGATATTGTTATTTTTTCAGGTGTTGGAAGTTCTTATTTGTACAAATATTGTGATATAAATAACAAGAACAAACAACAGTATAATGATTGCCTTAGGATTGCAAATAATATTTTATTCTGAGACTACATGACAGTTATAAGTTGTAAATTGGGGAATACGAAAATGGCGATAGATGTTTTCTGATATAGAAACATTTGGCATTCATTGCAGTCAGGACTACAGTTGAATAAAATTTATAAAATCTTTCTATTAAGACAATTTTTCAGGAAAATATGTTTCTTGAGTCCAGTAGCTGTTATCACTCTTTCCAGTATTGATGGAGGCTTCCTTCCTAACCTTTTATTTGAAGTAGTGGGAAATGTCAATGTCTTTATTAAGTCATCATATTTTTTTGAGTTAGATGTGCTATTATTTTTAGTTATTGCTGTTGATAAAAGTCCTTGAAATAATGTGGTTTGTGTTATTTGATAAAGTTCTTTGTGATTCTGTAATGACAGTCCATGAAGTTTGAAGAAGAATGGTCATGAGTAAGACCTATAAACTTCATTTACTGAAAATCATTTTTAAGCATTGATCTGAGAATATGTGTCGTTGATGGTTTAGATATTTCTGAATGAGTTTGGTGACATGTAATGGCATCCATATAAAAGTCTTTATCTGTCAAGGCTATTTAAGAAACTCATAGTTTTAAGTTAATGTTTTAGTTTTATAGAAATTGTGGTGTTGAACAAAACTATGACAAGCACAGCCTATTCTATGCTCAGTTTCCTAATCTTCTATACTAAATTTGTTATAACCAATCCATACACTGAGTTATTTGAAGTGTTTTGTTTTTACTAAATCCACAGGCCAATCATGATAACAATAAACTATAATAGAAGAACCTGAGCCAAAATTTATTGTCTTTTAATATCTTATTGAATGTTTTGTCAGAGGAAGAACACGTTTATTACTCAGTGTGAACAATGCAAAAACTTCTTGTGCACTTTCTGAATAAGAATACAATCAACACAAAATGTAACATACTTTTCATCTGCTGGCACAAATTAAAAATCAGGAAGAGGCTCAAGCCTAATGTTTATCTGTTCAATCTCTCATGGTTCGAAAACAACAGACCACTTGAAACAATCAGATAAGCCTTCGACTGGAGTCGGCATCTATCCAAATTACAGATGTTGCCAACTGTCCACAAATGGCTCTTCATTCCATTACATCTTCTGTTTGTAGCATATCTAAATGGATGATACAGAAAAGTACACACACACGTGTGTGTGTGTGTGTGTGTGTGTGTATTATGTCGCCTTATCACTTGCATTCTAATTAAAAATTGCATAATAATTGTACACTGAAACTTAATTTTTGGAAACTATGTTTGTTAAGAAAATCTTTTGGCATTTATGACTTTACATGAAGGATTTCAGCCATATTGAATTTTTTTTTCTCTTAGTCTATAAGTGGAGGGATGGTGGAGTAATGGGTAGCATATTGAACTGGGAAATTGGAGAGCCAAGTTCAAATACCACTTAGTTTCATTGCATTTACTGATATGCTAATACCCTTGGAAATGGTATGAATACCTCTCTTCTGTTCAGCTAGGGGTAAATAGCAGGATAGACTGGGCTCTACAGCCTTGGTTGGCAACCAATCTAGGAGAAGGAAAACTTTGCTTAAAGTGGAAGTAGCAGGTTATTGAATTCAAAGGAAAATTCAAAAATAAATTCACCTTGCATAGACTGGCCCTTTTACTTACTTACAGCTGTGACAGAAAATAATGGACTCCTTAGGCTTAGTACAATAGTTTGAACAACGCAAGACAAGGACAAAGCACAGTACCATGGATCTTTCTAATTTCAGACCATTTGCTCAGTGGTGTATCACTTATGGGACTTTAAATGATGAGTTTATAAGTATATATACAGATTTGTTATGTTTTATTAAAGCTACATGTGTGGTGGGGCATACAATGAGAGTTCAACTTGCAATATAATAGTAATGATCTGCCAAACATCCAATAATCAGGTGTCCTGCTGCTGTTGATAACATTGTAATTTCCCTACCATCCAGCCTAAAAGTCTTTCAGAATTAGAGAAATTTGATTTACAGAAGTAAGACTGGTGTACTTATATTAGTTATTGTCACAACATTTTGGCCGTTGTGCTCTCTCTGGCCTTCATCAAGTGCTTGTTGATCCTGGTAACCTTCAGGGAATTAAAAACTGAATCCATTTTTTAATCTGCTCAGGAGTTTGATTGTTTACATTTCCATGATCATGTCTATGGATAGCTCATTAAGTTTGGAGTACTGCTTAGTTATTGCTCATATCATTTTCATTGAGTTCAAGTACACACTTGCTAGCCCAAAGATTGAACCTGCAGTTACTATATTACCAAATTCATGAAGCAATACGTTAAACCAGTGCTTCTCAAACTATCTGATGTTGCATACCGGCAGTTGTTTTTTTTTTCAGTGTGTGATGGACAAGCAAGTGAAACCTTCCTTATGTCAGGTGTGGGGCACTGTGCCCCCCCACCCCATTTCAGGCATGGAATATGACTACTGTTTCTTTGTTTCCAAGAAACTCTCCATGTACAAGCCGATGATGGCTTGTGTACCAGCAACTGTATGTGTACCACTCTTTGAGTAGCACTGCTTTAAACCACTAGGCTTTTGTCATGTGGGGCAATTCTGAGAGTAGGACTTGGAGCCTTACACATAAGACTGAATAGTGATACTTTGAGTTTCTTTAAATAGATATAATTTCTCATCCACTTACATGAAATAGAGTGATTTTATGCTAGGTGTACTATGAAAGTTGATTCACTGTGTTATGTCAGACAGTATTTCTAATCAGAATTCATCTTGCACATTTATAAATCTACAATTTGAATACTACTGCCATATCTGATCTGCTGCTCTGGCTATATATCTTGAGATTCAGAAGAAGGATCTACAATGTTATTGGTCCTGACATCTCGATTTTAGTCTTACCACCATGACATGGCTTCTCTCTCTCTTTTCTATAAATATTTTCTGGGTAGTTTTTCTAATCAGCTCTCTTCCTTGGTACACCATCTGCATGAATTTAATCATACTACTAAATTAGCAGCTATGTTTCATCATTTTACTGTTGAAATAATTAAATGTAACCATAAGTTCTATTATAGTAATTTATTTTCTTACACTTCACACATGTGGAACTATTTTCCATTTTCTTGCTTCCCTGCTACCTACAATCTTCAAAAATTTAAATGCAACAACATTACAACAAATCTTGTCTTCCTGAACCCTGTTGTTTTATTGTACTTACCCTTTACTAATCTTCTCAATGTCTTGCACTCCCAGTAACCTCTCACATCTTAGTGACATTATTGTCTTGTTTGGGATGACATGATTAAAAACAGCAGACTAAAAAGTTTGATTTTTTTTAAGACAAAATATTGTTTTTGATTCAGTCAGTGATATTACTTGTATTCATAACATGTAGTTGTTGTATCCATAATACCATGTACTCTATATCTAACCATTAAAATTCAAAACCCCTATTGTTTGGCAAGGTGCCACCATATCAGTGCAGTTTAAGGCTACCTTGAAAAAGATACAGGGATTCTCTAAGAGAGACTCTCGTTTTATGTGTTATCTTTTTCCATGTAAGTAAACTGAGTTTGAAGAAGAGAAGACAATGTCATAAACATGGCATTAAAAAAAATAATCATTTCACCTGAAGCAAGGCAGAAATGCTACTAGTATGCAGTCAGTTACAGAGAGTGAAAGTGAGAGAAGAGAGTGTATAGGGAGGATTGAGGAAAGGACAAAAGATGAACAAGAATCATGAAGATAGAAAATGGTGATTGAAGTTGCATTTAATTTTTTGAAGATTGTAGTTATCAGGGAAGCAAGTAAATGGAAGGGAGTTCCACAGGTGGGGAGTGTGAGAAAAGTTGGAGTAGATGTGATGGTTACATTTCACTATTTCAACAGTAAACTGGTGAGACCTAGATGCCAATCTAGTAGCTCACTTAAATTCCTGCAGTCAGGATAGCAGGGAATAAAAGCTCATCAGAGCAGTTGGCATGAAAATATTTGTAGAAAAGACAGAGGGAAGCCACGTCATCTTGGAGAGAAAGTGACTGAAATTGAGATGCCAAGTCAGGATGGATTACATTGCAGATCTTTCTTTGGGTTTTGTCAAGAACTTCTAGATGAATAGCAGGAGCACTAGATATGGCAGCAGTATTTAATGCATAGGTGAATGATAGATTTGTATATATACAAGATGAACTCCAACAAGAAAGAATTTCTGGTATTAAGATCAATATGTACCTAAGAGAGGCTGGAGGCCACAATGACCAAAACATTGTGATAACAACAACAAAGATGAGGACAATAGTCTGAATATAAATAGTATAAGTAATGATAACTTCTTATCCCAGAAATTCAGGCAGAAATCACATAGTTGATATTTGCACATAGCAGAAGTTTAGAAAACACATATGTAATCTTAGTCTTTCAGAAATAAAAAATTCAGGTGAAGAATGATTTATATAATTGTTTTGCTACATTTCAAAATTGGTGCTGTTTTCAAATGTATTTGAATTTTTGATAGATACTCCAAGGGCTTTTTGTTTTTAATTTTATCTTTTAATATGAATATTTTTTTTTTTGTTTTTTTACTGTGATGAATTTTATCTTAAGGTGAAATCACTTTATTTCTTTAATGCCATCAAATTACAGGAAATGGTTTGTTAATTGAGAAACATTGGTGTTTTGTTTCTTAAGTACCATATTTTACATGATGTAGAATTTGAGGAATTTTGCATCAGAATCTTTGTCCAAAATTGTAATTTGTATTAAACATGAGAGAAATTTTTTTTCTGTTTTGTCTCCAGTCAGATATAAATTATTAACATCAGTGAATAACAACTAATATTATGATTTTAAACCGTCTCTACCTGTTTGCAATGTTAACAGATTCTTGAAATCATTCATAGGTGATACAAAAATAATAATAGATCTATGGCAGTACCTTTATTAATGACAATGGTAATATTATCCATTTCCTTATGTGAAGGAATATTTTAAATTCATTATCCAAACAGCCAGTTCTGCTTTCAGTTGAAATTTATAAAATCTTTCTTTTCAAACAGTAAAATAGATTTCTCAGGTCCAGTCGCTGTTATTACACTTTCTAGTATTGATGGGGTTTCTTTCTTTTACCTTTTGTTTGAAGTAGTGTGGTGTGTCAACATTTTGATTATATCATTATTTTGCTTCCCTTGCCCAGAATGATACATTTCACCTTGATCCATTATATCAGCAAAACAGAGAATTTTTTTTAATGTATCTTGTCTCCTTTTTTTTTTCCTCACTGGCAGTACTTTGTCATTTTTGGTTGTTCTCTTGCAGCCATATACAGTATATAACATTTAGTTTATATAAATTTTTATAGTGAGGACATGCCATGCCATGCCACTTCCATGGAGTCAAATCACCCTCATTTCCTTGAAGAAGAAAATTTTATTCAGACAGAACTGCCACTTAGTAGATCACAATCCCTGAATACTAAAATCATGAAATGTGTCAATTCAATGGTCAACTGTTATCTGTCCTCTGCATTTTCATAACCATCAATTCCTCACACCTTCTCTTCTATCCATATCGCACACCTCATTTGTCACTACAATTTTACTGTAACCCTCTATCTTGAGTGGCTCTCAAGAATTGCATTGGGTGAAATTTAGTATTAAAAAAAGAGTTGGTTATATAAGTTTGTACATCTGCCAACAAATGGAAAGCAATCAGTTGTGATTTGATTTTTTTCAGGTGGTTAATGTCTGAAATACATAAGGAGAAAATAAAATCTCTTATCTACTCATCTTTGGAATATAAAATTCACCTGAACATCTTGTTGCTATAAAAACAAACTACCTGACTGTAAAATATGGCAATTTATGTTAGATTCAATTTCTGAGGGGGGAATTTTCCTTTTATCCTTTTTCTTTTTTTTTGACTTGATAAAAGACTTTAGATCAAAACATTAACATCAAGTATGAATGTGTATAAAGTTTGAATATTCTGTAATAAATAGAACAACTCAGTACTTTTATGTTCCTTTCGCCCTTAAGTGATTGTATTTCTCTTTGTATTGAAGGCTCAATGTCTTCTTAGAATCCAATACAGACAATTTACAGCTTTGATTTTGTCACATTAAAGTTTGTTTATTTCAAAGACAAAAGGGTTTTTGCTTGTTTGGCATCAGAATGAAGAGGTAGGATCACTGGTTCTTTGAGGAGAATAAATACTTTTCAATTTCATTCCTCACAGAATCTTAAAAAAATAAGAAAGAGGAATTCACTGACATGCCATTAAGTTAATGTTTTCACTCCAGATAAACATTAAAAAATTCAGATAGAAATAGTCATGGAAGGTTTCCAAAATTATTTAAGAAAATCTTTTTTAATGCATAAATATTTAAAAAAAAATTGTTTTGTCAATCATAAATTAATTATTTTTTGTGTTCTTTTAATTGTTGCATGAGTTTTGCAATTAATTTGTTTTGAATTTGTTCAACATAAACTGTGGAATTGGAAATGAAGATTTAATTGCTTTGTAATTTAGAGAGTCTATAATAATGAAGAAATTAGATGCAGAAGTATTACTATTTCAAAGTTTCCTAATTAGAAGAGTAATGTAGTTCTTTTGGTAATAATTCATCTCCTTCATTATTTTAGTTCTTTTCTTTTTTTTTTCTTCACAAAATTATGTTTGGGTCATACTTCATCAGTGAAATGTTTTAACATTTTTAAATAAACATTTTTAATCACAGTGAAAAGTTTGGTATATTTAAGAAAGTTATATACAGTACTTTTCATTATGTTTCACTGATGATAATGAATGTGCTTGTATTCTTAGATGTTTTTGTGTCATAATTGAAAAATAAGAGCCCTTTTGTTAGAACAGCAAATATTTCTCTTTCACAATCCATTTAAATGAAATAATATGAATGTTTTAATAAAGAAGCGTTTGATAAATGACTGAGAAAAATTTGTTTTCTACATGATAAACCAATAAAAGAATGCTTCTGTCTATATTTCTGAGATGAGATATTGGAACTATTTACATTGTTCGGACTGTTGTACTCATCTTTATTGCCATATTCACAGCATTTCAGCCTTCTTCAGGTGATATATGTTGAAATTTTGAACTTAACCCTTTATTACTGCACTGGTGTAGATTGTTCTAATTCCATGTGCCATGCCTTTTGGGGATATCACAGTTTCAGTTAATTTCCTTTAGCAACTCAATTCTCCAAGTGTTTTGTTCCCTCTGCTGAGGCCTGATATTGAACTCATAACACTTTGGGTCAAGTCACACTTTGAATTACTGAACCAAGATTTGAATTAATAAAGAGAATTAACTGAAACTGAGATATTTGAAAAAGGCATGGCATGTGGAATTAGAACAATCTATCTCAGTGGACTAAATAAAGGGTTTGGTTCAAAATTCCAATGTATATCGCCTGAAAATGGCCAGAGCATAAAACAGCTGAAATGTTGTGAATATGGAAATAAAGATGTGGACAACAGCCCAAACAATGTAAACAGTGTAAAAAGAATGCTGTTTTTTATTTACTTTTTGTTATGGATGAAAAAATTGAGATATTTGTAGCAAATAAGTTTATTATATTTTGTCTAAGTGCCATCTGTGATTATAAAACAAAGTTCAAAAGCAACAGCAGGTTCAAAACCCAATATTTTCCCCAGCCATCTGACCACATTCCTTTCATCAAGTTATACCTATTACCTTACATTCTGCTAACTTACACAATGACCTGTCACAAGCTCAAATAAGACATTATTACAAAAAAAAAAAAAAATCAGCCTGAAGACAAAGGGTTCAGTTCAGTGCATTTAAAGGAGAATAAGACAAGAATATCTCTTCTAGCCAGATTCATATAACCTATACAGCAAGGTGATCCTAAGAGAACTACCAGTATTTATTATGGGTGGGAACAATCTTAACAGCATAAAATATGCAGATGATACTGTGTTGATGGCAGACACAGACAATTTTAGGAATTTCCTTAAAGAAGATAGTAAAAGAAAGACGAATTATCAATTGTAAGAAAACAGAATGTCTGGTTTTAAGCAGGTAAAATAGCCCAAGAGGTGAGCTATGAATTGGAGATTTCAGAATTAAGAAAGTCTAGAAACTTAAATATCTAGGAACTGTTTTAACAGATGATTGAAACATGACAAAGAGATCTGAAGCTGCCTTGAAATAACAAAAGATTCCTTCAAAAAACTATACAAAACATTAAGAAGTGATTTTGTCAAAAGCAAAAAAAAAAAGAGTGCTGAAATGCTATGTAATATCAATCCTACTATATGGCAATGAATGCAGGATAATTTCTTCAAATTTGATGATGTAAAGAGGTGAGGCATCAGAGATATGGTTCTATCAAAGAATACTGCTAATTGTACATGTGAGCAATGAGGAAATTTTAAGGAAAATGTTAAAATCAGAAAGAGTCAGTTGAGAATTCTGAAGACGACTTGGTCAATAACATTTGCAGGTCCTATTGAATGCAAGTGGCAGGACTAAAACAGCAAGTAACTTACTTGATGAGCTTGTGTGAATATATAGCAGAATATGGACTGTGAGGGATAGTAAGAGGACAAACCATTGCCTTGAGTTACAAAGGATAGGAAGTTATTTGGAGGTAGAAATATTAAAAGTTTGTCTGGTTTGGATGTAAATGTGAATATCTGGATTAAATTTGTATCAGCCATTCCATCTATTTGACACAAGAGTCCAGTTCTTTACTAAAATCTTCATTTACTTGCATTGGTACTCTCATTAGAAACAGATGAAAGAGTTGTTTGATCAAGACTTTGGCTTATCATATAGCTATAACCAAATGCATAAACAGCAAGCTCTGATTTGGTATTCGGTTATCTCCCCTTTAGAGATTATGAAATATAATGGATGTATGGGTAGTATGATGGTTATTGGTGTGTACAGTGTAATTGGAAAGCTGGGTTCAAATTCTGGCCTTGTCTATTACCGTCACTTTCACTCTTGTGAAAGGCATGAACCAAGCTTTTGCTTTCCAGCTATGGATTAAGTCACAAGGTAGACTGGGTTGTCTAGTCTTGGGTGTTAACAGTGTAGGATAAAGAAAAGTCTGAATTTGAGTTGGAATCATTAAGCACAAATGAGAAAGATATTCCATGTATTTCCTGGACCCCCACCTTGTCATTGTACCCTGAGCAGGATGTTGAGATGTTGGTTTTTGGTCTGTGCAGCTCCTTCACTTAAAATGCACACACCATTTTTAAAATAATTTTTAGATAATAATGAATATAAAACTAGTCAAATAAAATGTTGATTGTTTTCATTCTCAGTCACCTATTGGGACCAAATTGCAGGAATTCCTCATTATTATTTATTAAGCTCTGAAAAAGTTTAGCTGCAAGTATGTGACACCTTGTGAAAAACTCATTACTAATGCATTAACCAGAATAGCTCATTACACCATAGAGAGGCTTAATTTTTGCATAAGACTTATAAATTTAGAGCATTCATTAAGGATCAAATTCACTGTTCAATAATGATAGTCAATCAGACTAGCTTACACATCATTGCCCTATGGCAACATACTCTTGAAAGCTTCTCTAGTTGTTTGTATTTTCATCTAGATTTGAATGCAAGCCTAAGAACTTCTTAAATTCTTTGATGAATGTTTCAAACTATTCCTATTTATATCTGGGTAAGGACAAGTCTACTGATGCTATCTGGCATGCTTGCTATTTAATTATGGATAGTATGCAGTCTGTGAAAGTGTTTGTTCTTCTTGGGAATTAATAGAAAAATTGTCTCAAAGGTTTATTTTATATTTAATTTCTTTTTTAAATGCTACTTTTATAACCATCTGGGAACTGTTTCATGTTTTAGTCATTTAAAGATGTCAACATTTCTTTGCAAGATTGTCATTGAATAATTTATAAATAAGTGCTTTTTGCAAAAAGTCTTTTAAAAATAAACACTTGTTTTTTTTTATATATGCACACAAGCACAAATATTGTATGTATACTTACATATATTCATGAGCATTTTATATATATATTACCCAAAATGTTATTTATATACATATGTTACATACACACATATACATAGGTTTGTGAATATGAATGCTTATCTACTTGCAGCTATCCATATTTTATGTATGCTTATGCAGACATAATGTTCATATGATTATATATGTGTGTGTGAGTTATGTAAAGAAATTGAAAAAAAGTTAAGGTCTTTTTGCGCATTGTGAACATTTCTATTTAGATACTAGCAGATTTTATGTTAGTTGCTGAAATTTTGCATATCTTGGGAAATGTAAAGGAAATCTAATTTGATCTTAGAGAAGGAAACAATATCAAGTAGCAAGTGATAAATAAAAATAAAAAAGGGTAAGAATTAAAAATGAAGTTTTCATTAGGCAAAAGCTTCATTTTTCTCTGGTTTCCTGTTTCAATAACTTTGATTGGATGCCTTAGTAACCAAATCAGCTTGAACAGATAGCTAAACTTAATCACTAGTAAATGACTAGTAGTAATTAAACTGTATTGCCAGAGTTATTTTTTCCCTCATTGGCTGTGGTTAAATAGCTTTTTCCTTTGTATGCTGTAGTGTTATGTTTTTTAAGTTTCACCTGTCCCAGGGGACAGTTACATCTCCTGGCATTTAGTCAGCAGTTTTTGTATGAACAGCAATAAACTACTACTATGATATATTGCTCTCTTCATCTTTTTTACTAAAACCCAGTCAGTGAAATTACATGATGTTAGAAATTTGTGGAGACCAGTTTAAATGAAAAAAAAAAAATATTAATGAATCTAAATAATTTGCAAAAGAAAGAAAAAATGTGGAATCGATATATTCCCAAACAAAAAAAAAGAAAAGAAAGAAAACTGTACATACAATATTTTGTTCTTTCTACCACATTGTGCATTTCTGAAATGACCTTTATAAACAGAAAACAATTCTCTGCCAATATTCCACCCACAGAAAGAATGAGTCTTGTTGGTAATGATGCTAACAACTGGCAAAAATTTAAACAGAATTTTCTCAGCTATTCCATTGCCACTAGGCTGTCTAGGGAATCAGAAACTTCTTACCAGGCATCTGTGTTCTTAGCCAATATCAGGGAGGAGGCTTTTTGTAAATGAAACACACAAAGCCTATGAGTCTTACAAATTCCATCTCTGAAAGCAGTGAGAGCTATACAGTTTGCTCTGCAACAATTTGAAAAGAACTGCAATTTCAGAGAGCTACAAGACAGGCTTTTTCGGGACCAGGTCAATATAGGGGTTAGAGAAACCTCTGCAAGAGAGAAGCAAGAAGCTGCTGTCAGATAAAGAGCTTACTTAGACAATTGCCTGCAAATAGGCAGAACTCACAGGACATCCAAAAAATTGACACAGACCATTTCCTCTGGAGCCAATGCAGCAGATTCTCACATTAACCAGGTTACAAAGAGAAAATGTAAAAATAATTTCTCCAAATAGCTAAAGTCGAAAATGATGCCCAGCAAATGTACATATTGCAGGAAATTTCTGTTCCATAATAGGAATGACTGCTCAGTAAAATAAACACATTGCAGAATGTTTGCAGAAAGGACACTATGCATTTGTCTACAGGAATAACAAACAGAAAGTGAGAAAAATAAATGAGGAAGATGAGATTTTACGCATTCTAGGTTCAATTACTATGGAAAATATACATGTGGTCAGCAAGGACAGTAGCTCAAATTGACAGGCTATGGTCAAGGTTACCACTGGAGTTTGTCCCAAAACCATCAATATTAGGCTAGGCTAGATATGAGTGCAGATGTGACTAGTTCTGGACTGGTATTTCATGAAAAATTTCCCACTCATCCAACCAACAAACAAAAGACTGTATGGACCTGGTCATCATGAAATAAAGGTCATTGAATGTGTGGACACCACATTAGCCATAGAAAAAAAAACAGCTCACTACAAGACTTGGATGTTGTAGATAACCTCAACGAATCACTACTGGAAGGACCAACAATCAAAGCCCTAATCTGTTGAAAGCAGTTAATACAGTCAGAAGCAAAGAGCACCATTACAAGGAAGAGTTCCCAGAACTGTTCACAGGCCTAGGGAAACTGGAACATGTATACCAGATATGTTTGGATGTGGGAGCTCAGCCCTTCTCCATTGTCACCTCTAAAAGATTGTCACTTCCGGTAAAATAAGTTCACAAAGAACTGAAACATTTGGAGGAGGAGGATGTATTCCATCAAGTGAAGTTGCCAATGTAATGGTGTGCTCCAACAGTCACTGTCCAATAAAGCAATGGTAATGTAAGATTGTGTGTTGATTTTCTAAGCTAAATGAAAGCATAAAATGGGAGAGATTACCTCTACCCACTACAGATCAGCTACTCAACAAAGCCACAATATTTAGCAAACTCAATTGCAACAGTGGTTTCTACCAAATCATCCTCCATGAAAAATCACAGAAACTTACCACATTTCTCACACCATATGGGAGGTACTGCTTCAAACAGCTTCCATTTGGGATAAGTTCTGGGCCCAAAATTTTTCATAGGGGGATGACACACATTTAATCTTGTATACTAGGGCTCATCTGTGACATAGACAATGTCCTCATAAGCAGACAAAACCAGCAGGAACATGACCAGCAGTTAAAAATAGTACTTCAGAGCCACGCTAAATTACGAGTGTGTTTTCTGTTACCAACAAATTTTCTGGGACACATCATCTCAAAGGATGGAATCCAAATAGATTCAGGAAAGGTAAAAGTCATTATGGATCTTCGCAGGCCAGAGAATGTGTCTGATCTAAGATGCTTACTGGACATGGTAAAATCAAAATTGGAAAATTTGCTAAGAACCTAGTAGATACTACCAAACCACTGTGAGAGCTTAAGAAAAAAGCAAAATAAATCTGGGATGAGCCTCAAAAAGCAGCATTCCAGACCCTGAAGAAAGAACTGAGTTCTGCACTAGTATTGATTCATAAGAAGCTGACAAAGGTATCAGCAGACTTATCTAGCTAAATTTGATACTCACAGAACATTGAAGCCAAGAAAGACAGAGGAAAACAATGCATAACCTGCCTAGTGATCTTGAGTAAATTAATGGTATATAACAGAAAGAGAATATTAAGAGCTAATTGTGAAGGAACATGGCACATAGAAGAAGAATATTTGTTGAGAAGTATGAGATGTATTCCAGATATCTTAATTTCTCTAAGTGTATATTTGCTAGAGTTTGTTTTTTATTACTTCAGTTCAACAAATACAAAGCTCAAGAGCCATTCAAGATAGGCATTTACTGAGTGAGATTTTGTTTTAAGAGTATAAGAGAGGGTGAAGGAGGAAGTAAGAGGTATATATTACAGGGATATATAGAATAAATATCAGTTGACCCTAGATTTGAAGAGGTTGAGATTGCAGTGATCAGGAAAGCATCCTCTTAAGAGTCTGTTCCACAAGAGAAGAAGCCGTTCAGGTGGAACTTACTCATTACCAAAAGAATAACGAAAGGAATGGAGATGATGTGATGCTGTGAATATGGTATGGAACAACCTAGCTGGTGGAACTAAGGAATGTAGCTCGATTGAACATTTGCCATAATAATAATAGCAATAGAGTATGGGATCTGGATTGCAGGGTAGAAAATAATTAATCACTGACAAGGCAGTGTAATTACTTTTAAACTCTGTAAAGGCTGGAAGCTGAGTACTGGGCAACATCAGTCCAGATATGGCAGCAACATTCCATTTTTGCTTACATTTGCCTCTTGTAAAGATACAAATATACAAGTTTTATTTGGGGGTCTGGAATGAGCTTTAGACCTAATAGATGTTTGATGCAAGGAACCTCCTTCAGAGTACAACCACTCATCATGATTGGAGCAAATTTAGGCTCTACTTGGTGGGCATGTAACATTACGAGCTTTCTTTTGAAGATATTAGATAATAAAAGCTGTGAGAGCTAGGTCAGCACAGAGATCAGAAGCTAGTCATCCAGATATTTAGAGGTGACTCCATATCATCTGCATATATGTTAGTGAGATTTCTTATGGTGAATTATGAAATGTCTTCTCTCAAATAAATATCTGAAGTACTTGATTATCATGTATATGATTAACAGTTCTCTTGATAAATTGCTGTATTCTGCTTGTGGTTTGCACAATTTGGCTAAAGAAAAGCCAACAGGTCTTTTTATAAAAACAATCTCCTGATTTATCACTGCTATGATTGCTATGCTGAAAACAGCTGAAGTGAAGAAAGTTTGTTTTTTTTTTTCAATATTTTGGCTGTAGGTTAATTTGGGATAATCTTCAAGTGCTGATTTTTCTGCATTTCAAAAGCATTTAGTGCGTCATGTTGTAGTCTGATGCTTTTCTTTTTCTTTTTGAAGAAAATTAGTCAGTGTTAAAAGAAATGATCAGCAGTTGGATTCAAATCAACATTTTTCAGTCCAAAAATTTAAAGCAATTGATTTATTGAAATTGTTGGTGGGAAATGTGGGATTGCCAGTAAGGATGAACTTGTATACGTTTCCAAGGGATTTGGCTTAAGTGGCTCTAAATACGTATTTTTCCACATTTAAAGCTTCAGTATGGTTATCTTTAAAAGAGCTGATGTAATTGAGATTTTCTTTTGCCTTTTTTTACTAGATTAACTGGTTATTAATATGTTATCTGTTCATGCAATAACATATATTAACCCACTGAAGATCATTGTCAAATCAAGGTTTATACTGCTTTTGTAACATGAAGGGCATCTTTATGATTTCATAGAGTTCAAATGGTGCCTTGAGTGCTGTTTTTAGAATTCTCTTCCACTGCTGCTGGCCCTTAGGAGAAGGCTTTTATTAAAGTCTATTTTAGAAAAGTGAGAGCTCCCAGATAGAGATGTGGAGAACAGGATAGCAATCAGAGATTGATGAGGCATTCTGTTTTCAGAAATAAACACACAGGTGAAAACCATTCTTATCCATGTAGGAGACTAAGTGCAGAATTGAGGCATATGGATTTTCAGGTAATCAGATAATTCTCTTAGGCAGCATTTTATTAAAACTTACTTTTGACAATTTGGTACACCCAAGGCTGCTGCCCACATTGCAGTAAATACAGTGGTTGTTCAATAGCCTATAATATAAAAATTTTAACTCCCTACAAAATCTAAATTCTTGTGCCAAACACAAAAACCTAGTTAGTAGGAATAGAAAGTTGTATAGGGTGCAATCAAGACTCAACCCACCATGTAAAAAGTTTAAAGGGATAACATTTAATACAGAAAAAGGAAAAAATACAAATGCAAAAATTTACCTATAAGATTCTTGCACAAAATTTTTTTTGTGAGCCTTATAAATAATTAAGGTAGGATAACATTTAAAGATATATTGTAAAAAAGGATTACCACTGAAAATGGAAAAAAAGAATTATAATGTAGAAAAAGACACAAGGATTCAGTTTTGAAAATGACAAAACGACAAAACACATTCAAGAAGGCAGTAAAAGAAAGGTGCAACCACATTTTAGAAAAATTGAAAAAAAAACTTAACTGTCCCATGTGCATCTCTGGGACATGACATTTTTATATTTACACTGTCCGTACTTCACCGAGGCTTTTGGGAAAATTTCTTTGAATTCCTTTGTTGCTTTTTGTTGTCTAATCTCAGGAGATTCTTTGGGACTCTCTGCAGCTGGCTTCTTATTGCTCTCTTCTTGAGGTCAAAATGCCTTCTAGTTTTTAACTGGAGTTCATTTATTGGGAAAAAGAGGGTCACACAAGGCCCCTATTCAGGTTCTTACTAGGGCTTGAGACCATGTCTCTCATTGGTCAGTATATACAAAAAAATTATTTTCCATAATTATGAAATGGATCCTTAATGTTTTTGGTAGTTTTTAACTGTTGAGTCTAAAAAGATATACACATGAAACATTTTTTTACAAACTGTCTAGTTTTCTTAAAATAAACTTCTCTCAAAAAAACATGTACAAAAAACAACCTAGATAATTAAGCATTTATTATTACAACAAAGACTAATAGTACTTAAAAATAAAATTTTTATACTAATCGATTTCATTTGACAGTGTTTTGAAATGGTTGATTCACTTATTTGTAGTTGTTTAAATCACCCATGAAATTTGTGCTCTATCATGCTGTTGCACTAATTTCCCTTAAGATTTTTTGATTTTGAATTCCAAGAATTTATATATTTGTTTCATTATTTAACCATGTCCTTGTTTTTCATGTTGTCAGAGAAGCTAGGAAATCTGCCATTAGAATAGGACGGGAGACAATTGACATGCTGATGTTAACAGTAAGAATCCTACTTCTATAAGTATCTGTTTGGCTGCAATTAGAGTAGATTGTTGCTTATTTGGTTCAAGGATAAGATTTTGTTTGCATGCACATGGTATGACTGTAACTGCAATTCCTGTGTTAATTAGGAAAGTAGCTGCTATTTGCTACTTTATTTAAAAAAGGTAACATTGTGCATTTATACCAGTGATAGATGTTTCTGTTACTGGCTGGTATTGTTGTTTCCATGTTGTTTAGTATTGGTGAAACTCCAAGATTGTAAACAATGTTTTGCTTTTGCACCAAATTTACAGTGATGCCAACATATATAGTTGCATCTTTTGGTGTTTTCTCTACTCCTCCGGGTACTTCTCCATTGAATGTGGGGTCTGCAGTTCTTGTATCTTTCAGTTGTTGGATATTTAGAAAAGACTGTACTTGGTTAAACAAACTTGTGGCCTGTAGTTGATGGGAATGTTTCTTTTTCTTGGGGTAGAGAGAGATTTCAAATTCAGACTTGTATTTTGCAACCCTACTTCTGTGTGGTCAGCAATTTTAGAATATTTTTTCAATTCTGTTTTTATTATCAGAAACTATAATATATAAATTTTAGTAGTAGGTAGTTTGTCCAGCCACAATATCTGTAAAATAGTGTCAGACATAAAACTGACTCTCAAGAGACTTTTAATGTGACAGTAATTGTGTAAGAGTTCTATCAATTAACTTCAACCATCCCGAGTATGATGATAAAGTACATTCAGCAACAAGGCCTTTGATTGTGAGGTTTTGAGGAGCATGGAACCAACTCTTAATTGCTGTTGTTCTCAGGTACATCCTGATCGAGGGTGGTAGAACATATTACAATCTCAGCTATGGGCAACTAGTTAGCCCTAAAACTGGGGTCAAAACATTATGGAAGGTTAAACATTTTTATAGTAAAAATACCAGCAGAACATTTTCATAATAAAAAAAAATTACCATCAATACATTTTTGTAAAAGAAATTAATAATGCTTTCAAGAAATTAAATTTTGGCATTAAATGAACCATAAGGAGTTGACATGCTGCTAAACAAACAAGAAACAGTTAAGAAAATACTATTAAAAGTTTGACAAAGTAACATTGTCAGTTATTTTCTCACTCATAATAGGTGGTTTGTAGGTTATTGAAGACTTTTCTCACCTAATTATATATAGGTATATATATATATATATAATGTGGATTGAATTCATTTAAACCTAACTTCAGAATATTAAATACATCTTCAAGTAGATTGTATTTGTCAGTTCATTTAATTATTGCTACTTTAAGAGTGTCATAGAGGTCATATTGAGCTATTGTGTCAAGGAATTATGTTCCTTTGTTGGCTAACTGTTAATAGTTTATTGATTGTATTACAATAAAGTGAACATTGTGATAGGATTTTTTGTGCCTTAAAGATTTTTTGTATCTGTAAGGATCAGGTTTTAATATTGTTTGGATGATGATGATGGTGGG
This sequence comes from Acanthosepion pharaonis, assembly GCA_903632075.3. Classification (NCBI taxonomy): domain Eukaryota; kingdom Metazoa; phylum Mollusca; class Cephalopoda; order Sepiida; family Sepiidae; genus Acanthosepion; species Acanthosepion pharaonis. Next base: position 820,067 of record CAHIKZ030005508.1, read on the forward strand.
TTGGGATAAGTTCAAAGCCATTGTCAGATAAAATTTTCTCATTTTAATGTAGCTTTAATATTTACTTCAGGCATTGTCATGATTCACAAAAATTAAAAACAAATGCAACTGAAGAGGAATGGATCAAGGAAAAGTGTTAGAAAATAGGAAGAAAAATGAGTTTCATGTATAAAGAAAGTATGTACAAAAGATCAAAAGAATTAACAGGACATGTGAGGTGTTCTTCATCAGGCCACATAAAATGCCTAAGAAGTCAGAGGCAAATGAATGCATGCTCCATCTGACAATCAGCCTAATGAGTCATATATCCGAGCTAATAATCTGAATTCAGGTGAATAGAGCATAAAGCAGAATTAGATTGAGAATAGAACAAGAACAGTTGTTTTTAAAAGACACTGAAATGAGAAATGCTGTATTTTTTTTTAAACATTTAACTCCATGCAAGGGAGTAAATCCACTAAGACACAAGGAGTTATTAAGTGTGAAAGAATAAGAAAAAGAGAAACATTATTAAGTCACAACAATAGAAGAGTAATAAAAATGACCTATAGATAACTATTGACATTGTATTTAAATTTTTGAAGATCAAAGTTGGCTGGAAAGCAGAGAGACAGAAGACAGTTCCCCAACTGAGAAGTGTGAGAAAAGAAACTGTTGGCATAGTGGAGAGTTCATCTCAGCAATTACCATAAAAGTTATTATAAAAAAGGCACAGGGAAGCTTCATTGTAGTGATGAGAAAGTGACTGAAACCAAGATGACAGTTTAGGACTTATTGTATCACTGATTCTTCTTTGGATCTTATTGAGAATCTTTAAATATATATCAGGAGCACCGGATCATATGTGGCAGCAACATTCAAAGCATATTTATGGTCAGAATGCTTTTAGAGAGAGCAATACAGGCCCAGAAGTATGTGTACTTATGTTTCATAGTATATGCAAAAGCATTTGTTAAGATAGGGTACAAGAATCTGTTTAAATTGTTAGGAAATCTTGATTTATTTGGGAAAGATGTTAGAACATATACTGGGACCAAATCGCCTGTATCTGGATAGAAATTGAATATATGCACACAAAAAGAAGGATGTAAGCAAATGATGGTTCTTCTCACCAAATTCATTCAACATTTAAAGTGAGGTCAAGATCCTCCTAGGCTTTGTTATATTATTTAATAACAATATAAAAATAGGCTGATGACACAGAAACTTAGATGAGGTAGTAAAGTGAGAAGAAATGACTATATATCAATTGTAAGAAGACAGAATGTATGGTTGTAAGGAAAGGATCAGTTCAAGATGGAAGATGTCAAAATGAAGCATGCAAAAAATATAACTATCTGGGTTTTAATAGATGATGCAAAATGTGACACTGAAATTTAAGGGTACATTAGAATAGCAAAAGATGTTTTTGTAAAACTTAATCAAGTATTATGAAACAGGGAAATATTAGAAACAAACAAAAAAAAAGTTCTTCCATATGACAGTGAATGCTGGACAATTTCTTCACAAGAGAAAATTTCAAGCAGCTAAGATGTTGTTCTACAGAATGATGTTGAGAATGCCATGGATGGGTCATATGAACAATGAGTAAGTTTTAATAAAATAGAAACAAAAAGGACACTTATACTTGGAATCATAGAGAGACGGTTGAAATTTATCAGGTATATAATGAGGTAAAAAGTGTTTGAAGAGTTGTGTTCATTATATTCGCTTAACAACAAATGCCCTTGGGAAAGGTATAAATCCACCTCTTTTCAGCTATGGGTTAGTAAGACTTGTATCACCATATCATTATTATCTCAGAAAAATTCTTATAATCTAAAAAATATTTTCTGGTTTTAAATAACCTGAAAAGGGTTGATAAGCCATAAAAATATCAATCAATCAAATGATAATTTAGCCTCCTTGATATTACTACAGATTTTACAAAGTTGTACATTTCCAAAAAGTTGATCTTATGATTGATGTTAATGCTGTAAATTAAAACGCAGTTCTACCTGATTGTCAGAATTTTCAGGCACATCCTGACTATAATGTATAAAAATTGGAGGCACATTTGGACACTTTCAGATTTAAAGGGTTAACAGCCCAACTATCGTTACTGGAATGAGATTGCAAAGTGTCAGTGGTTCTTAATAAGTTTATCCTACATTCATAAATAAAAATGAATGTATTGCTTTCTCAGGATATTCTCATGTGCTACTAGAAAATGTGATATTGTTTCAGGTAATAAATCCAGCCAGTTTAATTTAGTATATGCAAATCAATACTTGAAAAGCCTATCATGATACTAAATGATATTGAACATCATTTATGAGGTAGATTTTTGTATGATAAAGTAATTGAGAGATGTGTGCAACAGTTGCTCTATGAGGAATCATGTGCTATCACTTGAAAACTTGTATTCAATTAATGTCAAATTAAAGTCTGTTGAGAGACTATTAGATTTGATTAGTTGACTTTTAAGTACCTTTCCAATGAAGAGGTAATTTGTCTTTTACTAGTCAAAACTGATGTGGATTTTGAAATAAGCACAATAACAAAATATTACTTAAAATCAAAACACCTCTATGATTTTAAGAATGTAAATATTTTTCTCAGTTTGTTTTAAATAGATTTGACAGCTACTAGACTTGCCACTTTAGGATAGTGTATATTGAATTTTGAGTAGTTAATATTGAAAGATTTGCATTCTGTTCTTTTGTAATTAATATGACAGGTGGCTGAAAAGTTCTCGGCCCAACACATTTCCTAAGAATGACTCAACAACCAATTTTGAGGGCTGGCTGGTGGTAGAGCAGTGAGAGGCTTGCTATATCTTGTCCGTGAGAGAGGGCTTACAGGGTGGAAAATATTTTATCACTCACAAGGATGCAGAGACAATTTCAAGACTGGAAAGCTCCTGCCCAAATATAGCAGCAGTACTCCATTTTAGGCTTGATCTGGCTCCTGTAAAAGTAGAGGATAACATAAGAACTCGGCTACTTGGTGGGGTGCTACAAGGAACCAACCATTTTTCAAGCATTTTTACTGATGGATTGTGCATATGTGTTCCAATTGAGGTATGGGCTGAGCATGTATACTTGTAAAAACAGATAGTAATTAACTGATTAATGTGTTTTTTTTATGGATAATCAACCCATTATTAGTTATTTAAAGCAGAAACATATCTGGATTCTAAAAAAAATATTCTTTTTGTGAGTGAATATTACATCAGCAAATTTTTTTTGGAATGATTTTTGTAGTTACAAATCCCAAAGGTATTTGTGTATTATTGAATGTAACTAACTCAACTGGAATTCAAACTGAGCTCTCCAATTTCCAATTCCAAGCTGCTACCTGTTACATCACCCATTTATCCACCAAAGAAAAAGTGGGGCTACAGCTTCACCATGCTAATGTTGCTGCTGTGGTTTTTGTAGCAAATAGGCTTTTAATAGGGAGAAATTGCCAGCCACATACCTAACTGACTTTGAATTCAGAATTTTCCTTCTCTTAGACAGGTTGTCACTCAGGGCTAAATTACCCAGTCTGTCTTGCTATTTAACAGATAACTTGGAGGAGAAAAATAGAATGCAATGGCCCCAGCCTCAATCTGAACTTGACATTCTGATCCCAATGGTGCTGATAACCACTACACTACACACACCTCTATCTAAAAACCTAGCCACCACAGTATTTTTATAAGTTTAGCAAGTGCTACAGTATAATTCATAAGTGTGTAATTATGGAATTGTTTTTTTTTTTTTGTTTTGCAATCATGTTGTTGCTGAGTATGGTGTTTTGACAAAATAACATATTGGCAATTGTTGATGGGCAAACAAATAAATACAAGTAATTATGTTTCCTTAAAGATAAACTAGATATTGTCTGGCAGTTGGTGGTTTTACACCTTTTTTAACCTGGTCAAAATTACAAATGCACTGCACATCTGTGGACCTACCAAGAGATTGCAAAATTATTCTGAACAACTGTTCAGCCAATCCTCAAGCTGAACTTTAAGTATACAGCTGACTTACTATTGTATATTTCTTAGTCAACTTCAAGAATTAAGAATATTAAGCAATATGAAGGTTAAGCATCAGTCACTTATTATAAAGTACATGTTAGTTGTGGTGAATTCTGGTAGACCTGTTGAAAAATTTATCAAAGAATTTCTAACACTTTAGATATAAGATGTGCATAATTAATGAGTCAGATGTACACTATTTACATTATTCATACTGTTGTCCACATCTTTGTTGCCATGTTTATCACAAGATTTCAGCTGTTGTACACTCCGGCCTTCTTCAGGTGATTGGAATGTTGAACTGAACCCTTTATTTCACTCACTGGGATAGACTTCTAGCTCCATGTGTCATGTCTAATGGATATCAGTTATCTCCTGTTAATACCCTTCTGAAAGTTCTCCACTGACTTAACCAGGTATTGAACTCACACTCTTTGTGTCCTGTCACTGGATCTAACTAACACCTTTATCCACTGTGCCATGTGTTCTTGAGGACATTTGTGTATAAATTTCTGGGTAGTATAAACCTAATGTCTTCTGCAATCATTTTTTTACCAGAGCTCATATTGTAATTTTTGCCGTTATCATTGCCAGATTTTTTTTTTACCAGAGCTCATATTGTAATTTTTGTTGTTATTACTGCTTTTCTCTTGCACTTATTACTGGTTCCTATATTGTATTCATTTCTATGCTTGGTCGGCTCAGGAGATTTTTGTGGCCTAGCAGATGTGCTGATTCCTTAAGTTTACAAATTTTCCAATCAAAAAAATCAAGCATGGCTGACACATATGGAGTGAAAAGGGGGATCACCGCCCTCTGTGGGATCAAGTTGAGATCATAGACAAAGAACATCATTGGAAAAAATATTCACCAATTAAGGTTTCAATTCTTAATTAATTACTTTTATTCAGTTTTAAAAAGTTATGTTTTTCTGGTACTGAATTGACAGTGTTGAGTTTTTCTGCTCCCTCATTGGGGTACATATTAGAGATTCAGTGGGGTACCATGAGCTACTAGTGAAAGAGTAATGACCTGTTCATTGGTAAAAATTTCCTGCTACCAGTACTTTAAAATTCTATATTATTAGGTCACCAGGCTTTGCTAAGTAATCTGTACCTATCCGTATGTTAGTTTCAAAAACACAAAAAGCATCCAATACATTTTTGTTTTACTTCACTTTTATTATCTTTTAATTTTTATTGTTGAATATGTTAAAAAGAAACTCACAAAAATCAATAAAATTGTAACATTCAAAGTAAATGAAAACAGGTTAAAACTTTCTTAATATTTTCTGCCAGTGTTGTTTGTTTTCTGTTTTGGTCAAAGCCATGATCTAAATACACATACAAACATACATATATATATATATATATATATATATATAAAAACGGAAACAATTTAGTTTTGAATTCTGAATTAGCATTCAACTATCTCCTTACAAAAAAATAAAAAAAAATTATGTCAGGTTGAATGAATATATTTGAACAATTTAAGAAATTGATTACTTGACTCAGACTTTATGTAGCAGTTAGAAAAAAAAAAGAGTAAATAAAATTTAAATAATTTCAAGAAATTCCCCTTTCAAAAAATACAAAACTTGTTTTTTTAATTGAATTCATTATTAGGCCAGTGATTTTCTTTTGAAAAGTTTTAATATATGCAAATTGATTAATGGATTAATGAATTTGAAATATTGGAGAAACAACTGGTGTATGACATTGTTGAAATAACTATTTGTGTGTGTGTGTTTCTCTTCTTTTGTTTCTGAACATTTTACTGACAGTGATTCTTTATTTTGCTTTGGTTCTTTTTTTATATTTCTGTTACTTCAAAAACTAGAGTTTTTTTTTCAATTGCATTGCTTATGCAAAAGTTCTAATGACTAAAAAAATAAAAAAAACAAATTATTCTGTATATATATATAAGTATATAAATATGTATATGTACACACAAAAATTTGTGTGCAGATGCATACATTCGAATTTGGATACTCAGAATATATATATATATATATATATATATATATATACACACACACAATGGTGTGGTGAAAAGTTCTCAGATTGACCAAGAGCCATGAACTATACATACAATTGCATACATGGTCTGATCAAAAAGTATTGGGAGTGCTATAAAAAGAAAACTACATATATGAGATTGGTATTTAATCTTCTACAAAGTAGTCCCCCTCTGAATCAACACACTTTATCCAGTGTAGTTTCCATTGATGGAAGCATTCCTGGAACTGCTTTTTAGGATAATGAGCAGCTATCTTATCACATTCTCTTGGATTTCCTTGATATCTTGAAATCTTATTCCTTTCAAGTGGGATTTAATTTTTGAAGAGGAAAAAGGTGCAAGGGGTGAGATCTGGGGAATATGGTGGTTGTTGAACGTAGGTGGATGTTGTTCTCAGCTAAAAATTGCTACACAAGCCATCATCACTGCTGAAACCTCTGTGGTGTGGCGAGATAAATACACTATACAAGGCATGAGTCAACCCATGGTATGGTTTTCAGCCATTTTCCAGTGGTGCTTCATACTAGGATTGACTTCCTCAATTGATAATAGTTACACGTACCCAAGCTTTGGTTAAGTTGTGTTATGATTTTCAAGCATTTTCTAAAAGGTGCTACATACTAGGATTGTCTCTCCAGGCCAAATATAATCAAGAAGTCAACCTCCCTGACAAATCAACCATGGTGAGATTTGAACCTTGGTCTCATGGTCAGAAAGTGGGCATGCTAACAATTCACAAATATCATGCTGATAAATAAGTACAAACAAGGGTATTAATATATAAAACTAGAAAGACCCATGAAAATTTCACAGTTTTTCTATTTTAATTTTCTGATGAATCTTAATTCTTCAGTTAAGGATTAAGCTCATGGCGAGTTCTATGACAATAAAATATTTGTAGAAATTTCACAATCACATTAAAATATTTGAATGTAACAACTTTAGCAAAATATAACAACTCTTAATAACAGTGAAATAATTCAGCAGATTATGTTATTTTATTTATGATAGCTTGCCTTATTAGGCTTCCATTGTTACATACTATGCATCTGAATAGTGGTGCTTTTATCATGGTTGCCATTTCATCATGAGTCAGATTAGCTAGATGTAGGATAGCCATTATAGACCAGCTTCTGGCCACTTTCACTTTGACCTTGTACCACAAAATAATGTATTTATATATATATATATATATATATATATATATATATATATATATACACACACATGTTTCATTAAATAATATAGACAAGTGTTGTCTATTTATTTTATGTAAACTCTTTTCATAATGTCTAATAAGTTTAATAACATTATCATTGAACGAAGAAAGAAATTCACAATATTTATCCATATTTTTTAATACAAATCTAAGCTTTCAGCTTACATAATTTAATTTATATATATAATTTAAATAAAAATCCCTTCTCGGCCTTTTGGCTGAGATCAAAGTGTAGTATCTGTCCTGTCTTCCCTTCTTACATTTCCTCACTGAAACCAAGTAATGTCTTTTCCCCTCTTTCCACACAATCAAAACAGGGAATAGTCCTTTATTTATTAAGCATGGACAGGACATAACAGTCATGCTAACTAATAAATTGGGGGACAAGCACAATTATTATAGGGCTGTAGATATTCATTTTCAGATGAATTTTTTGTTTTGTTTTTCAGGCCGATATTGAATTGCGAGCAGTAATAAAATTGAATGTAAACACTACCAATGAACTTGTAAAGTGTAGCCAGCAGTATGAACCAGGGGCATGTGAAAATCTCCTCCTTTACCTCCGTCAGGTGAGTACATTTTCTCTACTTTCTGAAACATGGGATTGGAACCTGATGTTGAAAAATCCAGACTAAATTATCAGAATCTTTCCCAAAATGAATAACGATTCATTAATGCTGTGATTAAGATAAATTTATTATGTAAAAGTTGTTAAGAGAAAACCATCAAGGAAACAAAAAAAAAAAAAACAAGAATTTGAAGAAGAGGGTTTTGTGAACACATAAGCATGAAATGGTTCTCTACTGTAGTTGCTATTTTTGCTTGAGGTTGGCAACTGCTACTGGTAAAAATCAAGATAACAGCTGCTGATAATATCTCAATTTTATTGCTATATTTTGAAATTATTAAAAATCTTAAATATGAAATGGTATAGAAAATCAAGAGAAAAATAAATTTGCTTGAAATATATATGAGGCAGTGGTTCCAAAAACTTTTTTCTCTGGCCTGCATTTTCAGAATTAAAATTTACTCATGCCTCACCAAATTTGAAGTGATAAAAAGTATAGTTAAAAATAAAAAAAAAAAAAACAAGTGGTCAAAGGGAGATAACCATGGAATCAAAGTCAGAAAAATTTGCAGACCTTAGTTACTTAACACTTGATATAATGCAAAAATATCACAATGATAAAATTGGTCAATAATTATTTATAACGGGACTCATGCATACAAATTTTGTAATCCATATTTAAAACTTTGAAATCAGATTTATTTTTGGCATATGAATTTTTTGAAACCGTTTCTAAATCTTTGATTGTCTTTCAATTGTTCTGCCTAATCTGCTATTCTCTTCTACTGTACCAATGAGGTACATCCTACTGTTTTGGAACCACTGATATGAGGTGTATTTTGGCAGCAAGAATTCTCTCAAACATGTTTTGTTAAATAATATAGACATGTTCTGTCTATCAATTATTTTATCAAATTTGTGAATAAGTCATTTTATTTTATTAATTTGTCAAACTTCATATAAACTTTTATTTTATATTATTTTTTCCAAATTATTTGTGATGGGTAAAATGTCACCATTTTATATTTTTCATTTTGTGCATGTGTATTGTTTAAGGTCAGTTAGGTACCATCTGTGAGAAAAAGAGCACTTTGGCACAATTCATTCCATCAGAAATTTGGAAGCGGCATGCTGTACTATTTCACATTCATGCTAGAAGCTCTATTATGAACATTTCAGAATGTTTGGGTGTCAATCTGAGGACAGTGCAGGAGATTCAGAAAGAGTTGAGTGAATCTAATGGTGATTATGAAGTATGACAGATTGGAAAACACACTCTGATCATTCTGATAAGAAAAGAATTCCTGAATTTGTTGGTGAAGGCTTGAGACTCAACATAGTGGTCTACATTAAGTGACTTGAGGAGGTACTGCTACCCTGGATCAAGTGGCTGCTGGAAGATTCTGTGTCTGGCAACAGGACTCTGCACCATGCCACAAAAGCAGGAGAACCCAATCATGTCTCTCAGACAATTTCTGTGACCACATCACCCCTTACATCTGGCCAATGGTGCAGGTGAGCAAGAGACCAGCAAAAGTCCTTGTAATACCAAAAATGAACTGAAATTAAGGATTATGGCAGCATTCTCCAACTTAAACAAGGAAACCGTCCTGAAGAGTTGCAGGATATTTTGAAGTCATCTAGACTCTGTGGCCAAAGCCAATGGCAATTTCATTGAATAAATTTAATCTTTAGTATTTCATGATATTTTTGTGTAATTTTGGTAAATATCTGTTAAAATGAGATGTGACAGTTTCATTTTTGCGTAATTTAGATGATAATTTATTCATCAAACCATATATATATATACACACACACAACTCATAAGGCACTGTGATTAAGCTTTTAATTATATTTTTATTGCATTTTTACAAGTGATTTCATTTGGAACATAGTTTGCAAGAACTTCCAGATGATCTGTGTGTTTAATTTTTTGTCTTAGCAATTCACTCCAGAAGATGATCTCAGATGAGATTGAAAGTACTTGGGAAAATAAAAGAAATGACAAAAACTTAATAGGATTTAAGTAAAAAATAGACATATGTCCAGATTATTCAACCCTTCATACTTGAATAAAGATAGGCTGCCTAAATAAATATATATATATATGTGTGTGTGTAATACAAACTCACACACATACATACACCAAACCATAAGTTTTATGGATACAATACAGCTAGCTGTTTTATAATCATCTCTAGAGCATTATAAAATTATTCTATAATCATTGTTTTTCACTTTCTTTGTTTAAATCTACCTCCTGTCTAAATATTTGGGTTATCCTCATCAAGATAAGGACATCAGACTCGATAAGTCACTGTATAATAATTTTTTGTTTTTATATTGTTAACTAGAAACAATGATAAGGATTAAAATAAAGAGGAAGCATCTGTAATCTATTAATACAAGTATTAGTAGTAGTAGTACTACTACTATGTTGAAAAGTTCTAGGCCCAACAAAGGTTCTGATGTTTTGTCAGTTGTTTAGATTTTAGCAAGGGCGTTAGGTGAAGAATTTTTCAGCACCCCTTTGTATTACTGTTGACACTAATAACACTAAATAACTAAGAAGAAAAAGATTGTTACCCAGATAAATGTTGTGTTACTAAAATAAAAAATGTGTGTCAGTTATTTTCTTACTCATAGTAGTTGGTTAGTATGTTGTTGAAGATTTTTCTCTCCTTCTCTGAACCATGTCTCATCTTGTTCTGTATGTATGTATGCATATATATATATATATATATATATATATATATATATAAATAAATAAAAAATGCTAACTCCAAATCTGCTTTCAAAAGTCTCTTTGTGTACCAGTTTTTTTTTAAAATAGGCACTTAGCATATTCATGGTAAATATATGAAGAGGTGCTGAAAAGTTCTTAACCCACTTTTGAAAATCTGACCAAATTAATCTATTTTTTTTTTTTATTCTGAATAGCTTTTTGCCAATTTCTTTTTCAAAGTGGTATTTGGTTGGGTATCCTCTCACCATTGTATTATATACTTTGGATTGTGTAATACGTAAGGTTGTAAGAGTATGCTGTTGGAAAATTTCAGCAGTCTTGAATTAAATGAATTCAACACATTGATTTATATTTATATATATATATATATATATATATATATACACATACATACAGAACAAGATGAGACATGGTTCAGAGAAGGAGAGAAAAATCTTCAACAAGCTACTAACGGCCTACTATGAGTGAGAAAATAACTGACAATGTTACTTTGTCAAACTTAACATTTGATTATCTGTTACTTGTTTGTTTAGTGGCATATCAACTCCTTATGGGTCATTTAATGCCAAAATTTAATTTTGGCTGGAGCATTAGTAATCTCTTTTAGAGAAATGTATTGCTAGTAAATATTTTTTTCCTTGCAGAAATGTATTGCTGGTAATTTTTTTACTATGACAATGTATTACTGGTACTTTTATTATAACAATTTTTATACTTTCATAGTTTTTTAACCACAGTTTTTTTGGGGGTAACTATTTGACTATAATTGGGACCCTAACAGGGGCTACCACCCCGGGTCATAGTGAACCTGGGAACAACAGCAATTAAGAGGTGGTTCCATGATCCTCAAAACCTCCCAATCAGAGGTCATGAGATGTAGTTTATCCATATCATTTTCTTACAAGAGTCATCAGTTTGTTGCTGTGTTGTTTTGTTGAGATATTTCTTATGTTAGAGAAACACAGTTTTATCATAGGTTATAGCCAAGATATCATTATGGTCACATGAGGGTGTTTTTAACAGGAGATAGTATTGTATTGTATGTAACACATGGGTTTATAAGATAATTCCCTCCACACCACCCCAGAGGTGTAAAGATACACATCTGGTCAGTCTGATATTCTATAGATGAAGAGTGAAAGAAGAGGAAGAGAGAATCTGTGCCCTTTCCTTTTATACTGCTTTATACAATGCCACCTAGTGGGTATTACAAAAAAATCCCATACCAGACAAGATGGAGTAATCCAACATTACCATAATGTTTTTGTAGTCTTCTTCAGTTGTAAAATCCATATGGAATGTTTAACATGCATACTTTGTTACTACAGTATTCTATAGGTAAAAAGAGAAAGAGGGTTTATGCCCTTTCCTTTCATACTGCTTTATAAAGCATCACCTAGTGAGCATTAGAAGAAGTTCCCTGGCAGGCAAGGTGGGGTAATCCCACACTTAAACTTTAAAAAAAAGCATTACTATTATCATTGCTTTCACAATGATCACATAAATTGATTCTTCATATCTTCAGGCAGGGACAAAATTAAAGAGAAGCAGTTGATGGCAAGCTTGTAAGATGACTTTGAAGACGTTTTTAAAAAGTGGAAAAGAGGCTGAGATAATTATGTGGTTCTTAGAGGAGTGCTTTGAAATGAACTATGGCACAAAATGCCCTAGGCAGGCTGTTTTTTTCCTTCATATTTAAATGACTGGATGCTTTTTGAGCAGACCTTGTATACTTGTGTGTCTATTATGGCACTGTTTTAATACTTGTTTGTACTGATTTGAGAATGACAATTGTTCTGTAAATAATCAATATTCATCAAAGATTCAGAGTAACTTTCTTCTTGAACAAAATAAGTAGAAATCTTTATTTTCCACTCACTTTTGAAACACTTCATAACTTATTGGATTATTTTGTTTTGTTCATATTCCTTTATATTTCTTTTTAAATGTAACTCATAATGCTTGCACAGAATTAAAAAAACATTTAATTTCTGACTGGAGTTTCATCATTGAAATTAATGCTTTTTTGTTGACTGAGAAAATTTCAGTAACAAACAAGACAAAATATCAGCATGGACCATTTCATAAGAAAGAACATACTTCTTTGTCAAAAATTCCTACTGACAATGCAAAAACCTATGGAATGAGATTATTATCCAAAATAGCCAAAATCTTTCAAAAGAAATAATTAGAAATATGATAATAACAAAAATATGTTAGAATCAAATTTTTCTATTTGCAAATTTTTTAAATAGTTTTTAATTATTCTTATATAAAACCAACAAACATTTTTTTTCCATAGCTGGGATTCTTTATTGAAACTAGTTGGCTGCTGATTCTATTTTCAGTGATCTTGAATATCATTGATTAGTTTACTATCATTCTACTCTCTCTCTTTACATTAGTTCCTTGAGTAAAAGCTTATTAGAGAGACTATTTATGTGCTAATAAAAATTAATATTAAGAAAAAATAATGAATCATCAATTTTACTTATTTGAAAAAACAAAAACAAAACAAAACCATTTAACTACCCTAGTAGAGTGATATATACCAGATGTAACAGCAAAATTGTCCATCCCCACAAAATGTTTGATATCTAAAAAAAAAAAAAAAACACAAAATTGAGTTTCTTTTTTCCAGGTTTTCAGATAAGATATTTAGCCATCTTGATACAATTTGTCATAAGAATCACTGAAAAACCCTGAGTTATTCAGGTATAAAGAGAACAGGTTACAATCATTTGTGTCAGCCCCAGTGTCTTCTCAAAAGAGCAATGGGAAGAGGACAAAATCATTCAGGCCTTCAGTAATGGTACTGACATTCATACTCTGGCTTCCATCTTCAAAGTCCATTCAAGAACCATCAAGAGAACAGTGAATAAATTTTAAAAAAGTGGAGACAGTAGAGAAGAAAACTGGATCAGGAGGTAAAAATAGGAAGAGAAATCATCGTTTAAACTTAGGGCTAAAGAGATCAATTAGAAAAGATCCAACTCAATCCATAAGACATTTTGTACATGAGAGAGGAGTTTCAGCTATGACAGTCCAAAAAGCAGGGAAAAAGAATTGAAAATGAAATCATAGGTGAAACTTGTGAGGCACCTTGTTATTTCAGGACAGAAAGTTAGAAGATTAGAGAGGGCAAAGATCATATTGAATAAGTTAGAAAATGATCCTAGAATAATATACATATATTTGAACTTTATTTCAATCCTTCATGGCTTCTGATCCTTAGCTATAATTAATTAATGATTAACATGTCATTTTTGTTTATGATCGATTTCATCATGATTCTTCTGTTAACCTTGACATATACATACATTTTTATTTCTCAAAGTAGAGTACAATAGTTATAAAACCTCCAATAATTCCATTAAGATATCTTTAATCATTTCAACAGATACAACAGTTCAAATCTTAATTTAACAATTGAACAATTTTTCTGTTACACAATTTGGACAATTTTGCTGTTATATCCGATATAATAATATATTTTGAATCACCTTTTAAGGTTAAAAAATGTTTAAATTTTAAGGATACAGGAGAATCATTATTTTTGCTTTATATTATTCATGATTATAATCATAAGTCCTGTAATCAATTTGGATTATAATGACACTACATTCACTGAATCCATAGCAGCAGTTGGTGTGTCTATGGCAAGATAGACAAACAGAGCCCATTCCCCACAGGCTGGTCTTGAATTCAAAGTTTTCCTTCTCATAAACCAATTGCTCTAACAAAGAGAAAAAAATCCAGTCTATTGTGCTATTTAATTCAGAGCTGGAGGAAGATGGATTCATTCATTTTCAAAAGACATCAGAAGTAATTTCATGAGACAGAATTTGAACTCAGCACATTGATTCTACTTTCCACAACATTAAGCATTACACCACCCACACATTCTCATAATATTTTCATAATTTTAAAGATATTTACTATATGTATACAGTGGCAGTGATCAGATCTTATAAATCTGAGGTGTTAGTTTGTGTCCAGACTTATCAGTTAGACATCTAGCTGCTTATTTTAAAGGTGAAGATTAATAGATTGTCAAATCCAGAAACTTTATATAGAATGATATAATTGATTTTGTGAGATGTTTTTAATACTCAAGAAAGTTGATTTCAAGAGAAGTATACAAGGTGACATCAGAATATTCCTGGTCTAGGAATAAAAAAATACCATTTATACCAGAAAATAATGTAGTTCATATATCATCTAGATTTGGCCACCAACTCCTTTGAAATAATCCTCTGGGGAATGTACATAGTGATCCCTGTGAATCTTTTTATGCCTTAAAAGAAACACAGAACTCCTCATTTTGAATTGCTCTGTTGATTGGGGTCAAGAATATGCCTACTACATACCCATGCAGAGAGATATTCCTCCACCAAAAACAGATGTCAGTTTTTGCTGTATCTGTGTCTACCATTTTGATTCTTATGCAAATCATACCTATGTCTATTGTTTTTTTTTTTTACTCTTGTGTAAACCAGAATTATATCTGCCTTTATGACATAAGTTTTGACAGTACCAATGTCTTTCTGCTCAGTGTAAAATTAACTTGTGACTACCTTTTTAATTCAAGTAATGAAAAATGTAAATCTTAGTAAGGATCATCCTTCTTTGAACCTCATGGATTGGTGTTACATAATCACAAACAAAGAACTGCACCAAATAACAGAAACCACATTATCTAAGAATTTTCAACAGCAACAAAAACTAAAATGGATACTACAAGTAATGTGTTGAGAGGATAATGATATAATCAAGATATTGGAATTCCATACCATTTAGGAAGGAAACCATCAGTACTGGAAAGAACAATAGCAGCTACTGGACTTGAGAGACTTATTTTTCTGAAAAATTGTTTTAAGAGAAAGCAGCACTGACTTCTCAGTCAATGAATGCTAAATGTTTCCTTATGAGGAAACAGCTAATATTACCATTGCTATAAACTGGATCTTTGTTACTCTTGTGTAAACTGGACCTATGTCTTCATATATATTGTTTGTTTTTTCTTTTTATGTGCCATGTCTTCAGGATGTAGATGATCATGGCTCTCCACCTACCTCTATCCCTTGCAGCTCTCAACAAGTTCCTTCCCTCTGCTTCCTCCCCCAGACCACCTTCTGTCATCCACTTGCTTAAGTCCTCCAGGTATGTCACACATTGTTTTCCCTTGTCTCTCTTTCCCGCTATTCAACCTGTATCAGATTCTCCAAGCCTTCCTTCCTCATTATGTGTCCCAGAAACTTCAGCTGCCTCTTCCTGATATTAAGCATAAGCTCCTTCCTTGTTTGCAACCTCTCTAAGATCTCATCATTGCTCATACACTCGATCCATGATATCCTTAGCATCCTTCTGTAGAACCACATCTGTCACTGTGAGTCTCTTCTTCATCTTTGAGGAAATCATCCAACATTCACTGCCATAAAGAAGGACAGATGTCATGTAACAGTTCAGTATTCTTTTTTGTTACCAAAGATATCCTCCTGTCTCGCAGTACACTGCCCAGCTTATGAAATGTATCCTTGGCCATCCCAATATGCCTACAGATCTCAGTGTTGCACTTACCATCCTCTGTCAAGATGCTTCCCAGGTATTTAAACTTCCATGTCTGCTTGATTTTAGTGTTCCCAACCTTCAGGTCACATTTCAGGCTCATCCTCTTACTGCACTCCATTTTCTTGTAGTCTATGCTTAGTTCCTTATTCTCACTCTCCATCGCTACCTTCTGTAGGAGAATTTGTAATTTCATTTCTGTGTCTGCTGTCAGTACTCTGTCATCTGCGTATCTTATGTTGTTAAGATTGGGCCCGCCAATGCTAAATCCAGGTAGGGTTTCTAATACTCTCAGAATTGCCTCACTGTATAGGTTGAACAGGTCATGTGAGAAGACACATCCTTACCTTACACCCCTTTTTATTTTTGTGTATTCACTGAACCCATTCCCTATGTGCATACATGCTGTTTGCTGCCAGTATAGGCTCTTGATTATTCTGATATTTTTCCCCGAATATATTGAGGTTGTGGAGCAGTTCATTCAGAACCTTGTGGTGTACTTTGTCAAAAGCCTTGGCATAGTCTATGAAACATCGGTACACATCCTTCTGCAGCTGTATCTCTCTTTCTGATAACATTCTGAGCATGAGTATTGCATTCCTTGTTCCAGTGTTTTTAATGAACCCACACTGTTCTTGTCCTATCTCTGGGCTGATTCTGCTGCGTGCTCTGTTCATTAGAATACAGATGGTGAGTTTTGTCACGTGGCTCATTAGGCTTATTTTTCAGTGGAGTTCACATTCATTTGCACCTGTTTTCTTAGGCATAGCTATGAAGATAGGTCTGCTGAGGTCTTCCGGTATATATCTCTGCTGTTGTAGATTTCATTTGCTATTTCGGTGTCTATGCCAAATCATCTAAGCCTGTCAGCATTTCCGTTACAATTCTGTCTGGCTCAGCTGTCTTGTTTCTGTTTAAATTGGCCAGTGTGCTTTTTACTTCAGTTTTCAGAATTCCAGGTCTGTCGGAAGTTATGTGTATTGCTGGTTGTTCCATGTTGTGGAAGAGTTCTCCAATGTACTCATTCCAATGTTGAAGAATTTTTTCCTTTTCTAATATGAGCGTTCCATCCTTTGATTTTAGGGAGCCTGTTCACGAGCATGTCTTTTGTCCTGTTAGTTGTCTTATTTGTTTGTGCATGTCTTTTATTGGTAGTACTCATTCTTTCCATTTCTGCACATTTTTGTTCAGCCATTCTTCTTTAGCTTGCTTGCATTTGGTCCTTATTTCATTGTATAATTTTCTGTATTCCCTTTTCATATCTTGGCCGAGTTTTCTGTCTCCTTTCCATCATGTCAAGAATCTCATCCGTCCCCTTTCTTTGGGATGATATCATTGCTGATGTCACTAAAGCATCTCTTAGTGTGTGCCTCGTAACTTATTTTCACAGTGTCTATGTATTTTTCTTTTAGGTTAAGATCACTCAAAGTTTGTTGTATTGCAGTTTGGATGCTGCGTTAGGCTTTTTCATTTTCCACTGTTTCACTCTTAGTTTACATATAAGAATCTCCCATGATAATGATGACTTCCTGTGATTTGCATAGAGCCCTGGCACTGTATGGAGTAGAATGATTCAATGTCCTCTTCTCTGCTTTGTGTCATCGGTGCATACACTACTATAATAACTACGTTGAAAGGCTTCCCTTTCAGCTTCACTACCAGAATTCTTTCAGATAGCTGGTGGTATCCTAGAACACATTTCCTAAGTTTGCTATCTAGTATTAGTCCTACTCCTCTGTTGTTCTCACCACCTGCATAAATTATCCTGTGTTTGTCGCTGACAAAGTCACCGTTGTCTGGCCATCTGTTTTCACATATACCTAGAATGTTGCTGTTAAGCCTGTTCATCTCTTGCTTAATATTATATCAAACTGACTGCAGTTGTTCGTTGTTTATCAAAACAAAAATAGTCTGACATTAAATAACCTGGGAAATAGTAGAGACTGCATATTTCTCCCTGTGTTTGCATTTGAATTATTTTTATGAACTATTTTAAAGCTGCATCCATAAGTAATTGTTTTCATGTATTGGTTAAGAAAATTTCTGACATATTCTTTATGTTTTGCTGGTGATTGATTACTTTAATCACTCAGCATCTTGAATTAACACACCACTGACAATGAAACAGACTCAAAAACCTGTGTTAAACCTAATGAATATTTGCTAAAAAAAAAAACAAAAAAAAAAACATACTATTTTGCAGATTCATGTGAGTCCAGGTAGTAAAGACAAAAGATATGGAATTTAAACAAATAAGACTTAATAAATGTATTAAAAACATGTTTACAACAAAGTAAAGAAAGAAATGAACTTCATTTATCAATGGTTCAACATCATCTTCAGTTGATGTCCCTGAAATACTTATATGCCACGTGTTTTGTGGTAGAAGAAAAGGCATCTTGAATCAAAAGGGAAAAGAGAATGAGCCTTTCAAAATTTTTTAGATTATTTTAAAAGTATCTGAAATAGTTGCAAATTGTGAATTAAAAAAATTTATTAGCACTTCAAAATGTAACTCAAAGTAGTAACTCTACTTGAGCTCTCTTCATGGATCTATCATATTTGGTAAGACATTGGGAATTTCAAACTGCACTCTACCTATGTCAGAGGATATATTGTGTTAGTTAATTCTTCCTAATTTATTTATTTTTGTGATGGTGTTGTTTCTGATCCTAGGTTTATACGAATTTTAATGCTTACTTCAGAGATTGAAATTATAACCAACAGCTAGCTAGATATCCATAAATAATTATTTTTCCTATTAAGCTATTACTTAAGCTCAGTTCAGACAGAAACTCTTGTAAAGTGTGACAAAAGTTTGTTTATTGATTGATTTGTCCAATGAGTTCTATCTAGGTTCCAATAATTTTACAGGACACAGAAGATTATGATCAGCATAGAGAAACTTTCAAAGAGAGGGAAAACAAAGATATTGATTGGTTATTTTTATGATGATTAAGAAGAATCACACAAAAAGTTATTTTTAGTAATTCTATCACTTTGTATTTGAGTTGCCAAACGTGCAGCATAAAACAGAACAAAATACTTTGTTTTTGTAAATTTATGGAATCAATTTACTTCTAATTTTTCAACTAATTTTTCTCCCTTTACATGAAAGAATTTAATCATGACTTAGTAGTTCAATGAGCATATGACATGACAAGGTAAATTTTATTTACCTTTCATGACACTTGCATAATAACTTATAGAAATTATTAAGTTCCACTGATAGGAAATATTTTAATGGATGCTATATTTTTTTTTCACTGTGATCTTAATGAAAAACCAGTGAAATATATAAAAAATATTCTCATGGCTGATAGATCATTAATTTTTTTTTTAGAAAACATAAGAATTTCTTTCCAACCAAATATATATACTATGGACTCTCAAGTCGTTTTCAACATACAAGGGTCAATCAGCTCCGTTTTTAGAACCAACAGTCAGAGTACCCGCATTTCATTATTTGGAAGGACCAAATTCAGAAAACTGCTGCACAGTATACGACAAGGTCCCCAAACAATTCTCCACAGGTTTTTAAATCCAGAGTTGTTCTTCTCCTAGACTGTTCACCACCCAAGCTACAAAAGCCAGTCTGTCCTGCTACGTATTCATAGTTAGGAGAAGAGATGGATTAATGTCTTTCTTTTAGTATGTAAATGAATGAGATAAATTTGACTGGAATTCGAATTTGGCTCTCATTCCTCAATTTGAGCAGCTATCCATTACTGTACCAAGCATATATATATATATATATATATATATATATATATACACACACACTGGCTGTTTCAAAAGTCTGTGTAACATTATAACACTGTAAAGAGGCATAAAATTAAATTTAATTGACACATTTAGCTTTCAAATGCTAACATTTCAGTCATGTTATCATTTGTAGTTCATTATATAAGAGTTCTTAGAATGTGAGAGACTTTTGAGAAACCCTGTATACTGGCAACCAGTCTAAGAGAAAGAAAATTCTGAATCCAATGCCATCTGAAGAAGGCTGGAAAAAGATAGATGATGTGTGTGTGTGTGTATATATATATATATATATATATATAGAGAGAGAGAGAGAGAGATATGATACACAATGCGTGTGTGTGTGTGTATATATATATATATATATATATATATATATATAAGAAATAACCTCCACCACCCAATATATAACTACTGGCCTGTGTATTAGAGAATTTTAATAAAGGAAATGTGTCCTCTGGCAGGGTTTGAACCTGTATCCTCCTTTTGTAGAGAAAACCACCATCCGATCAAGCATGGCTTTAGGCTGAACAGCTTATATCGAGATTCACAGCTCATGTTCAAGAAAACAGGGCATCTACTCAAACATGTGTATCCACCAAAATATAATATCTGAACAATAAGATATTATTTTGGATTAAAAATTTTTTAAAAATCCATAGTTCCCTTAGAAATATTGAATATGTGGTCATGGCATGACATTCAATATAATAGCCTTTCTTTAGCTGGCCTACAACACAGAATGATTCTGTGTTGAATACAGGACTCTAGAGATGCATACTTTTTATCTGTTTTGCCAGTGTCTATTATCAAAAAAGCATAAAATTGGCCATGCAGAATTTTATAGTCCTCAAAATGAGAATAGTTTCTATTTTGTATGCAGTTACCAAATCTCTGTTGACAACTTACAGGCGCAATGTTAATTTCAGCTTTCTGGTTTTATTGTCCTCTGATACGCATGATAATAATGGTGGGATGATTTGATTATTTACTGTATTACATTATCGAAAAATTAAATGCTTATCACATCGGGGCGTAAAACTTCTCATGAGTTATAGTTTCATATCTGGCATACAGGATAAAAAGAGGCAGTAAGTACAATGATATTGCTAAACCACAGAGAAAACATTATTGCAAAAATATAGAATTAAACAAAACCCATAAGTTCTTAGCTGAATTCTTTTTCTTAAAGTGACCTAGGAATTATTTACACTATTTACATGAATGTCCTCATCTTCATTATGTTTATCACAATGTTTAAGCCTTGTACCCTTTGGCTGTCATCAGGCACAATGACCAAAATACTGAGATAATAATCTAAGATTAGGACACTAGTCTGCATGTAAAGTGTAAATAATGATTGGGTTAGTTATTTAAAGAACAAAAAAAAAAAAAAAAGGAAAAATTAAGATTTAAAATTTCTAGACATTATTTTTCCAAAAACAGTTTTATCCTAAATGGGAGTCTTTCTGGAAGATATCTTATCTTTCAGATGATCATATTCATGATAGTAATCTTTGCCTATGTGGATTCAGAATGTGGGTGTTCAAAGCTCTCCACAACACCCTGTCCTTTGTAGCTCTTATTAAAATTTAATTTTTTTTTTTTGTTATCTCTTCTAATCCCTGTTCTGCCAACAAGCTTGTTAGGTAGGTTATTTTTTTGCTTTCCTCTGTTCCTTTTGCATTCAGTCTGTCCTGTGAGTATCAAATTTTCTTAGCCCTCTTTCCTCATTATGTGCTCTAGGAATTTCAACTGTCTTTTCCTGATGTTAAGTATAAGTGTCCTTTTTGTTTCCATTTTCTCTAAAACTACATTACTCACATGTTCACTATGGTATTCTCAGCATCCTTCTGTAGAACCAGATTTCTGTTACCTCATGTCTCTTCTAATGATTTATATAACAAGCTTGCTATTTGTTCCTCCATAATGAGTTATCCTTTTTCATATGTTTAATCTGGTGAATAAGTGAGGACACACTATTACCAGCTATGTATCACTTACCTAACTTAGTTCTTATGGATTTAAACTTGAACTTTAGACTTTTTGGAAATGTGTAATAAATTCATGAGACATTATATGTCTGCTTGGTACAAAAGAAGCATGTTATGGGTGTGAACTGCCATTGATTCTTGGTGAGGAGAGATAATTGCATAGCCTATCTTTGTTCTGAAGTCAGAGATTTTCTTCTTGCACTCCCAGCGTCTGTAACTGAAGTGTTGATCTTGCAGCTTTCAATGAATTCTCAAACCACTAAGCAGATATAATCTTCTTTAAAGGAAAAAAAATATCTAAAAATTAAGAGAAATGGGGAAAAAGTTTATTTTGAGAAACTAACCTGTTGTTGATCATGCAATATCTTACAAGAAAGCAACACTTTTAATCTTGTTAGGTGTGGGTTTCTTTGTCTGTAAAGGCTAGAAGACAATTGATAATGGTCTACAGATATGAGGGTCAGAAAGACTGCTGAGTGTGCTGAAGAACTAGTCTCAGTGGATTTCTGTGAAAATATATATATATATATATATATATATATATATATATATATATATATATATATATATATATATATATATATATTTATTGTAATTTAAAACTGACAGATATAAAAGTAAATTCTTCCTCTATTATGATGTACAGTGTTGATTCAGGACATGGGTGATCATTGCTCTCTATCCCTTTCGTAGCTTTGTCTTTTTCCTATACTTCCCAGTCCCTGTTCTGCCATCCATTTATACAAGCTTTTTTAGGTAACTTACTATTGTTTCTGTCCTGCCTTCAGTATGTCCTGTGAGTGTTAAACTCTCCAAGCCATCTTTCCTCATTATGTACTGTAATAAACATGTACTTTTTTTTTTATTTTCCATAAAGAATCCTTGTTAATATATCCCATTAAAACTACAAAGGATAGGAAGTTGTGGAGAGTCATGATCACCCACATCTGAAGGGAAACAGCACATAAGAGTTGTTAAGAGAACAAAACTTAAAATGCTTGAGTTGGTTTTATGAATGTTTTGAAGTTTTATTAGTAAATTTGTTTTTAATATGTTGCTGATTTTGAACCTTTCTCACAATTGATTCAAAAGATAAGTCAAGTTCTTTAACAAAGAATATTCTCAAAAAGAGTTTCTTTTAAGCAAATAGCAATTCTTTTTTTATGTACTATGACCAGTCAGAAAGTAAGCTATCATGACTCTTCAAAACTTTTTTTTTGCTAAGTAACTTTTTGATTATGGTCCTTTTTTGTCCTTGTTCTGCCAACCATCAGCACAAACTAGATTACTCACCGTTTCCCCACTTTTGACTTTACAATATCCAGTGAGTATTAAATTCTCCTTCTCTCTTCATTAGAAATTTCAACTATCTTCTTTCAGACAAACAATATGGCTTTTGCTTCTCTAGGACAACCACCTATGTGTTAATGGTTATTAGCAAAAAAAAAAAAAGTGTCAAGCTTAAGATAAGAATGGCAAAATTTGGGTTGTGGTTCCTTCAAGGCATTTGACAAACACTGAACGGCTATGGTTTCTCTAGATAAATTTTTTGTTTGATCCAATCTTTGTTAACATATGGCCTAATGAAAGTCATCATGAACAGCTACTCTTCTAGATCCTTTGACATTAATACAGATGACCCTGTGGTTCTCTCTTTGAACATACTTTATTTCTTTTCTTTGTCAACAACTTTCCTAATGACATTAGTTTCCAACACAGTATCTATGCTGATAGCAAAAAATATTTACTCCTGCCTTAATAGGTTCAATAAACTAAAACTGGCAGTTGATCTTCAATCTGTTGTTCACTGAATCAAAAAATGGCTTGTAAAATTCAATGTTTCCAAAATTAAATTGTTATTGCTTAGTCATCTTAGAAAACCAACCTCCAGGAGAGCAACTCTACACGTTCTTGGTCTCCAGATTTCCATTGATATGTAGCGAAATGATTTAATATAATCATTTGCTAGATCTGCTGCGAGGAAGGTTGGTTCACTGTGCTGTACCAGACAATTTTTCTTACCAGAATCCATCTTGCATGTTTATGAATCTACCATTTGTCCATGCATCAAATATTGTTTCCAGAACTGGACTGGTGTTCCTGCTATATATCCTAACAAAATCCAAAGAAGGATCTACAAGGTTATTAGTCTGGAACTGGCATCTTAATTTCAGTCACTTTTCCCCCTACACAGTGACAGCTTCCCTATGATTTTTGTATAATTTCAGTAATCGTGCTAATGAGCTTTTCTCTTTGCTTAAATTCCTCAGTTAGATATACCATAGTACTAGATTGTCAACTAGGTTTTATTTTATGTTGAAATGCTTGATGCAACCATGAGTTC
This sequence comes from Acanthosepion pharaonis, assembly GCA_903632075.3. NCBI lineage: Eukaryota > Metazoa > Mollusca > Cephalopoda > Sepiida > Sepiidae > Acanthosepion > Acanthosepion pharaonis. Next base: position 844,296 of record CAHIKZ030005508.1, read on the forward strand.
TATTCTAATAGTTTATTTTTTCACACTTCTAGAACTCTTCTGGCTTCTTGCTTTTTGTCAACCAAGATCTTCAAAAATTTAAATGTAACATCAATTGCTGTCTTCTGTCTTTTCTGAATCATGTGCTTTTATTGTTCTTTCTCAGAAATGCTTTCTTATTTTTCACACTCAGTAACTCCTTCCTTCTTAGTGGCATTATTAGGATGAAATGTTTAAAATATGCCTCTTTCTACTTCTAAGACTGCCTTTGTAGTTCATATTTTCCTTATGATCTCCTTGCTCTCATAATTTGTCCATAATGTTCTCTGTATTCGTTGATAGAACCACATCACTGTTGTTTGAATTTTCTTGATCTGTGGAGAGATTGTCTAACAGTTACTGATATGTCAGAGATTTTATATTGCAACTGAAATTCCCTTTAGTAGCAGCTGTAACTAAATAAACCCTGTAGCAGCAGCAGCTTGAATATAAAAACACACAAACTCTAAAGTAACTCTCTTCTGTTCTGGGTTTTCCATCTTTTGAATGTGTGCTATGAACTTTTCATGTAGAAGCTAAAAGAGCTGTAAATGCTTCCCCTAAAAACTCACCCACAGTAAGTCACACTATGAAATATTCAAGAACATTTTCTTGTGTATACAATTTACTTCCAACAAAAGAAACTCTTGTTTTAAACTTCACTTTTGTTAATTTTGTTTTAATAAATGTTATCTTTTCATTGCAGATCAATTGGTTAGTTATATTTGTTTGTTCATTTAATATTTAGGCCACCATTATTCCTTGTGCTATAAAATATTCCTGGAAGAAAAGTTACACATTTAATTATTAAAGTAGCTAATCATTAAACAACTTAACACTTTTTTTGTTTCTAATGAAATTTTCCAATCTCTACCTTTGTGTAAATTGGATAAGAATATATCTGTTCCATAAATAAAGCTAGGTTTTGCTTATTGATGCACAACTGTTAAGATATACTTTTTATTTTCAGGCTGATATCACTGTGCCCACCACACTTGGAAGTGGATTATCATCAACTCGTTCCTCTGTCTCTAGCAGTGCCACTGTCAGTAGTGGCAACAATGAAACAAACAAGACAAAAGGGACAAAGCAAATTGCATTAGTTGATGTTGGTGCTGATTTTGGTAAGTCAAATTTATGATTTCTCTTTTGAAACAATTTGGTTCAAGTTTTTATTTGGAACATGAAAACCATGACATCAGTATCCATAAATACTGTGATTTTGTGGATTTGCATCTGCTTGCTTACATATTTTGATATTTTACAGTATTTATTCATGTTTACTGTGGTTTGTTTATTTCTTGTAATATTAATGAATTTATTTACCTTCATGCATAACACAATTTTCACAAAAGAATTGATTACCTTTCATTTTGCACAGCAATATTAAAATTTTCTATTATAATTATTTGAGTAAAATCCAGTGGAATTATTTATAATTAAATTCTAGTTCCTACTTTTATTGCCATCAGTCCTGGCCAGAGGTTGTATGGTTGAGTGTTTGTCAGTATTTTATGCAAAGGTGCATGTTCAATATGCAAATAAAGAAGATAGAAGCATACAAAAACTTTAGTTTCTGCTATGGCCATGTATTCCTTTTATGGTGACTGTAGTGAAACAGTAGTGTAGGGGAGGAGGCACAGTGGTGTAATGGATAGCAACTCAGATTGAGGAATCAGAGAGCTGAGTTTGAAATCTAATCAAATCCATTACATTCACTTATGTGCAAATACCCTTGGGAAATGTATGAATCCTCTCCCCCCCCCAAGCTATGGGTAATAGCAGGATAGACCAGGTTCTATAGCCCTGGATGGCAACTTGTCTACCACTGAAAGAAATGGCAACCTACTGCAGGAAAAAATCTGCCTCATCAATCATGTATCGATAAATACATGATGCTCTTAAGCATGTATCACACATGGCACATAATTGAGTGAAACAAAGTTCTCAATGTATCTTGGGTATGTCCGTTTTCTTTTTTTCCATTCAGAAGTATGTTAGGATAACAATAGTTAAAATAGTAAAGCTCAAATCAGCTTTGCACTGAATAGCAATGTCTAATTCACTGCCTTGTTAAGTAGGGCTACTGAAACTTCTCCGAACACTGTTGTTGGAAAGCAAAAAAAAAAAAAGAAAGCTTCTGTCCTTTTCTGAGGAGTGTTATAAAATTGTGACCAAAAACCCTCTCTGGTTTCTTTATAACTTGCATCATGGGGAAATAATTAAAAAAAAAAAAAAAAAAATTTATTTTATTTATTGGTTTTAATTGATTTTCCCATAGGTTCTTTATGGGCATTTTGTGCATTTTCACTTTTTATCATTTTTTTATTATAAATTTATAGAGTATGATGTAATGGAAACATTTCAGACAGGAAACTCTTTTTTCACCCCAAGCAAAGGTAATAATAACACTAATAATGCCAATTACTGGGAGTTAAGAGAAAGACTTTATTGAAGAGAAAAGACAATAAAAGAACAGCATTTAGGAATGGTGATTGACATTGCATTTAATTTTTTGAAGATTATAGATATCAGGGAAGCAAGAAAACAAAAGACTTCCACAGTTGAGAAGTATGAGAAAATAAAATTAGAATAGAACATGTAGTTGCATATAACAATAAAACAAAAAGAAAATCTAGTAGTATTCTTAAATTCATGTGGTCAAGGTACCAAGAAGGAGAGCTAATTACAACAAATGCAATGGAAATATTTATAGAAGAGATAGAGGGAAACCATGTGTTAGGAAATGATAAAACTGGAAAAACTCATCTGTCATAATCTGCTAAATAGAATCAGAATAGCTGGAATGTGCTGTCTGTGTATTTTCAGTTTTATCATTTTCTATTAGAGTGTGTTAAATAAAATCCAATGGAACCATTTAAAATGTGCCATGCAAATGGAAGTCTTTGATATTTTTGTCCAGTTAAAGATGAGTATTTCTACCAAGGTGGCCATTAACAAAAGTAAATCAATATTAAAATTCAGTGGAGCCAAAGAGAAGTCATTATAGACTCAGGCAGAGTGGGTAGCTTTTTATGAGATGATTCTTTTTAGTGTGGGACCACAAGATGTGACACATATTTAATTGTTGTGACATGACTAACTGACTGATTCATTTTCTATGTCTTAATGCTTTGCCTGTTACTTAAAGCCATATAATATTTTTAGATTGTAAGAATCTTTTTGGAGATAATAATAATTTAATGATTCAAGTTTTATTAATTAACCCATAGCTTGGAGAAGAAGTGGGTTCCTACCTTTCTAAAAGGTATCTGCATGTAAGTGAATTTGATGAACCCAAATGAAGTTGGAATTTAGCTCTTCAATTAACAATTCCAAGCCATTATCCATTACACCACCTACACACCCAAGCTTATAGCACCTGGTATTCCCAAGAGGTCCCCCATCTAGGTACTGACCAGGTTTCATATTAGTTAAATTTGCTGATTGTACAGGAACCTGTATTTCAATGCTATATGGTCATAAGTAATTGTAACTAAACAATATTATTCTGAGGTCAAATATGACCACTCTATTTTGGCTTGTAATTCTTATAGAAAAATGTCTTCATCCTTTTTAGTGCCATTCCTCAGAGAAGTTCTCTATTCTAGGTTTTGCTGCTGTAGTCTCTGCAGCAAGTAAGTTTTTATAGGGTGGATTTGCCACCCTCACACTAAACCAATTTTGAATTCAAAGTTGTCCTTCTTTTAGACTTGTTGCCAACCATGGCTAGAAATACCAGTCTGTGCTGCAGTTTAATTCATAAGTGGGCAATAAGAGATGGATTTTTTCAATAGTATTTGTGCAAAAGTGAATGCAATAAACAATGAAAATTTGAACTTGGCATGTTGATTATAATTTATATGTCAATAGTGACTGCACGACATGAAGATCTGTCCTATGTTATGCATTAGGGTAGGTTGATTTTTCAGTTTTTTTAGAAAATCAACATTGCTCTCAGTGTCAAAGTTGGGGTTTGATTTGATAAGTACTGCCACTAAAAAATAGATTAGATAGCTTTTACCAATTTTTGAGCATTTAGTTTTAAAGATCATCTGAAAAAAAAAAATGTACAGAAATATCCAATTCCTGCAGGTTTTTGCTTACAGACTGACTTCAAAATTTCACTATTTCATGAATAAATAAAAAAAAAAAGTTGATATCTTTTGTATAAGACGCATTAAATGAAAATATATTCAAACCAGAATTTTAACTCTGAATCACCACAAACAAAATATGTAGTTTTTTTTTTTACTGTATTCGATAAGTGTAAAAAAAGATTACTCAATGTTTTGCTCGATCAAAATTAATAAAAACAAAAAATGTTTAAAAGTTTATTTAACACCTACTGCACTGTATAACCTATTACATTATAATATAGCTCAGTTGTTTAGTATAATTTCCCTTTGATATAAATGAAGGTTTTATTTGATGGCACAATGATTTAGTAATAATGTGCTTGTGCCATGCATCTGTCAATATACAATTTATAAAGCTTCAGTAAATTATAAATTTCATAAGGCTGTGCTATAAAGGCTTTCACTGATCACCGAAATGAAATTCCAACACTATGATTTTAAACCTAAGCTTAATCTTTAAACTTATTTCTTCAGAAAAGGGTAATGATTTGGAAAAAAAAAATTTTGTGTCATTATTGATAATGACAAACCCCAACTTTCAAATTGAGTCCAATGCCACGATTCCAAAATCGACCTGCCCTATTATACATGGATAAGAAAATCAATTTATTTCTTTTACTTGTGTGAATATCCTGTATATAGTTTTACTTATGAAATATTAACATAACATCCACTCCCACACTTATAAAAGAATTAATACAAGGTCTCTATGATGTAGCCCTTTTATCTTTGCTCATGTCTGCCTTTCTTCCCTGAAGTATACAGTGTTTACTTCTTTGTGACCTTCATAATATCTTGTTAACAAACATTTCATTCTTAAAGATCTTTGAAGATCCTATCATACTGATGCCTTCCAAACCTGAAGAAGCCTCAAAATAAAGACAATTCGTAAGTTGTCAACACAAACATTAATTGTGGCGGCCTTGAGTATTTTGTGTAATGATGCTGGTTGCCCATTTTTTTTACTGTTTATCTATAAATTGACTTTTTACTGCTAGTCTTAACCTAGTTACTCACTTGCTTGAAAAGTGCTTACAATTTGAAGAATGAGACACAAATACAATGGATTGTCATAATGTCAAAGGCAAATCAGGTTCTAATTAAAAGACCCTTAATTCTTTTGGTTTTCTTTTTTATTATAATTATTATTATTATTATTATAGCTGGATCTATTGCAAGGAAAGTTGGGTCACTGTGGTGTGCTAGAACATTTTTTCATCAATGTCAATCTTGCACATTTACAAATCTACCACTCTCCTGTACATTGAATACTGCTGCCATATCTGGTCTGGTACTCATGCTATTCATCTCCAGGTTCTTGACAAAATCCAAAGAAGGATCTGTAATGTAATCAGTCATGATGTGGCTTCCCATTGTATTTTCTACAAATATTTTCATATCTGTCTATATCTCTGAGATGAGGTATTATAATTATTTACATTATTTGGACTTATCCTCATCTTCATTGCTATATTCACAATGTTTTGGCTATTGTATACTCTGGCTTTCTTCAGTTTATTGGAATTTCAAACCGAACCCTTTATTTCATCCACTGGCGTAGATTGTTCTAGTTCCACGTGCCATGCCTCTTCTGGGTGTCTCAGTTATTTCTCTTTAGCTCAAATCTCCAAGTTTTTGGTTCACCACTGCTGTACCCTGGTATAGAACTCACAACTCTTTGGTCTAGTAACTGGATCTAACCAATGCCTTAATCTATACATAGATGTCTTCAAGGAAACGTGGCCCATTTCCTTGCTTCCCTGATAAATACAATCTTAAAAAATTTAAATGCAATGACAGTTGCTATCTTCTATCTTAGTTCATCTTGTTCATTTTATATCCTTATATCAAATCTTCTTAGTCTTTTCTCTCACCTTCACTCTGTTGTGGCCTGTTAGGGGCCAGAAAGAAAGATACGGAAAGAAGAAGAAGAAGGTACGTTGAAATAACAGAACATATATACAAAATAAGAGTGGTTGAAGTAATCAAGTGATTTAACCCAAAGAGTTGTGAGTTCAATACCTAGACACAGCAGAGGTGAACAAAAACTTAGAGAATTGAGTTACCTTAGTGTGTCTAGGTATTGAACTCACAACTCTTTGGGTTAAATCACTTGATTACTTCAACCAGTGGACAAACTGTCCACTGAGCCATGTGAGTTCAATACCTGGGCACAGCAGAGGTGAACAAAAACTTGGAGAGTCGAGTTACTGTTCATTCTCAGTGGAAATGGATTGTAAATTTTAACGCTTCAACCCCCCCCAAAAAAAAACCTGCTTTCATTTAATCACCACAAAGAAACTTTCTAACTGCCATCAGTAAGACTGATGCTAAACTCCAGGAAAGCAACACTATGCTTTCTTGGGATCACATTTCCACTGACATGAAGTGGAGTGACTATATCAAATTGCTACCTCTACTATTAGGAAAGTTGGTTCATTGTATCATGCCAGAAAATTCTCATCAGAATCTATCTTGCACATTTAGAAATCTGCCATTCATCTGGGTTTTTGAATACTGTTGTTATATCTGTGGGCACCTTGGCGATGGTTAGAAATCTTGTCTTGCTAGATCAGTTACTACTGAAAAGTGAGTTCAATCCTCACTGGATGCCTCATACTTTCAGCCTTGTGCCACATCTAAGCTACACTTGGAAAATCTCTACTGTTGTTATAAAACAGAATTACCAGACCAGATATATCTTGACAAAATTCAAAGAAGGTTCTGCAATGTAACTGATCTTGACTTCATTCACCAATATGACATGGCTTCCTTTGGTCTTTTCTACAAATATTATCAATAATACTCGCTTAAATAGTAATCCATATAGTGATCTGATAAGAGAAATAGTATAGTGAATAGAGTAGAGAATAGTGGTCTGTATAGTATAGAGGATAGAATAGAAATGCAATCGTTAGTCATCAGTTATTTCTTACCGATATGTGCTCTATGGTTACATGGTCTACTTAATTCAATAATGTGATCACCTGTGTTTGCTTACTGGTGATTCTAAGTTCAAACTCAAGGGTTGGCAGCAACATTTTATTCCTATATAACACTACATGACTTGAAGCATACTACTAGACTGACTACTAGTTTTTCACCATTTTACTGTTGAACTAGCTAGATGCAGCCATTACTTTTATTTTAATAGTTTCTCTTCTTGCACTTCTCAACTGTGGAATTCCCTTCTGATTTCTTGCTTACTTGTCACCCACAATCTTCAAAACAATCAAATGCAATGTCAATCACCATCTTCTATCTTGGTGAACATGGATGAATGGTAGATTTATAAATATGTAAGATAATTCTGTCGGAAAAAAAGTGTCTAGCACATAATAAACCAACTTTCTTAGCTGCAGACTTAGGAATTGATCCAGTATAATTATTTCCCTTCATGTCAGCTGAAAAATGTTAGTTTGGGAAAACTCACTGAATCACTCTTCTGGAGGTTAGAATCATTATGCTGATGAAATGTAAAAAAGGTTTTCTTAGATGATTAAAAGAGAGTGTTTTGTTTCTGAGGCATTAAAATTAACAAGGCACTCCTTGCCCCATTTGACAACAGATTAAAAGTCATAATTGAGCTCAGCTGCCAATTTGACTTTCTCAAACTGATCAGACTTACTATAATCATATTAACAGTTTTAAAAAATTTTTGAAGAAGGTATTGCAAGGATGTCAATCTATCCAACATGATGAATTATTATAGATATCATATTTATACTCTACATAAGAAATGCTAATCATAGACTCCCAATATAATTCCAATTTTTATTCTGCTAAAATCTGACAAAAAGTGACAATGGTTAAATATTCACAAACATTATGATTATATTAAAGTTAAAATGTTTTATATATATATATATATATATATATAAAAAAAAGAAAACCTGCATTCCGTCCACTGATGGACTTTTTCAAGTCATCAGAAGACAAAATATGTTGACCAAGATAAGTTTCTCTTTTATCTTTTTTAGATATATTTTATGTATTGAATTTTTATCACACATTATATATTTATATATATATATTATATATATATATATATATATATATATATATACACTAGCAGTATAACCCATCTTTGACTGGGTCTTTAATTACTGGGAATTTTTTACCGTTCATTTGGAGCAGTTTAAGTTTAAAGCCAGCACACTCAAAAATAAATATTAGTAACAACAATTGGGTGCAACTGAGGCACACCCACAAGTGTGTGTGTGTGTGGGGGGTAATTTGAAGGGGGGGCATGAAAAGGGCTGTTTTTTGTGTTCTCAATCTTGTTTCAGCCTCATGCACAGCAGCAAGTGAAGAGACATTTCTCCTCAGCCATTGAGTCCTTTGATCATCATTTTCAGCTTGGCACACAGAAGTGTTCAAGTATGCTCTCTGGAAAGCCGATGGCTACATTAATCTTTGGACTCAGTGGCTCTGAGTGAAGCATTCCAAGAGGCATTTTGAGACAGGTGAATTGAACATTCTATAGATGATTTGTTATCTTTTATTCACATGGTGAACCTGGCAGAAGCTGTTTTGCAACCTAGGCAAATTCTTTTCTTTGATGGCATGTCTTAGGCAAGTATGAATTGTCAAATGGAATGTGTGGGCAAATACCAGAAGAGAATGCTGTAAAGCTACAGGGATCACTAAGTTCAAATAACTTTAGGAAAGGTTGGAAAAATAAATGTTGAGTAATAAAAAAGTTAGCTTACTTATTACTACAGTGAATTCAATGCAAAAACTGACAGGATAATAAAAAGATTTAAATTGGGAATGGCTGTAAACAAAAATGAAAGAAACATCTTAAAACTGTAGTAATATTCTTTATGCAACAGAGAAGATAACCTCACTTGAGAGAGAGATTGAATGCTTGGCAAAGAGAAGGGGAATATGGAGTTTGGACTCAAAATCAGCACTGAAGAATTATCTATCAAACAAAAAAAAAATTCATCAAAATTGGATGAAAACTGTGGGAACATAACATTCAATCACACACACACACATTTTGAGCTTTAAAGATATATATATATATATATATATTATAAAATGATTTTGCAAAAATTTTCTATAATAATATAATTTGGAATATTAGATACACTTTTACGAACATAATATTCTAAATTGGATGATTATTTACTTTTTTAATAACTTTTATAACATTTATTTTTATTCTTTTACTTCATTTTAATATTTTATATTATTGATTCCAAACAAATATCAGACTTATACTAAAATTATAAAAACATTTCAGTCTCCTAAATTTTTTTTTTTTTTTTTTTTTTTTATAAATTTGTGAAAGTATTTATATACAGAAACCAAAAGAAGAAATTTGGTAAATATTACCAAGAATTATTTCTAATTATTGTAATAAATAAAATTACTGATTATTTTTGTAGATATTTATTAATTTTTTTTTAATTTAAAAAAATTTTTTTTCACACACACACGTGTGTGTGTGAAATGAAGGTTGTAATGAACTGTTATCAAAGTGAATTTAACATTTGTCATGAATGTATTTGCATCCAACTGGATAGTGTAATCATTAAGCTTCAAGTTACTTGAACTGTAACTCTTGTCTTCTACAAATGTGAACAATCATTTCAGCTTAACTCACCTACTCAAGCCCTACTGACACCACCTGATGACAGATTATTGGTACACCCCAACACTAAATAAATTTGCCACTTTGATGTCAATTCTTGCCAGAGATAGTAATCTTCATTTATGTATAGAAGTTCCATTCAGTTTTTGATCATTATGTGACAAGATAGCCAATAGTCCTTTCATGTCAGTATCTTTGAGATGAGGGATTATTAATTATTATATACTTCATTATTTGGCCAGCATCCTTATTTTGGTGATCATACTCACATTTTTTTCTGGTACTTTTTTCCTTAATCCATTTGCTCCCACTTGTTAAGTAGATTTCTCAGTTCTTCTGTTTCAAATTGATCCTTTTAGTGCTAAATTCTCAAGGTCTCTTTTTCTTATGTACCCCAACCATTTCAGCTGCACTTGGCCCAGAAGTTGATTATTCTGAATAATCTTTTGAATGGTTAATAATATAATCAAAAAAGAAAATCAAATATTTTTGAAAAGTTTACAGTATGACTGGAAAATGAAACAATCCAGGAGATATCAGACCAAATAATTTTCTTGTATTAAGAGATAAGGCTTTTAATTAACATTAATTTAAGATATCTCTGCTGGTTATAGTGAAGACAGATCAAACTTTATATAAAAAAAATTTCTGGCAAATACAATCATTTATACCAAAATTAAAAAAAAAAAACAAAATGCACACTCCCAAGATGTTTTTCATTAAGAAAAAAAAAATGTTTTTCCATTTGATAAGACATTTCAAAAACAAAAACAAAAAAATATTTAAATGAATTATTACACAGCATAGGTTGCCTCATCACTGATATTAAAATTAAAAATGAACTTTATAGTGATATTTTCTAAACTGATAAGAGTCATCCATGCATTGCTTTGATAACATTTCTATTGGGACTTGTTTTCATTACAAAGTGGATATCTTTGAAGCACATTGAATAACATAAGTTGTTTAAATGATTGTTCGAATAATGTCTCCATGTGTGTGTATGCATGCAATAATCCTAATTTCATTAGCGAATTATCTCATTTTATTTAAATTTAAAGGAAACAATTTTGAGTAATAAACTATTTTCAAAGTAGTAAAACTTTTCCTCTAATTTGCAAACTTTTCATTCTTTAATATTTGAGCAAAATTAGAATGACTAACGGTTTAATCACTTACAGATCAGATTCAAATTACTTTGAATGTGACCATTTGAAAAAATGGCCTTCTAATTAATTTGAATGTGGCATTCTAAAAAACTGAAATTGTTTTCAGTGTTAGTAGGTGCCATCTCTGAAAGCAGTCACAAATTTGTGGATTGAAGCCTAGATTATTAATAGTAAAATTAGTTATTTCCATACAAGGAACAATTGACATTCATCTGACCAAACAGTTATTGGTATGGCCTGTTGAAATTAATAAAATCTTTCTCTTAAAACAGGTTTTCAGGAAATAAGATTTCTCAAGTTTCTAAATGAATAATTTAAATATTAAAATATTGATATTTACATTGTTTAAACCTATTGTCCTCATCTTTATTTTCACAATGTTTTGTCTGTTGCATGCTCTGGCCTTTTTCAGTTGATATACATTGGAATTTCAACATGAACTCTTTATTTCATCCACTATGGTAGATTGTTTATTATCTGAAGAAGGCTGGATCATACAACAGCCCAAAAAAGTTGTGAATATGACAATAAAGATGAGGACAACAATCCAAACAGTGTAAATAGTTACAATGCCTCATCTCAGAAATATAGACAGATGTTAAAATATTGATGTTAATTATAATATCAAAATATTTTATAATCTTGAGCATTTAAGAACACTGGCAAAATTATAACAAATTTTAAGCATAATCTGATCAAGAAAATAAGTCCTTTTCTTGACAAGTGATTTCTAAAATGTATCTTTTTGTCTTTGTTATGTTCATTAAAGTTCCAGAAGAGATTCCGATCATCTGGAGACTGTGGCTGAAGCAAATGTTGATTTTATTGAATAAATTTTCTCTTTTGTTTTTGTATTTCCAGATATATTTACCAAAATTATACAAAAATATCTGTTAAAATGAGATGTCAGTTTTATCTTCATTTTTGCATAATTTACTTGAAAATTTATCCATCGCACCCTCTCTGTGTATATGTAATAAATATAATTTTATCACTTCACCCCAAGCAAGGGAGGAATGCACAGGGCTCTATAGAGAATGAAAGTGAGAGAAAAGACTGGGTTTATGTAGGATTGAGGAGAGGGTAAAAGATGAGTGGGATTCTAGAAGATGACAATTGACATTGCATTTAAATTTTTGAAGATTGATTAGAGAAGCAAGTAAACAGAAATGAGTTCCACAGGTGGAAAGTGCAAGAAAAGAAATTATTGGAGTAGAAGTGGTGGTTACATTTAATTATTTCAACAATAAAAGGGTGGAACCTAAATGTCAATATAGTTGCACATCTAAATTCATGTAGTCAGGAAGTGTGTGCATATATTAGTTATACAGACAAAATTCAACCACAACTTCAAACTGAATATTTTATCTATGTGGAAATTACAAGGAGTTTATTTAATCATTAACTTAAGAATGACAGTTCACTAGAAAAAATAAGAAAACTATGAAATTTTCATAGATATTTCTAGCAATAATAATAATCATATCCAGCAATGTTACATCTAATAAAACCTAAAAAGTAATAATCCTTTATCTTATATTACTAGAAGAAAACCAACACTAATTATAATACCAATAGACATTGGGAATAAAAAATAAGTTTAAAAAAAGATACCTTCACTGTAGTACTAGATTGGCAACTAGGTCTCATCATTTTACTGTTAAAATGACTAACTGTAAGCATAAGTTCTATTCTAATGGTTTCTTCTCTCACTTTTTGCCAATGGAATTCTCTTCCAGTTTCTTGTTAACTATAATCTTCCATAATACATTATCAGTCATCATCATCTGTTTCTCTATTCTATTTCTTTTATTCTCCTCAGTTTACCTTCAGTAACCCCTTACATCTCAGTGGCCTTATTGCCTCACTTTGAGTGAAATTATTAAAAAAAAAAAAAAATTGAGAGCAATTGGGTCCTTATAGTTCAAACAGGTTCAATTTGGCAAAAATCTTATCAAGAGTTTGTTTATTTCCAGTTTGTGTTGTATTAATGTCATAGGTTGATGACCCAATTAAAGTTTCCATAAAAAGCAGCTAAAAGTTTATAAATATATTAAATGCTAATCAAAGGAATTATATTTGTATTAATAGTGTTAATTAATTAATTAATGCTCTTTCCAAGAAGATGTGACTTATGACCTCTTTGATGATTGGATGTTTAGAGAGAACGGTGGATCCAGAGAGATGTTATTTATCATTCTTTTTTTTTTTCAGTGCCATGCCCTTTCATGGGTGATTATGGCATTCTACAGATTTCATTTCTTTATTAGATTTGAAATCCCATGGTTTCTTGGGAAAGATAGTGTAGTGGTTTCCCATTGCCTTCTCTACAGCTGTGAATTTAGAATAGTCCTCTAGCCAAATGCTTGAAAACCAGTCTATGTTGCTATTTAACACATATCTAGGTGTTTTGTGCAAATACGAATATAAGACCTGGATAGAATCTGAATTTGGCTTGTGATTCCACTTTCTGTGCCAATTGTCTTGCTGAGTCATCGACCACTTGTGGCTGACATGTGGTTAAAATCACAGGTATAGAAGATTTTTGAAGTGTAAGAAGTTTTGTGGAGTATATAATTCTTAAGGATATCATTGCATGATGTAATCTAAGCTGAAATGTTTTGATTATACAGGGTTTCACAAAAATACCTTGCATATAATATGAAGATAGTGGCAAATGTGTCTTTGAGTTAATGTCTTACCATTATGTGGGAATTATTTCTGCTGCACCCTGTATATATTAGATAATTTTTGTATGATCAAATTCTTTCCATTGTTTTAAAATAACTTACCATCAAAAAGTAATTCTTTTTGTAGTGTCTTTTAAGCAGTCTGTGGTATATTTCAATAAATTCAAGTGAACTGTCTAACCTCCTGATGAGTGGATAACATCTGTGAAATTTTAAGTTTTTAACTTTTCATTTTATTTGTTTAATATACGTATTTTTTCCAAATTTTCTTTTATTTTTTCTCATGATTTCTTGCCTTCTACTCGTTTGTATTCACACACGCTTTTTTCTTCCACCTTTTCTCAATTCATTCCCACTTTATTATGAAGGCTTCTTGGTCAGAAAACAGTTAAGCAGAACTACACTCTGATCATAGGTAGCAATGGACATACATGTAAACAAGTAGAATAACAGTATCGGTGATAATCATCAAAAGCTAAAACATCTTTTGTCTATCAAACTTGTATTTTAAACTTGTTTCATAGATTTAAAAAAAAAAAAAAAAAACTTATTAGAAAACTGAACATAATTAGGTATGTCACTTTTTTTTTTTTTTTTTTCAACCAGTATGGCTATCAAGAAATTTACAATAAAAATCTATCTATAAAAGCAGGATGTGTAAGTGTGTGTGCATGTAACGAATGCACGGCCACAATTAGATGGATTTGCACCAAAATTTACATGCATATGCTCCAAGTTAGCAGAAAGGCCAAGACTGACTTTGCATTTCCCAACTCCCATCGATAGTGGAAATAATTGATTTTTTTCATGCTTCTACGGCAGTATTCATGTAGTTTGCAGCCAGAGTGAGAGCCAATAGCTGGCTGCCACGAATAGGCAGGAAGATTCTATTGGCCAGCATGAGAGCCAACAGCTGACCGACACGAATTTTAACTAGCATGCAAAAAAAAAAAAAAAACAAACACACATCAATAACTGCATTTGTCACAAGTGGGAAAAATTTAAATCTGCATGGCACTTTACTTCAATTGGCTCATTCACTTGATTAAACTCAACGTTGATTCTGATTCCACAGAACTGGGTTGGGTGTGAAAAAGTATTTGTCGTTATTCTTTTTTTCCAGTTACGAGTCCTTTTTTAAAGCTGATCGTTTTGTGTTCATTTTGTTTAGTTCTTTTTTCGTAACAGATTTAATGTTTAGTATAGAGCTTGGAAAAAAATTTGCAGTGTGAGATAGGCAAGAAGTAAGGCATGTAGCAACACCAGCACGGGAAAGGGCACTCCTTTAAAAGCAAGGAAGGGCAAAAATATTTTAAGTCAAGTGATAGCGATTATTGTATTAGTCATACGATTTTTGAATCAAGCATGGGCAACGCTGCTAGTAAAATATAAAAACAATTTCATAAAATATTGTATACCAAATAGATAAAAAGTGGTTGAAAGGAAATTACTTTGAGAAACAATCTTGGGAAATATATCTATAATTTTGACCTATCAAAAAAAAAAAAAAAAATCAACTATTTGTAAGAAATGGTAATATTAGCATTTTCTAGCCTATGTGACTGATAGTTGAAACTTGTAAAATTATTCTCTGAAAATAGTTTTCTCAGGTTTGGTAGCTATTAACACCGTTTTCAGTATTAATTAGTTTCCTTCCTCGTGTGTGGAATGTCAGCATTTTGATTATGTTTTTATTTTCTGTTCAAGTTATATATGCTATCCATTTTAGTTGTTGAACATCCTCAAGTGATGTTGTTTGTATTATTTCATAGAGTTCTGTGATTATCTAACATCAGTCCATCACATTCAATGAAGGATCTTCCTTGCTGAGATGAAATTTTGAGAAATACCTTGTCTGCTTAAGATTTCAGGCATGAATGCAACACACACACACACAAAAAAAAAAAGGAAAAAAATGTTTTCAACCTTTATCCACAGGACCCAAAGAGTGTGAGTTCAATACCTGGTTAAGGTGTTGGAAAATTTGGAGATGGGAATTAACAGGAGATAACTGATAACTGACATTCATTACATGGCATGTAGAACTAGAACAGCGAGCGAAATAAAGGAAAGGGTTCAGTTCGACATTCCAACCACCTGAAGAAGGTCGGCGTGTACAATGGCTGAAATGTTGGGATAAATATGGCAACAATGTAAATAGTGTACATAATACCTCATCTCAGAAATATAGACAGATATGACAACTTCCAGACAGTTCTGTCTACTTAATTTCACACACAAGACTTGGCTCAACCCATTTGGTTTTCAGGCACTCCCCAAAGTGATACCATCAAGAAGTCACCTTCCAGATAAATTAACCTTAGTGAAATTCAAACCTGGATGTCAAATTCTGAAAGCAAATGTTTTAACCAATTGACAATTTATCCATCGCACCATGTATAATGGATGCATGACCATCTGAATCACAAAAATGAAAACATTGACATCCCATTTTTACAGATGTATTTACCAAAATTAAACAAAAATATCTTGAAATACAAAAGAGGAAATTTATTCAGTAAAATCACCATTGGCTTCAATCACTGCCTCTAGATGATTTCGGAATCTCCTGCATCTCTTCTGGATGGTCTCCTTGATTAAGTTGGTGAATATATATCTATCTATTTATCTATCTCAATCACTTAAATCTTATTTTTAGTGGATACTCATTTGGACAGATGCTTTGTTTGTTTATTTTCATCTATTGGCCTGAATATTTGAGAAATCCTAATAAGCAGGATACAGTTTTGAATCCTGGTGGAGGGTAGATTTTTTTTTTTTCTGGTAAATAAATATACTGTTTAATAAATAAGCAGTGTGTCTACTCAAATATGAGTCTTCACTAAAAATAACTTTGAAAACATTTTTTTTTTTTTTTGTTTGTGTGTCGCATTCTTGCCTAAAATCCTAAGCAGACAAGGTATTTCTCAACTCTGTACACCATGTGACAAAAAGGATTATCCAGGAAATCCGCACTTGCTGTAATCAATATAAAAAGCTGAAGAAAGAAAAGACTTATTCTGATTTGAAGCAGATTTTCTCCCTGAATGCAGCCAAAGTGATTACTTACATCCAGAAGGGAAATAACATTTAAACAAAAGAAGCCATCTATCTTGATCAAAAGAATTTTAACAATAAATGTATTAATAGATAAAAAAAACAGAAGAGTCTATAAAGTTTTAGTCTGTATTATATCAACTTGTTATCATTTTACATCATCATTCTCTGATTTATCATCAGATCATCTGCTAAAAATCCAATATTTCTGCACACTTTTCACACCAATTTATATCTGTCTATAGGAAATCTATGGGTGCAATTAACTGACTGAACCAAGAGAAAAGGAACTAAGTCGAATATAAGTAACAATGAATCAAGACAGAAAAAGGCTGGACATTGTCATTTCTATCAATAAAAATTTGGATTTTCTAGGAATGGAATGTGCTTTCTTTTTTGGCTCATCTTTTTATTACTTAGAGACTAAAATTGTGTAATGTGTCACTCCACAAGAGAAGAAAAGATTTGTAATTAGGAAATTCATTTTTAACAGCCCAATGAGCTAAAAGGCTGCAAGAAATGTAAATAAAGCATAGTGTGTAATTACTGAACTAAATCAAAAGCCAAATAAAAATAAATCAAATTCATAAAGAATTAGGAAAGGCCGAACATCTGTTGTTTCTTTAGCCATTATAAATTTCCATATCCCTTGTACATGAAAGAATAATATAAAAAAAAAAACAACTAAATTCTAATGGAGACTCCAAAACCCAATGTTCAACTACTCAGGTCAGTCATACTGTCTTACCTCGTTGCAGAGGCAGCAAATATCTACAGTCTGGATCTGATGTGACAGAGGCCATTTTACTTGGAGGAAGAAATTCCTACAGGAAACCTACAATGTTGTGGGATCTTTGTCACATCATTGTACTTGTTTTAGGACATGATATGAGAATATCTGGTTTAATGAATGCGATACCATATCTTACATCTTCATTAGTTCAGGCCTGATGCTATGGATGTCGAAATTTTGTGTGTTCAATATGTAAACAAAGACAAAAGCATACAAAACTTGAGCTTTTGCTATGTATATTTATTCCTTTTATGTCTCTTTAGTAGGTCTGTTTTATTTTTTGGTTCAGAAATAAGTTCAGATAACAATGATTAAAATGGCTGAGATCAAGTCAGCTTTGTGCTGGGTTGGAACAACCAATTCACTTATTTTATTTGTTTTTTTTATTTTATTTTATTTGCTCTGCATCTAAACAGATACAGCAAATCCTCCAAAAATATTTTCCCACTAAGCAGAGACAAGAGCTTAGGATTCTCACAAAAGTTTCTATCCCTTATTGCGATCCTATAAAAGAAATGAGATTCCTTTTAGTTAAATTCATTTAAAGTTCAGTCTCATGAATTTGCTGTAAATTATAAAACAAATCTCTGTGAATAAAAAACAAGCCATTGTAAAGATGCCTAAAAAAAATAATCATCAATTTTAGTTTGTGGCTAATTATTGCATGAATTTGTGAATTCATTACCATCTTTAGCACCATTATTATTTCTTATATTCTGTGAATATTTCTTTCACTCTTTCTTTGCCTGCATTAATAACAATGAGTTAGTTGGTAGCCAAAGACAATTGAATTACTCTACAGAATTATTAGAGATTCCTTTTTTTTTTACTCCCCACTGGGGTAAAAAAAAAAAAAAAAAGTGTATATTAGCAATTGATAACTTCATTTCAGAGTAATTAATAAATTAATTACTGGAAATCTTACTGGTGTCAGTATTGGTAATTTTTATCAGTTAACTGAATCAGCAGTGTCAGTCGTAATCAATATAGTCAATCTGGATTATCTTTTTTATTTTTTTTTTTTTCCATTTTTAAGCAATTATTTTTATTCCCTGATTTCAGAGTCATTACTTAAAGAAAAAAAAGAAAAGAAATCATTTCCTTTATTTAATTATCTGAGTCGTTGACTAAAAGTAGTATGCAGATCTGTTTTCACACACATCCATTGTGAGGATCAGAGTTATCTCCCTTGTCTTTTCTTCCATTTTGTAACACTGCATTTCTATCTGAAGATTAATTTAGATGGATCAAATGTGCAACAAACTGGATAAAACTATTTTTCTCATCATTTACACAATTTATATTTGGACTATTGTCCTAATTTTTGTTGTCATCAAAATGTTTCTGCCATTGTGCTCTCTGGCCTTCATTTAGACAAACAATATGACTTTTGTTTTGCCATCACTGAATTTGCTATTATCTAAAATTTGGACAAAGTTTGGGCTTTGGATTTAGATATCTTAAAGGCATTCAACATGGTTTGGCATGATGGCCTTCTCCACAAGCTTATAAGCTACAGTGTCTCTGAATTAATATTTGGTTTAATTCAATTCTTCCTGACATATCATGTAATATTGGATGGTCAGGCTTGCAGATCATTCCATACTAATCCATGGGTCCCAGTGCTCTATCCTTGGATGTATTCTGTTTCCAAAAGATTTGACTTAAGTAAATCTAGCAGCTGCTCTTGAAAAGAACCCCCCAATCAGTGGTTAACTGGGGCAAAAAATGGCTTGTAAATTTTAAGGCCTCCAAAACAAAAGTGTTTTCATTTAATCACCATAGAAAACTTGCCATATGCCAAAAAATCATTCTCACCAGAATCCATATTGCACATTTAGAAATTTACTGTTCATCCATGCATTGAATAGTGCTGCCATATCTAGTCTGGTGTTCCTAGTGTCGTGACAAAATTCAAAGAAGGAACTGTAATGTAATTGATCCTGACCTGGCATCTCAACTTCAGTCATTTTCTCACCAATGTGATATGGCTTCCATCTGTCTTTTCTACAAATATTTTTATAGCAACTGTTCTGATGAGCTTTTTTCCCCTGTTGCCTCAAATACATGAATTTAAGCATGCAACTAAACTTCTATTCTAATGGGTTTGTTTTCTTTCTGATTTCTTGCTTCCCTGCTACCTACAATCTTCAAAAATTTAAATGCAAAGCCAATCACCATCATCTGTTTTCCTGAACCCTCTTCCTTTATTCATTCCTCTCCACTGAAGTCTTCTCATTCTCTTACACTGTCTATAACTTTCTGCATCCTAGTGGAATTATCATTTTGCTTGGAGAGAAATGATTAAAAAAAACCCAAAACCTTATAGTTAGGTTTAAACCTTTTCTCATATGTTAGAGTGAAAAACAAAAGAATTTCTTTTTAAATTGTGCTTAAGTAGATGTTACTACAGATATATATCTCTGGTTCAATTACCCAACCTGAGCCAAGAAATTACCTGTTTTACATATTGCAACATGCAAAGAAAAAAAAAAAAAAAGCAGCCATTCGAGACTAAAGCAGGTCTTCAGCTGTTCTGCCCTAATTCATATTACAGCAGCTTAAATGGAATTCTAATTATTTAAAAGCTTTTTTCTCTTGTCAAAACATGCATCTCTTTAACTTCAAATTGCTTTGTGGTAATTCTTTTAAAGAAAATAAACTGAATGAATGGAGCTTAATAAAATGTAAAATTTTAAAACCTTAACTATAAACAGAAGATTCCAGTAAATTAGGGAATCCATTTGCTTGAAAGATTTTGAAAAATAAAAGTGAGTATATTAATAATAATTTCTTTTTCTCTTATTTGAGCCAACAGAAAAACCAAAAATGAAATTTTTGTTGGTCATCATTGATTCAATCACTGTTTAGTCAGTTTCAATGAAATAGTATCTATTGTGAATATGTTGTAAACAAACTTTTAGAATATAGGCATTATATGTTTCTAAACTCATATGGATGGTATCCAACTTGATCAGAAATTATTTACATTATTTATAGCAAAAGTGCCTTCAAAAAGGCTAAGCAAAGTATTAAGAAACAGAAAAAAAATCTGTGAGAAACAAAAAACAAAAAGTTGTGTAATATCTGTCTTATGCTGAAAACTCAGGACTTTCAATCGATATGCTGATTTTCCTATGAAAAGATCAGAGAATTGCTTCAGTTAGTGGTGAGGGGAGATTTTCTGGGTCAAAAGTTTGATCATAGTAACAGGATTATTTTGCGTTGAAATATAGTGCAAGACCATGAAAAGGAAGGTACGTAACTCATGCCTGATAACAGAGGTTTGATAAAGGCAACACACCTTCACATAAAAGGTACAATATTACTGAAACAAAAGAAGATTTATTCTTGTTTATAAAAAAAAATTTAAATTAAATATTTCAGCAATGAAATAAAATGTTTATGAAAAATTTCCAAGTTCAAATAAAATATTTTCTAAACAGATCACTGAAAGAAAAAAAAAATAATTGTAAGTGTTATGCATTGGAATAATGAATGAATCTTCCCGAAGCTAAGCAAAATATTAGGAAAGGAAAATTTGTCAGAAAAATAAGAATGTTGAACAATTACGTAATATCAATCCACTTATATGGCAGTGAATGCTGGACAGTCTCTGCAGATGAAGAAAAGATGTGAAACAACAAAATGTGATTCTACAGAAGGATGATGAAAATATCTTGGACAGCACTTGTGAGCAACAACAATGTTTTAAAGTAAATGGAAATAAAAAGGAAATTTATATTTAAAATCAGGAAGAGACAGTTGATACTCACAGAATAGATTGTTTTTCTGTGTCCCCTTTGACTCCAATGAAAAATGTAGTGAGCTTGAGTAATAGGATGGCAGAATAAGGTTTAGGAGATATTACCCCCCAGAACCACCACCACATCCATGCAGTTCAGTTTAGTAAACTCATTCTACAGTTGGTTTATTTATAGTCTCTTTATGTATATACTTGTAGATACTGCTTCCTTTATCTTACATTTTGCAGTATAGTTATATTATTTTGCTCCTATTCTACTAAATGACTCGGCTATCAATATTTATTCTTTTTTGGGGGAAGACCTGCCGTTTCATTTTTGTATCAAAGGGATAAACAAGAGCTTTCATTTTTCTTTTCATCTAATGTTAATGATTGGCTTCTGTTAGGAATTTTTATTGCTTTCTTTTTGTTTCCCCATCAAACAAAGCATTGTGGACACATGACCAATAAAACTAACAATTCACTGCCCAAAGTGATTGATGAACATTATTGCCATCTGAACAACATTGTCGTCTATTTTGTGCTAGCCATAATGGGAACAACATTGGTGATAGCATTTAAAGTAACTTGCAGTTCAAAGTATCTTGGCAGATCCAGGAAGTTTCAGCTTGCTGTCTTGCGTAATGAATGTCACATATCTATTAATGTATAACAAGAGACATGTCAACAAAACCAGTTAACATTTGGCCAGAGTTCAATGCTGCAACATACAAGCATGTCTATATTTATAAGGAATATCATACTGTAAACAGTGTTTTTTATTTTTTGTTTTCAGCATGAAAACTTTGCATATTATCCAGACCATTTTTTTCTTTAAAGGAAAAGAAGAGAAATAAAGTAAGTTACATGTTTGGCAGACAGACCAATAGAATTTTCATCAGCTCTTCTGTATCTTATGACAGTCATTGTTCTGATCTGGTCAATAAGACTTTGGTTTGGTCAGATACGAGTGGCAAATCTATATTACAGATCTCTCAGGTTTTCGTTAATAGTGAAGAATACCAGCTAATGTCAGATGTCTCCTATGAATTGTTGGCATATTGACAAAGGTGCCATAGTTCTTTTCTGGTTTTTCATCCTTAGTGTCATAGAATTCTTTGTATCTACTTTCTTACCATTTCCCACATCATACTTCTTGTCCATTATTTAGATTCGTTCATTTTGAGAAAGGAGAAAAGAAAAATAGCTTAATCTATTGTCAGTCATGACTGTTCATATATTTTTGTTACATCTCAAAGACATTCCCTGTTCTTTACAAAAATTCTTATAATTTCAAAGGCTGCCATGTTGAAAGAGATTCAATAAAGAAAATATATAATGACCACATTTCCTAATCTTAGTGATTTCTCAGTTTTTTTAAAAGTTTTCTATTGAGTAACAAACATTATGCACATAATAAAGATATATGGCTTGGAGAATTAAATGCACACAGGGTAAAGGAAAGCAACAAGTAACTGACTTTTATAAGTTTTTGATTTTTTTTTTTTTTTCACACTAATTGTACATCAAATAAAAAACTCAGAGCCAGTCAAGGTAGAAGGTTACTCAATGAGTTTGTTAAACTCAAGTGGAGGAGAAGTGCAAATTATGCAGATATGGAGGAAAGCTAACAGTTGACCCTAGACATGATGAGGTTAAGTGATCAGAGAAGCATCCTCTCTGGAATTTGTTCAGCAAAGTAGTAGTTCTTGGGAAGAACCTTTCTGAATGGAACTTACTTGTTACTAATAGTATTTTTCAGCATGCCCATGTCACTAGTGAATGTGACACAAGGTTGAGGTTTAAAGTGGGTTTAACAGTAATACTGTGGAAAAATTGTGCAAGACACTTGCCACTTCCCATGAGGATTGGGCTTAATATTTTTTAAACTCCTCCACATAGGCTATCACATAAACAAAGGAAATATTGTATATATGGCATAGTGGACCCTAGTTGTGAATGCCTGCACTGGTGGAAACAATGTAGCACATCAGACCATTTGCCATGGAAATAGCAAAATAATGAAAGGCTCATCTGTATGAAAGGTGTTATAGAATAGGAAATAATCATTCAAATGGCCACTTTTGAACTCTGTCATCGCTGGAAAATGAGGATTGGGTATCTCCAGTCCAGCAGCAGTATTCCATCTTTGGTCTTATCCAGGCTCCTCTAAAGATAGAGGCTTGCAGTTCCATATGATCACTGAAGTTAAACAATGTCCAGCCTGGTTAGTACCTACATGAGTGCTTGTGAATACCAAGTGCTGCAATCTCGTATGTGCAGGTGGTATAATGGTTTGGAAATAATCAGAAAGCCGAGTTCCAATTCTTGTTGGTGGTCATTACATTCACTTTTGTACAAAGGTATGAATCCACCACTTCTCCCCCATGCTATGGATTAATCAGTAAGACATCACTGAATCATTATTTTCTTCTTTAAATATTCTTACAATGTAAAAATATTTTCTACCTTTAAATAACCTGAAAAGGATTGATAAGCTGTAAAAAAAAAATAAAAAATAAAAAATGAATTAATCAAAAGGGCATGGCAGGAAGAGTCAGGTACTTTCTGGATTGATACAAGATACTGGCCAATTTCACAGTAGTGTATTATATTTATAGGGTGAGATTGTGTTCCAATAAACATTCAAAGCAAAAGGGGAAAGTTTTTGTATGTTAGAAACCATTTTTCTACAATAAGCTGTTAGAGATAGGTCAGAGGAGAGATCAGCTGCCAGATTCAAGTCATCTAGATTTCTGTAGGAGCATCTATACACTGGACAGAGGAACAAGTTATGACAGACAATGAGGCTTATAAAGTATTGCTGATTGCAAGAAGAGAGAGGAATCTGTGATGAACAATGTTTGCCTCAGGGCTGAAGGGATATGACACACAGAGAAAGCACACAGGTATTAAATATTTAGTTTTAAAACATAGCAGGACTGAATATTGCTTAAAGCACATTGCTAATGTATAATTATGGCTTGACACTGGCCAAATATATTATGCAGTCAATGTTTTCACAATAAAATTTGTATTAACCAACCAGTAGTGGTAAAATCTTTGGTATATATCAATATTTCTATGAGCAATATGTTGTTTGAGTTTCCTCTGAGGATGTCTGTTCCTATTAAAATATTTATAATTTCTTGTTTTTGGGGTATTAGGTGTTATTTATGTAAGCAAATTACATGTAAATATACCAGAAATATACAAATAACAGAAACATTTGATTATTTTGGTATATGGGATATTGCATTAAATATTTTATGTTAAAAAAAAAAAAAAAAAAGTTGTGTTGATGGACAAATTCAGGCCCAGGTACCAGATCCTTCTATTGGTTTCTTAATGTTGTAAAAATATTAATAATTTTAATAGTAAAACTTGTCAGTGTATAGTCTATAGAATTTTACAATTATGTCAGGATCTGTCTACCCAAACTTTTTCTGTTATCTGAGTGTTAGGATTCCAAACATTTAACAACATAAAAGGTACTCATAATAGGGTTATTTTCTGAAGGAAAAGTAGAAGCAGAGCATCAGTTAAAATGACATTTATATATTCTTCTCAAAAATATACACAATAACTACAAAATGTTCAGTTTTCCTTGCAGTGAAGTTTTTTTTATCAAGTAATTAAGTGTTTATAGAGAGATGTGTGGACAGACTTACTTTATGACAGTCAACCTAATGTATATGTGAGTTCATAGACAAGGCCTTAGTTGTTGGCTGCTAGTTATTCTCTTCTATTGTATACATGGGTGTGTACACGTGTAGATGAAACTGGCCTTCAATATTGTTATGAAGGCTGAGAAGCAGTAGGCTCCTATTTTTATATCTTTAACAATTTTTACTTTCAAAATTATCTCTGCCAACCTTCAGAGACATTCATAATCAAGTACCAAATTTTGTGTGAAGTTTGATATTAAAATAGTCAACCATCAAAACTGATCCATAAAAATATATAAAGTGTATGACTATGAAGTCAAACTGATCATAGCTAATTTAAATAAAATGTACAAATTTCTCAGATCATGTCAAGAAGCAGTTATCATTAGGGAAAGTTAAATGGATTCATTAGTTATTATTCATTATTTAAACTTAATCTTTGGTTAGAAGATAAAATATATGGTAATAGACAAAATTTGCTTAACTCGTGTGGAGTTGTAGGGAGGGATTTTTAAATGCAACCATAAACCAGAAAATGGTGGGAGAAGCTCTTAGCTGAAACATTATCATCAAATCAATAAAAATGAGCATTTGCATCTGAATAATTCATTGAATAAGAATTGAATGTAAATTTGAAAAATAATGTTGTTCTTGTATATGAATATTATTTTCATGAGTATATTTCATGGGGTAATTTTATGACTGAAATTCGGTGGCAGATTTGTATACTCGCTTCCAAGGATGAAGAAATTGTACGAAATATATAACATTTTTTCTTATTTTATATTGCCACTGTATTTGTTAGGTTTGTTAGAGTTTTATATTAAGTTTGTTTGTCTGTAAAGTCTGTACTGTCATTTCTTTGGACAACTATTGAAATCTTTTATTCATACAATCTCTTTTGAAGATTGTGGAATATTCAACAGTTGACAGTCACATGACTGACCAAATAATGTCAAGAAGAAGAAAGCAAAAAAGATTACTGGAAAAGCCTCTGCACTTGGGGTGAGAATCTAAGGATACCCAGAAGCAACATAAAATTGCTTGTAGATATAAAGAATTATTGAAGCTATGATAAAAGGAGATTTGTTTGGAATTAACTTATAGGACAGTTTCAAAATTCATTCATTGTGTGTGTGTGTGTCTCAGAATATGATGTATAAATTTCTATACATCAGAATATGTCATAACTAAATGACAAAATGGAAAAAAGTCTATAACGTGTTTTGTTTTAAAAAGGACTTCATTGGACTAAAAGGCTTCTCTTCACGTAAAGTTAGCATATTCTAAAATCTATCTTGTTGCTTACTCATTACTAAATAATTTATTTTGTGTAAACAAAGATATAATACTTGCATTTTATAGGAGATCCCTATCAAGTTATAGAAGAAATTATATACACATATACATACCTTCATCAAAACTTTCTAATGATAACAATCTAGTCATCATGCACTACTTTCTGAAGGTCATTATTTCATTAGTATATTCTTTGAGCCATGACACTTCTGGACGTGGATGATTGTGTCTCTCTACATTTTCCTATCCTTTGTAGCTCTTAGTAATATTTGTCTTTTTATTATCACTGCAACTTCTTACAACTATCAAAAACTTTCAGAAAACTATTTTCATCATCAGAATATCACAATGTTTAAATAGATTCTTACCCAATCTGTTTTTTTCAAACCGAATATTTTCTTCTGTAGGATCTCAAAATACCTGTTCACTATCACAGATACCATTTAATGCAATGTCATTCCTCATTAAATATAGTGGAGAAATACAGACTTAGAAAATGATATCAAGCATCTTAGTAAGTACTTGATTAGAGAGATATTTCTGTTCAGTAGTCAGGACTTTTGAGAGTCATTACTTGTTTGTAGTTCAAATAGCGGGGGCTGTGCCTGAAGTATAAGACAGATAACAATATCATTTTCTGATGCTGTTATCAAGTAAGGCATAGGATTCTTTTTAGCAAGAATCAGAAAGAGTGACACAATGACACTTTGAAGTTTATCTTTTTTGTTTTGTGGGTACAATATAATGATAGAGGGTGAGTTTTATCTCCTGTTCATAATTACAAAGAGGAAAGGAAGTTGATGAAAACAATGTGGATGATCAAGACCTTTTTTCTCTCTGCTTGTTGGTTACTTATTTCAGTCATTGTGCCAACAAAATAAATCATGTTTGATCATTTTTCTATGTTTCTTCATTTTCTGCTAGCATACAAAAAGGAAATTCATGGCACACAACATAAGTTGTATTCCATCAATAAAAGTACAAGAAATATGGTTCAAGCATTCTACTTTCTTAATTCATCATTAGGTAGATAGAGACAACAACTGAACTAATCAGTGTTGTGATGTAAGCTTGGACCACATCCCTTGGGATTTTTTTTTCTGAAATTAAGTTTTAGAAAATTTCTGAGAGAATTTCCTCCTTATCTGAGAAGTATTATTCATAATTTGGAAAAAGTCATCCATTAAAATTGACCATCACAAAATATCTATTGTCTTTAATAATATTTGCCTTAAAGAACATTTGCTGCCTAAATACACACACACTGTATAAATAATCTCATACATACAAAGACACAAAGAATGAAGCTTACAGCCACATCATATTGAAACACTGCTTAACATCAGTGATTATATGGTAACCAATGTCAAGCCTAGAAATACTAATATTTAATATATGTATATGTGGATAAATCAATAACTAAATATTAGCAACCATATATACATGCATTAGTATACATAGACAGGTAAGGGAATAAATTACTCAATTTAATATAAGATGTAAACAAAACAGTACTCACTGTGTTTAGATAGAACTAAGAAGTATATATTAATAAATATACATATACCTACATTTGAAGTGCAACTTTAAAGTTTCATAGTTCTACCAACTCATCAGGCATAAATTATTAATTTGATTTTTAAAAATCAAAAGTAAAAATTTGTGCCTGATGAGTTGGTAGAACAAAAAAATGTCACTTTGATGTAGACATATGAGTTAGGTAAAACAAATGACCATATGTAATCAACCATATACTTGCATGTTGGTGAGCATACACAAGCAAACATAACTAATCATTAAATTTATTCATTAGGTGTAAACATAATAGTGATTGATGTGGTTAGCAAAGATATATATAAGTGAACATAGAAGTCAACACTGTCTCATGGTAGGTGCAATTGTCAGGCCACAAGTGCTGTTATTTTTCTCAGCTATTTATATATATGGGTCAGTGGTGCATTGTGGGTAGTCTATTTTGGTGGTTATTTTACCGGAAGTCGTTTATTTGTTTATTTATTTGGGTTAAATTATTTGCTTGTTTTTATTTATCTTTATTTCTTATATATATATATATATATATATATATATATATATTTTTTTTTTTATTTCTATTTTAATCGATGTTTTTTATTAACGTAGTAAAAATTTGTTTATATCGCTTATTTAATAGTTTTGTTTCACATATTTACTATTTGTGAAAGATGTTTTGTGTGCATAATTTCTTTGTTTCCAGGGTCCTTCATTTACTCCTATGTATACTTTTTCTTCATTATCTGGTGATTTTATCATGATTTGGTATATTACGTTGTTTTGTAAACAATTACCGTTTAAGGGACATTTGCTCTTTATTCTGCAGTTGCACATGGGTTTAATTTGTTTGTGTGGTTTGTTGATAATTTTCCTGTTGTGATTTTTTATTATTTGTGCTATGTTCTTGGTGGAAGTCTAGCTGATTTTTACTGTGTTTTTGTTGAATATTTTGTGTAGGGTGCTTGATTCTGAGAAGTGTTTGTGTAAGAGTTTGAAGAATATTTTTCCTACGTACATTTTTGTTGTATGGTGGGTTGAACCTTATCAGATTTCTTTTCCTGTTGGCCTTTTTTGTGTTCTGTGGTGAGTATGTGACTGTTTCTGGGAATCCGCTATCTTTTAGGGCTGTTTTGTAGTCTTTCTTAGCTTTGTTAAATATGGATTCATTGGAGGATTTGTCGGAAAGCCTGTGGTTAATCGATTTTGGTAACTGTTTGATTATAGAGAGCGGGTTGTCGGAAAATGTGTGTATATAGAGTGGTTTATCATTGGGTTTTCTGTATGGTTTATATGTGCCTTTTCTTAGGTTGAAGGTAACATCTAGAAAATCTACTTCATTTAGGCTAGTTTTTATATCTATGTTGAATCCATTATTTTTGAAAATCTTTATTATTGCTTTTCTAGTTTTGTCTGTGTTTTGTTTGTTACAGTTTCTTAAGATTATGAGACCGTCATCCCTGTAGAGTCCTTTGTCATTTCTATCTATTATTTTGCTTAGTTTGTGTAGTAAGTAAATACCTATGATTTCGCATGTCTTTGCACCGTCAAAGCTTCCCATTGTAGTGTCAAATATCTCTTCTTTCTTTATCCATGCTTCTTCATTGTGAAATAGTATTGATTTATGGGAGTGTTTAATGATGTCGATTTTGTTTGGTTTTATTATTTGTTCCTGAGCCAAGTTGATGGCCTTATCTAACATGCATTCCGTCATGGATGGGTAAAATTCTTTTATGTCTAATTGCAGGAATTGGCAATTTTGTTATTTATGCTGTGGAACCAGTTAATAGTTGCTTTTGTATTTTTCCACTGGTTTACTCTTAACTTCTTCCCAAGTTTAGAATTACCAAATCACACCTGTTAGAATAGAGGAAATAAAAAAAAGAAACAAAATCAATGAACCCAAATAGATAAAGTAAATAATAAACAAATTAGCAAACCATTATGACCAAAATATTAGACTATAAAAATCAAACCAAAATTCAGATGAAAAAAAGAGCTATAATTGTTATGTAAAAAAAAATACTATGTTACTTCAAAATCGAAAAAGAGAAAATATACAGTATAACAAATGAACAAGTAAAATAAATTGACCTAAATTCATCTAAATAAATAAACTAACAAATCAATCCTGATGAAATAACCATTAGAAAAAACAAAGATAATCAATCCAAATAAATACATGAAGTAATAAACAAATTAAAAACTTCCTGCCAAAATAATAGTTAGAATAAACTACAACAATCAACCCCAAAATTGAATAAATAACTTTAGTTACCTTCCCAGACCAAAACTATTAAATAAGCGATATAAGCAAATTTTTTTACTACATTAATAAAAACACCGATTTAAAAAAAAAAAAAAAAAAAAATATATATATATATATATATATATATATATATATATATATATATATATATATATATATATATAAATAAATAAAAGAAATAAAAAATAAAAATAAATAAAAACAAGCAAAATAATTTAACCCAAATAAATAAATAAACAAATAACTTCTGGTAAAATAACTGCCAAAATAGTCTACCTACAATGCACCACTAACCCATATATATAAATAGCTGAGAAAAACAACAGCACTCGTGGCCTGACAATTGCATCTAGCATGAAACAGACTGTCGCATCTGAAAGTTTCATTAAAATCTGAAAATTATTTGATTTGGGCCAGAATTTACAAATCAATGTCATTTACCGGACAAAAAGGCACTAAAACACCAATAGTAAAAATTCAGTCAATTGCTGACAAAAAAAAAAAAAAGATTTTAAACCAAATTTTTGAATGTGCTAGAAGTAAGGATTAAAAAAAATTGATAAAACAATAAAGAAATATTTTTATCTTTCCTTTTTTCATTATGCTGTTTTTTTTCAGTGAATTAATTGAGGCACACACACACACACGTGTGTGTGTGTGTGTGTGTGTGTGTGTGTGTATAATTTTTCATACCAATACATTATAAATATAAATAAAAACTAAATTCAAGTTTATGTAAAAACTTCTAGTACTTCAAAAATAAGAGACTTGTGTTATACAGATGACTAGGTTTGTTTTATAGATCTATGTTTTACTAATGAACCTCACCTAACAAGCACTGAGACTTTGTATCTAGCAATCAAGAAGCTGCCATTGTACTTTAATCTTGAGTGCTGTGTTCTTGTTTAAAAATTGTAAAATCTCAAATCTTGTTAAGAGTTTGTTTGCTCAAGGCTAATCAGTTCTAGTGAGTTAACGAGAGAGGGGAAAAAATCCAATGATAGAAAAAGGAAGAATGAGCTTTTGAGTTTATTCTCGGATGCTGTCTGTCTGATGTCAGCATTTCTGACAGATTTGAATTTTTTTGGCCAGTTAAATAAGTCCATAGATCATTTGATTCCATCAGGTTATGGTGTTCTCTTAAAACACCGTGTTTATTTGCACTGGTAATTTGGGGATTTGATTTTACAGAGTAATTTCTAAATTTGGTCATAAAAGGCAATCTGCTGTCTGCATAAATGAGCCGAATGTTTGCCCAATTTGTACTCACATTTTTTCGTTTTTCTTTCTTTTGACTCATCCGATCATCCCACATCTTTCTTTCTTACACTGTTTTGCTTGCACTGTATTCCATAGAAGGAACTCATAATTCTTCATTTGTCAAGGGGTTTTTTTTTATTGTGTATGTGTGAGAAACTGACAGATTTAAGAAGCTTTTCTTCTAAATTGGGAAACAAATTCTGATTTGTAGATACAGGTTCATTTCGATAGACGAAAATAGCAAAAGCAAATTAAATAGGACTGTTAGACTTGACATTTTAAACAGAATGTTTAAATAGTTTCTATTTATATTTCATCATGGAATTAGGCATGTACTATATATGGACCTGATTGTTCAGGCCAAGATAGTGTGAAGAAAGGACTAACCATCAGTTGGAATGTGTGGTTGTCAGCAAGAGAAAACTTCCACGATGCACATTATAAATTAGAGATGTCAACATCAAATAAGTACATCTGGGAAGTATTTTAACAGGGGATGTGACACCAGAATCTGAATGAACATTAGAATGAAAGAAGATGTCTTCCAAAAGCTGTGCAAAGTACTGTGAGGTAGAAAGATTTCATTAGCAAGAAAGAAATGATTACTGAACTTCTATGTAATATCAATTCTCCCATATGGCTTTGAATGCTGGCCAATTTCCTCACAGATAAAGAGAAGACTTGAGGTAACAAAAATATGATTCTGTAGAATGTTAAGTCCAATCCTAATGGGAATGAGTGCAAAAGACTTTCCCCTCCCCAATTTATAGACAGAAGCACACAAATGCATGCTGGGATTTCTTCCTAGCCAATAAAATAGGCCAGTTCTTGGTTTCATCTGACTTAGTCCCAGTCTGTCTTGCCTTGAAGTCAGAATGCTATGTTTGTTTATCTGAATTTGCTCTTGTGTATTAATCACAATTCTTTTTGCCTTATTACTGTTAATTTGCCTTGCATATATTGTTTGCTGGCTTTGTATTATTTTTTGCCCTGTTCTTTATTTTTCTTTATGTTGATTGCAAACTTTGTCAATTGTTTTGTTCTGCCATTTATTTACATTTAATCATGGCCACTCACTCCACAGAAATGTGGTTTTGCAGTAGGCTGCTGAGATTATACATTCATGTATGTAAGCAACAGAGAGCTCTTAAGAAAAATGGAAGCAAAAAGGACATGTATTCTCAAAATAAGAAAGAGATAGTTGAATTTTCTTGGACACAAAATAAAGAGGTATGGCTTGGAAAATTTAACAATGGTAAAATATATCAAAGGTAGGAGGGATAAGAAGAGACCTACCTGACAAACTTGTGAATGGATGGTGGAATAGGGGTGGGTGGGGACTCATGGCCAAAAGACAAATGTTACTAAGAGCTACAAAGCAATAGGAAGTTGTGGAGTACCATGATCGTCCATGTCCTGAGTGGACATGGCACTCAGAAGAAAATGTGTGTTTAATATCAATTTCTAGCTAGTTTTAAGCTACTTTATAATGTTTAGTCTCCTATAATTTCACCAATGAAAAAAAATTACTATTTTTCGCACAATAAAAAGGTCAAAGTGCTAGTCAAGTTGAACGGTTACTCAATGAGGATGCTGTAATGGCATACAGGGAATGAGTAAGGGTTGTATATTCTTATCATATGTAGGATAGATAGTTATTGACCTTGGATTTGAAGAGGTTAAGATTGTAGTGATTGAAGAAGCATGCCCTTAGGAATCTGTTCCTCATTACACCAGTTCCGGGGAAGAAGATGTCTTAGTGGAAGACTCGTTACTAATAAAACAAAGGAAATGAGAATGAAGGAACTTGGTCTACATGCAGGCTTTAGCTGTGAAATTTTAGATTGTTGGAACCAAGGAATGTAGTTTGCCTGAACATTCGCTATGTGAAGTAATAGATTAGTGAGAGGCTAGCAACGTTACATCTGTGGGAATGAGGTTGAAGGGTAGAAAATTAAGTTTCATTGATGCTGAAAAGTGATAACTGAGCAGCTCTACCACTGCACTTTTGGTTCTATCCAATGGTTATTGAGAATACCATGGACTGAAAAAAGTACTAAAAAGATGCTTATACTTACTATTGGAAAAAGAAAATTGAGATTTATAGAGTACACAATGAGGAAAGAATGTTTAGAAAGGCACTAATCTATTTTTTTAGTGAGGGCTTAAATAGAATAGATTAAGCTCTTGAACATTGGATGGCAGCCAGTTTAGAAGAATGTTAATTCCGAGTTCAAAACCATAGAGAAGTTAAAAGGGAAACAATTCCATTATTCTCCCCGCCCCAAAGAAGGTATGGCAAGCTGGATATTTGTAGAAAGGTATTATCACCTGTTCTGAAAGGATATCACATTTATAATATATGAATACATCTTAATGGCAAGAGGAAAACTGTAAGTTTATGTGAATGGCTGGCAAAACCATTCCAAAATGGGATACTAAAGAGACAAAAGTTAGGGTAAAAAATGACTGGCAATTATGGCTCTCCACAACTTCCTATGTTGTGAAAGAACATGGCACATGAAAGAATAGTTTCTTGCAACAGTTGACTATGAAAGTTTTTTTTTTTTTTTGCAGTTAGTGCTTGGGTAAGTATGATAGTTTTGAGAGAATAATTCATCCAAATTCTCATTTACTTTTGTATTAGTTATAACATGTCATGAACGAAACATTTTTGCTAACATATCTTGATTAAACAGAGTGTAGAAAAGAATGTTTATAAAAAAAAAAAAAAACCCTTGAATCCAATTAACATAACCACCTCAAATGCTAACTGATTAACCAGACTAGAGTTTGAACCCACAACCCAGTGTTCTTTGCATGAAGATGCTTTTATCAATTCATATCATCAACTTTCTGAAGCTGAAAAATCATTTGTGTTCATGAAGCTGTACAGTATTATGAAGCAAGATTTTCCTTTTCAAATGCCAATGGCTCATTGCAAAACTTTCTGCTGATTGACAAATGCAAATTGTTTATTGCAAAGCTTCCAATGCATTTGCCTCAATTCATGACAATAATTCTCCATTTTGTTCTGCTGTTCTGATTGAAAAAGACTGTAATGGACAATACTTGCAGCCAGCTACCATACACATAATCTTCTTTAAGGGCAACATTGGCCTTGGAAGGTGCTTTCAGGCCCTCACTGTGGTCAAGCCATTGCTTAGATGTTTTCCTCTTGTCATAAAAGATCCATATTTTCATCACAAGTCACTGTCAAATCAAGAGAGGGCTGTTTTTTTTTTCTGTTGTAAAGTGGCATAGGGAAATATCAAGTGACAATTTCTTTTGTTTTTGCATTTGAGAAGATCCTACTTGTCAAATGTTTTGATCTTTTCAATTTGTTTGCACTGATTTAAATTTGATGCAGTTCCAGAAATAAGTATTTTTTGCTATTGGTTTTATTTTCACTTGGTATAAATTTTCTTTGCTGACAGTTAAAATTCTCAACTTGGAAATGGCATTTTTTTTTTGTTTTTTTTTTTTAACTCATCACTCTCTTCCAAACTTTCAGAACTCAAGTGTCTATTACATAACTTTTGAATCAATAATTTGCTTTATTTGGAAGTGGCTTCTTTGCTCTGAGACTTAGTCAATATTGCCTTGCTTCTAAAATGCTTTTTTTTTACTAAATTTGAGCATTAAAAAATATCATGAACTAGTTTTTCTCTTGCTTTTAAAGGTTCCTAAACTAAAAACATTAGTAGAATAAATCATATTATATTCAGGGGGAAAATTTAAAGCCAGTTCTTGTACATTTAATTTTAAAAACACCTATTCAAAAAAAGCTGTATTTCTTGGATATTTCAAAGGTTCACTCATTTTCTGTTTGACCATGAGACCAACAACATGGTAACTTTTCTACCTGTAGCAACACATGGCCAAAGTGTATTTCAGAGACAGAAACTGAAGATTGATGTTTTTGAAAGACCAAAACAATAATGAAGTTCTTTTCTTTCCACTCTTTTCTGTAAGCATATTCTGTTAATATATTTGTTGTTTGTTTAAAAAAACTGACCTGACTTTTATTTAACCATACTCACATGAGTCTTTAAAAGATTATGAGACAAATAATACCAAGACACATAAAAATGATAATTTGTCCCCAAACAACAACAGGCACAAACATTGATATTATTATTCTTTGTAGTAGTAAAAAAAAGAAAAGATATTTTAACAATGTAAAAGAAAATAAAATGTATATGGAGATGAGAAATAAAAAAAGAAGTGATGAAAAGGAACAAAGTAAAAACTAAGAAGAAACAGAGGAAGTGGGAAGAAAGAGAAAATATTGAAAGATAAGACAGGAAAAGAAAAAGATAAGCAAAACAGATAGTGAAGCAGAAATCTATAGATAGATCTAAAATTCTGTGACTTCCATTAATCTGTCTGTCTGTCACACCATCTACAATATCTATACATCGACCATTTGAAACCAAATTTTGGTGAGAAGAACAGTTAAGGGAGTACAAAGTATGATTGGTTTTACTAGTTTTATTATCCAACATACAAAGTACTATCACTATTCTAAAAATGATTAAAGTAACAAATATTTATCTAATAAAAATGCAATATAGTTTTTTTTGTGTATCTTTTCCTTAAATTTTTATATACAAAATTAGTTTCTAGTTCACTCTGCATTTGTGAGAACTATAAACAAATTACAGGCCCAAATGTTCCAAAAAGTTTGAATTTGGCTCTAGAATGAAATATTTAGGCATGGGAAGTTGTGTGTTGCATGCTCAAGAGTAAGAAATTCTAAGAATTTATTCCTCACTATTCAAAAGGAAAAAAATAAATTTTCTTAAAGTATTGTTTACCATGAAGTCCTATGGAATTAAATTATTAAACCATGAAGTACAGTTTTTATCAAAGTATTTTTCAAAACAAATCGTCTTATTCAAATTTCATCGATTGGTTTGTGTAATTGAACGAAATGTAGAGTTTGTAAATCAACAAAAAATGTTAGCAATGACAAACAATATTAAATACTGTGAGGATTAACATTCATCAGCATGTTGCAGAAACAATTCTAGTCCGAGATATAAGCAAAAAACAGAAAAAGAAAAAAGTAGACTGTCTCCCTACTGGAATAGTTGTGTATTTCTTCCTGCAAAATTATGTTTGTGTTCTGAATTTTAAATGAATGTTTATTCAGAAGAATAGTAATGAAGAATTTCATAAAATAAAATAAATTAAAGTTTTATTGTTCTGTGCAGCTAATGTGTTGGTTATGACATTATTCTGCACATAAGAATACCAAAAAAGAAGTCATATTACTCAGCTGAAAGATACAAACCACATGATTTCTATATTTCAAGATGGTCTTTGTCTTAACAATGTTAAGAAATTGTGAAATCTACAATGAACAAGCACAGACAATCCCCGAGAGAATAATAATTCACAGCATCAATGCAGGAAAGTGGCAAGAGCAGAGAGGTGATGAAAAACAAAAGCCAAAGGATAGCAACAATGGAAATGTACAGCATTTTTAAGTGTAAAACCGATCTGAATAGAATCAAGAAAAAGGTAGTTTATGGGAGTGACATGAGTTGTTGGGTTGACAGTAAGTTCAATAAGGTGGACACAATGGCTTATCAAAATGATTCAGTGCCTTTCAATGTTAACAAACCAGATTACAAAGTAAATAGAAGCATCCATTTGCAGAATATTAATTGAATATATGTATAATGACAAGAATATTTATGTGTAGATCAGGACTTCTAATTGGGGATCAGGGTATCTATATACCCTGCCTAAAAAAAAATAAAAAAATTGGAGTGTCACATCTGTGCACACTGGTTGGGACCAAAGAATTGCTTTCTGACCAGGATCAAACTAACATCGTTGCTCTCTATGAAATGTATTATTATTTTTGAAAGGATTTTTTTTTTATCCAACATTATTACAATAAGCATTATTTTTAGTGGGTATACATGTTGAAGTTGTTATCAGTTTTTTTTTCAGGACTTCTCAATTTAGCTTGGTTATTAATTTCATTGTCTAATAACCATATAAGGAAATTCTAGAATAAGCTGTGCTAGAGGCAGCCTGTGTACAATACTGCAAGATGTTACAAAATGAAAACATTAACCCAAAAACTAGAGTTCTTAGACTTGTCAGGTCATGATGTATGGATGTCAGCCATAGTGTCCAATTTGTTTAGAAGTGTGTAAACTCAGCTGTATGCACCATTTTCTCAAATCAATGATTACAAATAGCTTCATGCTAAGAAATCCTTGAAGCTTTAAAGAATTCAGTCCTTTTTCAGATCTTATAGATTAGCACTAGAAAGAATTCAGTCCTTTATCAGATCTTATAGATTAGCACTAGAAAATCAGAAATGAAGAAACTTTATCAAACAAGAAATGCCATATATCACATTTCAACAGCATCAAGAACTAAATTAGATAGCACATAACTAGAAAGAAAAATAATGACAGTGTGTAAAGTCAACATCTTGATTATGTTAGGAAGAAAAAGGTTAGAAAGGACCCTACACACCAGTTAATATGAGAGAGCAATAACAGCAAAGTTGAGAAACCTATTTCCTGAAAAATTCTTTTAAGAGAAAATTTCTATAAATTTCGAAGATAATGCTAACTGTTTGGTCAATTAATGCTGAATATTTCCTTCTTAGGAAAGGGCTAATTATATACACACACATACATACATACATAAGATATATACATACACACACAAGAGGAAATACTATATTGATAGTCAATGCATTTTGTCCTTTGAGGGATTAAGTATATATTTTCCTCTTGTCTATTCATTTTGTCTCTTCTACAGACACAATGAAAATATTTACACAAACACACATATATATATATATATATATAATAGATTTATTTTTATTATACCAAACATTATTATAGTGGATACTCATATTTGAAATATTTTTTATTTTAAAAAGTGTGTCTTGCATCTATCAATCTGCAACTGGGAAATTTTAATAACAAAAATGTGCTCTCTGTCAAACCTGCATCCATCTTTGTACAGGAAATCACTGAAATGTAGCCAAATTTTGAAGCACACTGGATCAAATGAGTATCAAGTTTTAAGTAATTATATGGCTATAAAGATGAGGAAAATAGTCCAAATGATGTAAATAGTGTATGTGTGTATATATAATAAATACACATATATCTACATTTGTAGTGCAACTCAGTTTCAAGGTTACCCAATTCATCAGTCACAAATGATAAATGAATTATTTAATACAATTGTTTTTTTTTTTAAATTCTGGGTCTCATGGGAGGATTGCTATATTATATGCAGATTCAAAATTCAAGGTTATTATAGACTTAATATAATATTGGGATATAAATTCAAAATAAAGAGTGTTGGTAGAAATATCAATGTTTTCAAATATCTAGGAGATAAACTTATATTGTATATATTTCCATTAAAAAAAAAAAAAAAGTAGATATTGTTAAATAGTTGGTTAAACGAAATTATATTGAGTTTTTTTATGCTTATACCTGTTATTCTTATTAATGTTTATGTCTTTAGTTTAACTGTTTTGTTACTTTTTTTTTTAGTGCATTTACATATTTACCTTTATATTAGTCAAATTTTTTTTTTTTTTTTTGCTAGAGGTAGTTGAGAGTCTGTATTGCACAGATTTGTACAAATTATTTAAAATACCTTGGGGAGGGTGGATTCTATGCGAATGTATTTATGATTATAAAGTTCTTTAGTGAAAGGCTTGTATATTCCCTTCGATGAGTTAAAAGTAGTGGCCAGATAGTTAATTTACACAACACCTACTCACTTTTTTTAAAATATATTTAAACACAATTTTAACTTGTAACTGAGTGAGCTTATGGCCATATTACATTGAAACCCTGGTTCTTGTCTGATCACTGGAGTTAGGTAATGTCAAGTCTAGTCAGTACTTAGATGGTGATTCTTTGGGAATACAAGGTACTGCAAATTTGAATGTAAATATGGTGTAATGGGTGAATTGGAAATCAGAGTGTCAAGTTCCAATTCCAGTCAGATTTGTTGTATTCACTTAAATGAAAATATCCTTGGGAAGGAATGAATACACCTCTTCTCCCCACAGCTACGAGTTAATTTGGGATTAGCACTTATCAGTAAATAATTATCATTTCCAAAATATTAACAGACTCCAAATCTATTTTATACTTTTAAATAATCTGTAAAAGTTGCTAAGCTGTAAAAAACAAATCAATGTAGCTGAGTGTGGAGATATACAAATTTTAGATTAAACTATCTTGTTATTTGTTTACATGTAGTTTGAAATCTCCAGTTTTTTTTTGTTTTTTTTAAATAACCTTTTCCAGTAGGTTTTAAAAATATTTATCAACCACCTGATGACTTCATACAAAGTTAAATACTTTGGTGTATGGATCAGTTATAACAAATTTTGTATAGGATATAAGGAAATTGAATACTGAATAAGCTCTACTAGAGAGTTTCAAACACTGCTATATACCTAAATGTATATTAACCTAAAAATTCATGTCATTTTCTCAAAGAGCATTGTTAAATTTAAGTGAATTTGATATAAATACCACGCATGGTGCCAAACCTGTTCAGAAATATCTAAACAGTCAGCTGTATAAAACTAAGATCCATGGTTAAAGATGGCTTTGAGTGAGTGAAGCCTGTGAAGCATATATGGCTGAATGGGTAGAGCATTATCCTCTGACAATGATGTCCAAGTTCTAATTTTGCCATAGTTGATTAGACAAAGTGACTTTTGTAGATTATCCTCCTAGGGAGACAATCCTAGCAAGTGCCTGAAACCCAAACCATGGTTTGTAAGTGAAATTGGGCAGATGGAATTGCTTGAAAGCCATTGTCAACTGTACTGGCACACAGTCACAAGTTCACCACTAATGGGCTTACAATCTATAGAGATGATTCAAATAAACAAAAAAAATAAATTAAAAAAAATTAAACACACACTCTCCCCCAATATCCTGAACTCTCACAAGGATGTATCAATGTACAATAAAATTCTTACAAAACAGAAATGAGTCATGAGATTTTACAATTTGTCACAAGCAGGAATAGCATGACATTTCACAATGATAGTTGATTCAAACACTTTAAAGAAATGTGGGTATGTAACACTTTTAACATGTAGTATATTTAGGTGAGCTAAAGAATTGGATTGGAAGCTAACAGTCCATTCTGCTTTAACTTCAAAAGGTAGAACTTTGATCTAATAAAAGAGTACATAGAGCTTTGTTCTGGTTTTCTTATCGACATCTTTGACAGTCAGGTCCATTAAGGCTCCACATCCAGTTTGACTGGTGAGCAATGTACTAAATGACACTGACCATCCTTGGCACAATATTCTGTTTTCTGATTCTTTCCCTGTGTGCTTGTAAAATAACAAGAATCTTAACATTCCTCCATGAGCTATTGACTATTCATTTTTAACATATTTACTAAACATGTTCAAATTGATAACCTCATTTTCCTGATAAATCAAAAATCCCATCAGGAGAAAGTTCTATGTTAATGTCCAAGAGCCAGTATCTGTTTCAATTTTAAATACCAATAAGAGTAAAAAGTGATTACTTCCCAAGCAGATATGTA
Source organism: Acanthosepion pharaonis (assembly GCA_903632075.3). NCBI lineage: Eukaryota > Metazoa > Mollusca > Cephalopoda > Sepiida > Sepiidae > Acanthosepion > Acanthosepion pharaonis. Next base: position 885,114 of record CAHIKZ030005508.1, read on the forward strand.
GCATTTTGTAAAAAAAATATTTTCTTCGAAAATATTGTCAATCATTATTAATTACACAACTAGTATGTCTTTCATCCTTAGAGAAGTCATAGTTTTAGATATTTGAATGGTCATATGATGGCAACCTTACTGTGACAATACAAGAAATGGAGATAAAGCATTGTTGTCATAAGTAAAAGGGGGTTCTATTTTCCTTTGATTTACAAAGTCACTTGTTCCAGAGTAATGTTTATCAATCATGGAAGACAGAGTTTGTTCAATGCACAATGAAATTCTTACAAAACAGAAATGAGTCATGTGACTTTACAATTTGTCACAGGCAGGAATAGCATGACATTTCACAATGATAGTTGATTCAAATGTTTGTAAGAGTCTAGACAGACAGATGGAGGAAATCAAGTAGTCAAGTGAGAAGAAGTGCCTTGATGGCTTGGTTAAGCTTGCCTGCATTAGGGGTCCATCACTAATGCCAACTGACAGGGGTTTGTTTATAATTGGCAGGTGGCTCAGAAACGGCTACTACGAAAACTGTGTGAGATTTATCTGACTGGTATTTTTGGGTAGTATTCTGGAAGTGGGTGCATGGATCAGGACAAAATTAAGGTCTCTTTTTGTCGTACGAGCTGTGAATGTCAAAGTGAGAACTTGAGTTAAAGAACTGAAGTTCTGAGTGAGTATGACAGTCATAATTGAAGTGTCAAAACCGGATCTGAATTCATTTTACTCTCCATTGGTACTGGGAGTGTTTGAGCACACTACAAAATGTTAATATTTAGTAAGTGACAATTCAGATTTTCATGATTATCCAAGTTGCATAGGACTCAAGATAAACCTTCCTGAAACAGAAACTACAAACTGGAATTGTATTGTGGTCACCAGTTGATCCAAGGTGGAAGTTGGTTGGAGTAAAGAAATGAATTACACATCAGTTTGGAGAAATGACTGAAGATCTATTTTCATTTACAAAATATGAAAATGTCTCTCGTAACTTGTATAGTGTAGGGTTTGAATATACGGTGTCCAAGGTGTGAAATGAGAGCATGAAAAAGGAGTATGCTTAACCCAGCTGATTGCTTGTTGGCTATCAATTTGGGCTTGTCACGTTAATAGAGTGTTCTCTTTCTGTGTTCACAGCCTAATTTTCAGACAAGCAGTCAGCTATGCTCTTGAGTAGCATGTGTATGAAGTCTCTCTCTCTCTCTGCCTTCTGTTCTGTCTGGTTTATCTCAAACTATATGAGGGAAACACACGGACATAATTGTGGACATCTGTGAGAAGCAAGAGTCTTGTTGATAATGGCCAGCACTTTGGTACATTTGTGTTTGTTTTAAAATTTGTTTTGAGTAGTGTGTGGCTTGGCGAGATGAAAATTGGTGTATAGTTAAAGATATATTTTCTAATAACTGTATAAATTTGGCTTTAATTTGTTATCCCTGTGTAAATTGTGTTTTTCTGCTACAAAAGCAATGACAGCACATACCCACAAAACCATCTTAAAAATTCAGGATGTAAACACTAGACACTTCAAATACCTCAGTATAGGAATAAGTTACAAATTAAGTACAAGAATTAAGTAAATTGAATATAAAATAGGCTGTGTTAGGGGTACTTTCACTAAATATTACAAGTTTCTACTAAATAAAATATTAAACTAAAACCTTGAGTCATCTTAAGCCATCCAGCTTGGCCAATCAAGACTTTCATATTGATGTCAGGCATGGCATCAAAACCATTCAGAAATATCTAAACTGTCAGTGGTATAGAACCCTTTTGTCAGATCAATGGTTAAATGTGGCTTAGAGAAATGAAGCATGTCACTCTTCGTGTGGACTCTTTGACTGGCATTATAGAATCATAAAAAAATAACAGAAACCATGGCACTTGAAGACATTCAACAACAGAAACAACTTGAATTGATAGCACATTTAATTCAAAGAGAAAATGTTGACATAAGCAGGCTACTGATTTTCCACACTACTTCAAACAAAAACTTAGGGTGGAAGCCCTCATTAGTACTGGAAAGAGTGATAGCAGTTTTTGGGCTTGAGAAATTTATGTGTGAAGAGTTGTTTTAAGAGAAAGATTCTATAAATTAAAAGAAGACAATAACACTGGCATCTTCCTCCATGAATGCCAAATGTTTCCTCATAAGGAAATGGCTAATATTACCATTCTGCTGATATCAATAAATATCTGATTATAATTATGTCTGCTTAAAGCTGTACATAATTGTTTTCATTCTCAGTGATCTAACAGTTTTGTCTTAATTCACTAAGAGTTTTTTTGTTTTTTTAAATCATTTCACCCCAAACAAGGTGGGAAATGCAAGAAAAGAAACTGTTGAACTAGTAGTAGCAGCAGTTGCATTTAGCTTAAATGCTTATCTCGTAGCATGCTTAAATTCATGTAGTTGGCAATTTTCTGATGAGCTTTCCTCCTTGGTGTTATGATAGTTTTTGTAGAAAAGACAGAGGGAAGTTATGTTGGTGAGAAAGTGACTGAGGACAAGATGTCAAGTTAGAATTGATTATATTACTTTTGTTAAGAACCTCAAGATGAATAGCAGGAGCACCAGATATGTCAGCAGTATTCAATGCATGGGTGAATGGTAGATTTGCAAATGTTCAAAATACATTCTGATGAGAAGTACGTTTGTCTAAAAGGTAAATCTCTTCATTTTTATCTTTGGATTTGTTTTGTCCAATTTTTTTTTTGTTCAACACTATTTCTTATTGTATTTTGTGGGTACAAATGTACCTCTTAAAATTATTGTTTATATTAATAAGAAATGTTTGATTAAAAATCTATTTTACAAATTATTTTGTTTGTTTTGAATATGAAAATGAAAATAGTTGATATAGCTAATGAGATGTTCATTCCTTAAGTAGGTAATTGAACATTGCTTTATCATGATGGCTCCTGTGACATAATGGGTAGAGTATGCTTGAACCATAGAAGTGGTTTTGCTAATGAAAAAAAGGAAACCAAGTTCAATTTCTGTTAGGATGCACATTTTTCTTTCATGTGGAGTTCTTCATCTCTTGGCTGGTTGATGTAAATTTCATTGTTTAAAATAAGTTATGTAAACTGAGACATGTGATTACAATAAATATTATAATTATAGAAAACTTTAAAATAAGTACGTGATTGAGAAAAAAAGAGAAAGTTGTTTCATGCAAAGTTTTGTGTTTTAGCATAGCTTAGTGAATACAAGTTCTAACTGTAAATAAAAAAAAAAAAAAAGCATCATAAAATATTCATCCGAGATAATTTGGGCAGCAATCTTTCTTTTAAAACATCTTTTATCAAATATGGCAGACAAAGAAAATTTTAATTTTTTTTATTTAGTTTTTTCAACATCCTTATGTTTTTCTGTTTTATAGGAATAAGGGAGTACAGAAGTTTACTTTGTCCCATGTGCTTTTGGCTACTTTAGACATTTTCAAGTTTTTTTTTTCCTTTTTGGTGGTGTTAGTTTTTTCTCATGTTTTGGCTGTTCAAGTTGTATTTTATCTTTGTGTTTTGAATAGGAGTGTTTGTTCTATATTATATAAATAAATGTCTGATTTTTTTTTTTTTATGTATCATATTGGAATTTGAAAGTAAGTAAATATTCCATTCTAATGTTCCAATAACTCTTTTTTCTTTTGTGCATGTTACAATCATAAGAATGTTTCCATTACCTACGATTCTTTGACTAGCTAACCAAAAAAAAGTATTTGTAAGATTGAAAGGCTTTAAAATAGTAATTTGTTAGTTAAGCTAATAGATTTCCTCTCTTGAGTATAAACCAGGAGTTGTCAAATTGTGAGCAGCAGGTGTCCCTTAATATTTGGCTTGTGGAAATATGCTGGCTGAAAGCCTTTTTCATTACAATAAAAAAAAAAAAATTAAGAGAAATATTCAAGCCAATTCCATATATTTATTATTTTGGGCAGTCTAATTTTATATTATTGCATTTTAGCATATTTTTCTTTGTTGTTCATGGTGCTCATTCAATATGCACAATGTAATTTAATAACTCATTAGTTTGAGATTTTAAAGAACTTAGTTCAGTGCAAATAAGTGGATGTAATGAACCTGACTGGAATTCAAACCTTCTCTCCAATTCCAACTTTTCTAGCAATAGACATAGCATTAGATTCAATATAATCCTTCCACTTCATATCAGGGGAAAATGTTAGCCTCAGAAAGTGTAAAGACTCACTCTCCTGGAGGTTAGCATCAGCCATACTGATAGAAGGCAGAAAGGGGGTCTCTCACATGATTGATGCAGCAGTTTCATTGTGGAGGCATTAAATTAGCAAGCCATTCATTGCACTAGTTAATAGAAGATTGTAGGTCATTATTTCTATGTGTATGTAGCATTGTGTGTGTACATGTATATTTTAATTCAATGACAGATGTAAAAGTATTTCTACAAGATTAAAACCTGATTTTGCTACGGTTTAAAAATTGTGTGTGTGTGCATGCATTGCCTCCAATTTTGATTTTATTGCTCAGACCAGAGTAAGGCATAATGACCAGATTGAGTGGGAGGGAATGTGTTATTCAAGTGTCTTATTTCAAATTCAGCCAAATTGCATGTGTGTGTACATCACATACATACACATTTATGCTATATGTATATGCATTCAAAGCCACATGCAGACAGTGTGGTATATATCCTTTGTGCTGTATATTTTTTCTTTATTTTAGAATATGATGTTTGTATGCAATTGTAATAGTAGAAATTTATATATTTAAGATAAATTTTAAATGCTATGGCTCTTCATAAACATGCTTAATCATGACTACATTGATATTTCTTATCTGTGAATTGCTATACAATCTTGGAAAAGATATTGGAGTAATTTCCTATTGCTTTCTCCGTGGTTTTGAATTCAGAGTGGATTCCATTCAAGAGCCCAGTCTACCCTAATATTTAATCCATGTTTGATGGGCAGAATAAATGGATTCATGCCTTTCTCAAGGGTATTTGTACAAAAGTAAACATACTAGCATGGAATTTGAATTGGATGTGCAGGTCCCATTGTCCATAATGTATCATGCTACACACACCTCTCAGTTAAAAGGTGATATATCAATTCAAAGGCTTGAGAACAAAAATTTGTGTTGTACACTTAATAAGGTCTTTCTCTTTTTTTTAGTATACTATATAATATTTATCCTATAATAGCTGTTACATTTAGTATCTGAAATATGTATGCTAATGTAATAACTTGTGGGATGCAAGCCTTAAATATTATCAAATGTGGTCTAGGCATATCTTTTGAGCCATGGATAAATTTAATTCTCTATGGAAGCTTTATTTTGCTTCTTTCTAAAAACTGTTATAGAGCAGAGGAAAAAAGATTGATAAACATCAACCTGTTTTAAGCCAACAAAAGTGGGTAACTTTGCCAGTGTGGACACATAAAGAGGGAGTAAAAAACAATGAAATAATCTATATGTACTTTTTATCTATACACTTCTGTCAAGTTTTCATTTGGTATTTTTTTTTTTTTTAAACTGAATCCTCCACAAATAAAGTATTATTTATAAGACTTTCTTTTTCACCAAATATAATTGATGGAGTTGGAGAGAAAACAGTGAGAATTTGGTCATTTTTTTTCCTGTGGCTCAAATCTTTATTTTATAAGTTGATTCTGTATCTTTCTGGAGTAGCCTGGCTCTTATCCTGCATATTGCACAGGAGCATATATTATTTGCATTGCATTGCTGAAAGGCTCAGGGATTTAAATTGGTCAGTCTTAACAGAGAAATTGACAGTAAAAGGAAAGAATTATTGAGCTATATTTTCTCCTTTTTATCTATTATCTTCCCTTTGCATAAAAAATAGCCAATTGTCAAAATTATCATTTCTTATTGGTCATTTTCATTTCCAAGTGGCAAACCAACATTATTTGGCTTTGTGACAAGAAAGCAAAACTACTTTGCAATTTGTTTGATATGCATGCTAAATTAAGATATGACAAATCACACATTGTACTTTTGGGTCTTGTATTACAGCCATTATTGAAATGATGGTCATTATTTATCTGTATAATTCAATTGAAAAAATAGTCAAAGATTATAAGTTTTTAAGCATTTTTGATGAGACATTTACCTTTTATTCTATTACCATTGCTTTTTTATCCCAATGCTCAGGATGTTCAAAGACATTTTTATGGGTTTGAAATAAAATAGCCTGTAAGGAGACATGAACTTTAATTTTTTTAAAATTTTTTTTTTAAAGAAACTGACAACTCCTTACTGATCTATCAAAAAACTGATCTTTTCAATGACAACTTGTTTACATAGTAGTAGTCTTTGGCATGATGATAAACTACATCTGGCAGCAAGACCTCTGATTGGTGATTTTGAGAAGCATGGAACCACCTTTTAATTTCTGTTGACCCCAGGTCCACCTTGACCTAGGGTGGTATTGCCTGTAAGGTTCCCAGTTATGAGCAAATAGTGATCCCCTTTCAAATAAAAACAAAACACTGAAAGTATAAAAATATTAAAAACAAAACACTGAAAGTATAAAAATACTTATTTACAGTAAAATTACCAATAATACCTATTTTTCGTAAAATAAACAACAATGCATATTAATAGCAAAAATTATCCTAAAATAAGCAACAATACTTAAAGCTAAATGACCAGAAATAAATTTTATAGAAAAAGATTCAACACATTTTATCTGTAGTTGAAGCCATAAAATTATGATCAAAATATCTAGATTTCAGCATTAAGTAACACTAAGGAGTTGATATGGCACTAAACAAAATCAACTAAACTTATACAGTAGTAGTAGATATAATAGTTGTAAGCTATCTAATTTTTTTACTCTTTTATTAAACACAACGCCTGTTCAGGATGTAGGCAATTTATGTCTCCATTTATTTCTTTCCTTTTTATTACCCATAAATTGATATAAATCTCCAGAGCCTACTACACAAATTAGTAAAGGAAAGTGAGAAAAAAAGGACTAACCATCAATTGTAAGAAGACAATGTCAGAGAAAAGGTCCAAGATGCAAACTAGAAATTGGAGATACCAAAACCAAACAAGTACAGAATTTTAGATATCTGGGAAGTGTTTTAACAGTGGAGGGAAAATGTGACGCTGAAACCTGAATATGCATTGAAAGGGCAAAAGATTTCTTCCAAGAAGTAAGCAACAAGTCAGAAAAGAAAACTTACAGAATATCAATCCACCAATATTGACAATTTCCTTACAGATGAAGAGGAGACTAGAGGTAGCAGAAATGTTGTTCTACAGAAGGATGCTGAGAATATCATGGACAGGGCATTGTAAGAATGGAAATAAACTTATACTCAGGTGAAATTTCTTGAACACATAATGAGGAAAAAGAGCTTAAAATTAACATTTATGGAGTGGGGAAGGCAAAAGGGGAGAAAGTAGGCCACCTATCTGACAAGCTCATGGAAATGGATGGCAAAACTGAGTGACAGATATGGAAAAAGAAAAACATTACTAAAAGCTGAAGAACTGACATGATGTATTTAGGAAAGTTGGCTCTTTGTGCCGTGCCAGGAAATTTTTCTCCCCGGAATCAATACTTTAAATATACAAATCAACCATTTGCCCTTGCATGGAGTATTGCTGCCATATATGGTCTGGGCCACCTTCTGTTTACCTCGGAGTTCTCTTCTGCTCCAATAGCTTCATACCTCACACCTCTCGCCTGTGGAACACCCTTCCCAATTACTGTTTCCCTGAGAGCTATAATCTCCAACTATTCAAATGTAATGTCAATCGACACCTCCAGTTACCTTGATCTACCCACTATCCTTCTCCTCATCCTTTCTTCTATCACTCCTATCTGCTCTCGCTCCAAATCTTCTGCAACCCCCTGCATCCTAGTGGCTTCATGCCTTGCTTGGGGCGTAATGCTTAAAAAAAATAAATAAATAAAGTAAAATAAAAATAGTTGTTGTTTTTCATTGACCTGTTCTTGGTTTTTAATTAAGAGAGATAATCCATAGATGGTATAAGAAGAGATGTCTTTGCCAAGAGTATTTATGCAAAAAAGAACACAGCAGATTAAGCTGGAATTTCAATTCAACTCACTTATTCTTATTTCTGTGCTGATTAAGGTTACATTAGCCATGCTAGTCCTAGGTATGATGATAAACTACATTCAGCAGTAAGGCATCTGATTTTGAGACTGGAGGTTTTGAAGGGCATGGAACCACCTCTTAATTGCTGTTGTTCCCAGCTCCACCCTTGACCTTGGGTGGTAGCAATTGTTAGGTTCCGAGCTTTGGGTAAATTGTGAACCTCAAAACAAAACATTATCAAAGTATAAATATTTTTATAATAAAAATACCAGCAATATATATTTTATATAAAATTACCAACAATATATATATATATATATATATATATATATATATATATATATATATATAGTAAAATGACTGACAGTACATTTTATCTGTAGTTGAAGTCCTACAATTACATTCAAATTATATTTAGTTGAAACCATAAAATTGTGTTAAAAATATTTAGATTTTAGCATTAAATAACCCATAGAGGTTGCTATGCTGCTAAACAAAATTTATCACCACAACCACATCCAGATTTTGGGTCATAATTATTAGTAATCTAAAATTACTTTGTCTATCATTTCTTTCTTTTTATTTTTCTCATCCTGACTACTTAATGATGAGGTGGTGGACATTGTTCAGGGATTTTACAGATATCAAGAAAAAAAAAAAAAAAAAAATATCAAAAGATTTTGTAAATTTTTCTCAAAGTCAAGAATATTTAAAATGTTGCTCATGATACTTGTAAATTAGAGACTTTATTGTTGTGTGTTAAGAAATAGTATACCGTTAGAGAGGTGGTCTCTACTCTGGTTTCATTAGGAATGAGATTATTCAGGGATGGAGATACTTTTGGTTTGGACTTGGATAAAAAAAAAGTATCAAAGCTGCACTTCTGCCAAAATGAAAAAATATAAGAGTGCTTATAGGTACTGTTGATATAAGTATCATTAGTACCTTGAAACATTCCGTTAAGTACTGGGCTCCTCCTACTATGCTCTATCTTTATGAAAGCTAGATCAGGTGGAAAATGGAGTACTACTAACATATTTCCACTTTTGATAGAGTTCAAAAGCAATTATATATGTCCATGATCTATTTTCCAACCTACAACCAATTTCCATTTGCGAACCATTCACTACACTATGTCTATCTGTGGCAAATGTTCTGATGAGTTAAATTCATTAGTTCTACCAGTTCTGAACTTTACAGCTATGTTTATTTTGATCATGATAATCTTAACCTTTTTATATCTAGGATTAATCATTTTCTTTCCTATATATATATCTTTATAAACTGCACTTCTTGCCGCCTCCTATCATACAACAATCTGGTTCAAAAACATTATCTTGATTGGCTTTTGAGCCTTGTATTAGTTGAATATTAGTAAATAAAAACAACAACAAACTACAAAATCAATCAAATGCAGCTTATTTTAGCAAATTTTCCAATGTCCCCAACACACATTCAGCTTTTGATTCAATATCATTCATTTTTGGCTGATATATACCATGTCTCAAATTCCTGCAATTAAGTCACCAAAGAAATAGATTCAGATATTCACTCCCATCTGAAACCTGTGGTGTCTGCTTTAACTCACTCTTGTTCTAATGGCACAAAATGCAAGTCATGTTCAAAGACTGTTTCATAAATTTGAAGCTGAAATATAATACTGGATTTCCCATTTTTGGAATGTTCGGTATCATGGATTGTAGATAGAAATCTAATTAATACCATGTTACATTTGGCAGTGATGGGTTAAAAACAATATAGGAACAAATATGTGTAAAACTCTAGAAATACGTCCTCTGAACTTGACAGTCTTCTGCTAACTTATCAGTCTTTTTTTTTGTATGAAAGTCTAGCCCATAAAATATTTACCTATTTATGTCATAATCTATTTGCTAGGTTTTTATTGACTTGAGAATCTCAACAATGACACTTGATAATATTACAATGGTATTTGAACATAATTGTATCTGAGGATGAACATTGATAAATTTGGACAGAAAGTTAAAATCTCCATGATTCAGCAATCTGAAGAGGATGACTTCAGGCCAATTTCTGTCTGTGTTGCAATTAAATACTGAAGTGTGAGTGCTTGATATTTAAGACCCTTGAACTGTAAAACTGATGCTTGATTTATAGTGGAATGGTCTTTAAAAAGAAATCACTTATGTCAATTGAAGTACAACACTAACAATTCTGAGTATCAGAAACACTTGGGGAAAATCATTGGAAGGAATGAAAGTATAGGTACGTCTGTCTATTAGAGTCATTGCTTTTGATCATTTCACTAAAAAGTAGTAAATTTAGAGTGGTTTATCTGAAATTGTTGAAAATTACTGCATTATTTTTTCAAATATGTTATTTTTAAATAAAATAATTTATAAATTAATTTATTAATACATAGATTGATTTGTTTCTTTTTTTTATGGCTTATCAACCTTTTGCAAGTTATTTAAGGCCAGAAAATGTTTTTAGATTGTAAGAATGTTTTAAACAGGATTTTTTTTTACTGATACAAGTTCTATTTAACTTACATTTGTGGGGAGAAGATTTAGATTCATACCTTTCCCAAGAATAATTGTCCATAAATGACTATAATGAACCCAAATGGATTTGGGACTTGGCTCTCTGATTTCCTTCCAGTTCAGACCCATAATTCATTACCCCATCCATAAACTCACTCTTACACCACCTGATATCCCCAAGCAGTTACCATCTAGGTAGTGAACAGGTCGGACTTTGGTAATCATATGCAAACCAGTGTTTCACTGTGATATGACTATAAACCCTGTTGATTTATAGAATTAGCATGTTGTCATAAAGGTTGTATTAGTTATAATATTAAAGTGATGCTGAAAATAACTTGGACTGAAAATGTGAGCAACAACAAAGTTTTAGAGAGAATGGTAACAAAAAAGACACTTATAATTAACATCAAGATAAGACAGTTGAATTTTTGGAAAATAGAAACAAAAATGGACACTTATAGTAGAATAAGAAAGAAACAGTTGAAATTTCTTGGTTACATAACGAGAAAAGAGGACAGGTTGAAAACAAGATGGACATAGGTAAACAATGCATAACCTTGAACTTGAGTAAATAGATGCAGAGCCAGGTTTAGGAGAGATAACAAAAAGACTATTTATTAAGAGTCACAAAGAAGACTGATGGAGAGCCATGATTGCCAAAGTCTTCAAGGGAAAACCATGCATAGAAGATTAACAATTTGTTAGAAAAAAACTTTCTTACAGACTCAAAGCTGGGAGCCCTGTTTATGTTGATATGAAGACAATTTGATACTTTGAAATATTGTTTTTTTTTTTTTTTTTACTCTGAGGGTCACCTTTTACAGGGCCCAGGGTCCCATTCGAGGTAGAGGGTTACATTAAGAGGCCATTTGTGTGCATAGGTGAGAGAGATACCCTATTCTAGAGTAGGGTTAATCATTAAGATTGCAGTGATTGGGAAAACATCCTATTGGAAGTCGATTCCACAGGGCAGTGGTTTGCAGGAAGAACCTGGTTGAGTCAAACTTCTCACCAATGGAATATGAGTGGTTTGCTGCTATGTAAGTGGCATGGTGTATTCTTGCTGTGAAGATTTGACTTAGGGGGACCAGGAAATGTAGTTCGTCCAAGCACTTTCCATGGAAGTAGTGGTAGAGCAGTGAGAAACTTGCCATCCCACCAATGGGAGAGGAGTTGAAGTTAATTTGTCACCCACAAGGGCTTGGAGACACTTTTGAACTATCAAGGATGGAGAGTTAGGTGTTGCTAGCTCCTGTCCAAATATAACAGTGCTCCATTTTTGGCCTCATCTGGCTGTTGTAAAGCTAGAAAATAGTAGTAGTTTTTTACCTGCATCCTGAGCATTGGATTGTATGTACGAGTTCCATTTGAGGTTGGGTGTGAGTTTGAGACCCAAGAGTTATTCAAGGTACAGTGCCTCCCAAAAAGGACTTCCATTCACCTTGAGTGGTGGTAGTTTGAGGTTGGATCAGCGATGATGGAGCATAACTATCTTGGTCTTTGAGGCATTGAATGTAACCAGCCAGTTTTTACCCCACTGGCAAATGATCTCTCTTCCGATCTTATACAATCTCTGGCTATCAAGAGTTTTAGAGGTGTTCCTGTATATTGTTGACATAGATGTTTACAAATGATCTGAGTATATTCTTAAACAGATCATTTATATACATCAAAAAGAGGATTGGTCCAGAGGACTGGCCATTAATAACTACCTTCAGAGGCCTACCTGTCAGGAAGAATTTTATTATAAAGACTCTTCCAGTGATTCTATAACTGGAGAGATTGTGTAGCAAACCTTTATGCCACACCTTGTTGAGATCTCTAGTGTTATGATCCTCAAGGTGTATTTGTCATCAAGAGTCTCACTGATTTTGTGAGTGATGGTAGTTAAGACATCAGCAATGGATTAGGTTGACCGAAACCCATACTGCTCCTCGCTGAAGATGTTCTTTTCTAGCTGCTTGATGACTTTCTTATTGATTATAGCTTCATTGTGCAAGAAAGTTTAGAAACAGGAAGAAGAAAATATACAACAAAATAAAACTTAGACACTTTTTGAAAAGAAAGAAAAAACAAAAAAATGAAGATTCAGAAACATTACCTACATACAAGATATCTTTCATGTAGCTTTGGTTGAGTGAATAACAAAGCTGGAATGAATTTTGATGTTTGTCAAAAGGAGACCATTGATTTCTTCAAACAATATAAAAATAGTTCAAAGTTTTAAATGTATGGGAATGTTCTGAAAGATTTCATGGTTTCCCTTAGACTCAATGTGAAGGAATATATACCAATGCCATGAACAAGGTTACTTTGCCTTGGAATTTCAGAAAACAAAATGGTGAAGATATTAGTGCTGCTCCCTTCTTCACATGATATAAATGAGGTGCTCCCTTTTTTTTTTAAATACATGTTGATAGGGTGAAATGCATGGTTGATTCAAGTTGTCCCTGGTTACTTAGATTAGTTGTTTTTGGAGTCAACAAGATATGGGCTGTTATAAAGTTGGCACAATGCTCATAGTTGCTGGTTAGTAAGACTAAGGATAACACCAGAAACAAAAAGGTTAAGTGAAGAAGGGTTTAATCATATGAGAACATGGATTGAGAATATAGTTGCTTAATGCAACAAGCATACAATTGGGAAATGTTATGTGTTTGCAACCGATTTTAACCGTGTTCCATGATCAGATGTTCTGACAGCAGATGAACTAGTCCATGTTTTAGTAATATGTAGAGATGGTTAGCCAGTCTTTCTACACAACATGGGCATACTAAGCATACAACTTATCTTAAAACTAGGTCCTTTGAATGAATGTTATTAAAGAATTGAGTGGAGCCCATGTGATCAAATTAGCTAATAATCACTTATCAAATAACAACTTGTCATTTTGTGCAGCCAATAAGATTGAAATCCATGCTAAAATCAGGTTCAAACAGACTCAAAGGTTTGGACTACATTGTGGAAGTTGTCAAATGACAACTGCTACTATACTCAGAGAAGGAACTTAATTTGGCTCAACAAAGGAACCTAATCTCATTGATGGCTGTGGTGCAGAAGAATAATGGAAAGATGTTCCCAATATTAGAATCTCATGAATAAAACAGCACATTGGTACACACATATCTCATAGAAACGTTTGTGCACAGAAACTGAGATGGTGGTAGAAGTAGTTCAATATCTTTGTATTTGACCCATGAAAGGTCTACTTCCAGGTTATGTACACAAGTGATTGTGACTGTGTTAATACAGAATCTTTAAAGGACAGATTTTTGCCTGATCTTATATATTTATAAATCTACCATTCATTCATGCTTGGACTATTGCTGCCACATATGGTTTGATGCAACTGCTGTATATTTCTTGATAGAATCCAAAGAATCAGCAATATGATTGGTCTTGATCTGGCATCTTGACATCAGTCACTTTCATACCACCATAGTGTAGTTTGCATGTGCCTTTTCTATAAATACTTTCATGGTAATTGTTCAAATGAACTTTTCATTAAGGTACCTAGACTTTATGAATTTAAGTGCACTACTAGATTAGTGGCAAGGTCTCATCAATTCATAGTTGTATTGGCTAGATGTAATTATCAGTTCTATGCTAACAGTTTTTCTCACACATTTCACTTGTGGAACTCTTTTGGCTCCATGCTTTCCAGCCAACTTTATCAAAAACTTACCTATTGTCTTCTTGATTACTCTTTTATTGTTCTTGCTCCTTAATGTTTGTTTATTTTTTCTTTCCACACTCAGTAATACCCTTGTGTCTTAGTGGCTTTATTGCTTTTCAAGGGGGTGATAAGATTAAAAGAGAATATGTGGTGTCATCTATCATGATTGTGGATGCTGTACATTCTGAAGATGAGTTTAACGGACAATATTAGCTTATATTGATAATATTTACGGCAATGAAAGTATGCCTGTAGAATGTGTAAATCAGCATCTGATTGATTGTAAACTGACTTGCAAGAAAAAGAAAAGTCTTGTATCGCTAAACCACTCCCCCTAAAAAAAAAAAATCTGACTTTAAATAACCTGCAAAGGTATAGAAAACAAACAAATGAATCGGTCACATTCTGGGCTAGTCTCCTGAATTCATTTTCACACAAACAGTTTTGTAAATGGCATGAATCTTTATTTACTCCAACTCCCAACTGTGGGTTAAATAGCAGCATTGACTGCTCTTTAGCCTTGACTATCATGACAATTCACCCACACACACAAAAAAAAAAAAATGATTGGCTGGTCTTAAATGGTGATGCAGTGCATGTCAATAATGCTTGCATTTGCGCATATGTATATTTTAAATAATTCTCATATTTAAGTTAAATTAACCAAATACTTTGATAGAATTAATGTACAAATGGGCCTGTTGATTGAAAATTTTAAACAGGGCTAAAAAGCAAAGTATTATAGCAAACTTATAACAATGAGAAAAAATATTTCACTATGAAGTAAGTTATTGTTAAAAAGATTTTGCTCATTTTTTCTGTACTAAAACAACTTGTTAATTACAAGTTTCCCAAATTGTGAAAATTTTATATTAATGCATAAAAAATAATTTAGAAGAATATGCATGGAGGCAGCCTCAAGGTGCATGTGTGTGTGTGTGTGTGTGTGCAAGAGGGAATAAATCATTTGAACAAGTGCTAGTGATTTTGGCATTTGTTAATTTTTTAAAGTTCTTTTACATGTGAATTAGACCATTGTCAATGTTAAAAAAATAAATAGATGAAAAAATATTTAAACTTTTGTTAGAAGAAAATGCCTGCATTTGGAAGTTTTGTACTAATAGATTAAAAAAAGAGTGTATAAATATCCATTTTCCATTTGTGAGCACAATTATACATTCTACACACATATAGGCATTACTTTTCTGTATCCAAGCAAAATGACATGTTTGTGTATAGAAGGTGTTTTATACAAGACTGGGTAATCTACACATACAAGAATTTAGTATTTTTCTTTAATATATTTTCTTTATATTTATCTCTATAGTAAATTCACATTTTTGTTATATTTGCTTATGCATAATATGTATACTTATAAATATTTTATTTATACTTGTGTTCATAAATATTACAAAACTCATGCAAAAGCATTACTTAAAAACAAATTAATGGATACACACACATATATATATATATATATATATATATGAAAAGAAGTACACAACTGTAATTGACCAGAACAAGAAAATCAAAATTATCTATTATAAAAAAATTCACTCTAGCTTCATTGCCAATAACAACTCACCTACAAGATCCAAATTACAGAGAACAAATATTTTATGAATATACATGCCTATTAAAATACTGCATTCCTGATCAAACCAAATTCATGAATAATTATATTGGATATAAGGACCCAATTAAACACACATGGAGACCTATCAAATTCCATCAACAACATACAAAAAAAAAAAAAAAAAAAAAAAAAAAAAAAAAAAAAAGATTAATAGCCTCATTCTCATATAAAAAAAAAGTGACTAAAAATAATGGAGGCATTAATAATAAAAAAAAGAGCCAACACTCAGTAATATCCACTATGAACACTGACAAAAAAACACCAATTGTGACCATATTTAAAAAGTAAAAAAAAAAAATGGTCCCATCACTATAGAAACAGAAAACTCCCAAAATTTGATAATAGTTAATAGAATAAGGGCATGGATATACAGAACATTTTGACAGATTTTACAGTTTGTTCAAATACAAAAAAAATTGAATAAAACACTTAGTCACAGTATCTTGTCAGTCATCTTTAATAAAACTTATAGAAAGAGATTGCTGCCAAAATACTACACACACACACACACATGTGCACATTAGTATTAAATTATATATTTGGTGGAAACTTGATCCATTATAGGAAATATTCACATAAATTCATAAGTGTTCCACCAATTATCAATAAGATTCTAAAAAGGAATAAAAAAATTGCTGTTTTCCTTAATCCATGTTATTTGTTCAAAGAAGCAGAAATCATATAGTCTCTTGGTCTGATAGTTCCTGCATGACTTCCTTGCTTTCAGTTTTTGTTTAATTTGTCAGATTACATTTTTGCAGATGAACCAAAGTGGAATCGAGTTGTAAACTAAAAATAAATGAATATCCTTTTCTTGATATTCAGCAGATGATGAGGTTTAACATCATTAGCTGAAGATACAGATTAAAAAATAATACAAAAAGAAATTCTTAAGAGGAGAAAAATATATTTTTTGTTAAAATTAATAGATACTTTTTGTAAAGAGGGAAAGTTTTTTTTAGAGTGGACTCTTATTATAATAAAAATGTAGGACTTAGTTTGGCTGTCCTGGGTAAGATAAGCTACATCCAACAGCAAGGCCTCTGATCAGGTGGTTTTGAGGAGTGTGGAATCACCTTAATTGCTGGTGTTCCCAGGTCCACCCTGAGCTGGGGTGGTAGCACCTGTTAGGGTCCCAGCAATGGGCAAGTAGTTAACACCAGAACTGGGGTCAAAGCACTATGAAAGTGTAAAAATAGGTTTTAATACCAGCAATACATTTTTGTAAAAAATTATTACCAGCAATAAAAATCTTGTTGGCTTTAAATAACCCATTCAGGTTGATATGCTGTAAAACAAACCAAATTTTGTTTGGTTTAATGCAAATAAACCTTTTTTAGGTTATTTAGTATTGAATTTTTGTCATTTTGATAAACAGTAGAAAGGAAGACATAGGTTTTGTTTACACCAGAGTCAAAAAGATTTTCCTTGAGGTACAAAAGTGTTTGTATTTAAAACAGATATATATATTGTGGAAATGTAAGGAAAAAAAAATGAAAGGTATAATTACTGTGAACAGTAAGGTTGATATTGAGAAGACATTAAAAATATCTGTTAGGTCTTTACATATGTTGACATATGGCTTCAGTTTGACTAAAAGCAGTAGGAAACAATTTATTTATGTAAATTATGAATTGTCATTGATAGGAGAGGTGATAGGAAATGGAATAAATTTCAACAAGATTGAGAGACCAACAAAACTTGTAACAGCCAAGATGAACTGAAAGCAAGGATTATAGCAGTATTCATTAACTTAAACAAGGAGAGTGTCCAGATGAGTTGCAGGAGATTCCAAAATCACCTGGAAGCTGTGGTTGAAGCCAATGGTTATTTTATTGAATACATATACTCTTTAGTATTTCAAGATATTTTTGTGTAATTTTGGTGAATATATCTGTTAAAATGAGATGTCAGTATCATTTTCATTTTTGCATCATTTAGATGACAATTATCCACCACACCACTTTTACATGTCTTATGTTTAAAACAACTGAGAAATCATAAATCTACACATGGCACATTGGTTTTGTTTTGATTTTAAAAAAATAAAAATAAAAAGGGACAAAATTATAAATCTAAAATCAACTTGTAAAAAAAAACTCAATGCAAATAATTACATATGAACTTATGGTTAATAACAAAATCCCATTCCTTGATGCTGATATAGAACTAAAATTCAGAGTATTTAACACTTACCCATATAAAAAGAAACCTACCAGTATAAAGTCTTGTCTTTTAAACTATGATAGCCAATCTCTGGAAAGATAAAATAGCTGTGATAACAGTAGAACAAAATTCCTCTTCCCAAAGAATATTTCTGAGTGAACTAAAACTCATAAAACAAACATAAGTCAACAATAATTTTATTATTATTTTACCAACTATATCATTGATAAACAAATAATATTATTCTTAAAAAGAAAAAAACATAAAATAAATAAATACAAATACACAATGCCAGTAATAAACAACAAAACATCAACATATCTTACTGCAACCAGATGCACAATAATTATAAAGATGAAAGAATCATTAAACACCATATTTCTACTGTAATTCCACAAAAATATGTAAAGTTTATCATATATTACAGAAAATCCTTGTTGCCACTAATCAAATTAACCCGGTCAAGACCAATATAGTGTATCAATTTCACTGCCCAGTACAAGACTGTGTTTCTTGTCATAAATCAATTAACTATATTGGATATACTACCACCTTCACTGTCACTTATCAGAGAAAAGTGCTATAAAAATATCTATCAACCCATAATTTACAAGAAAAATTTCTGGTTGAAAACAATTCTATATAAATCATTATCAGAAATATCTTGCTATTAGAGAGGCCCTGTATATCAAAC
Organism: Acanthosepion pharaonis; assembly: GCA_903632075.3. NCBI lineage: Eukaryota > Metazoa > Mollusca > Cephalopoda > Sepiida > Sepiidae > Acanthosepion > Acanthosepion pharaonis. The sequence continues at coordinate 903,883 of CAHIKZ030005508.1, forward strand.
ATTTATCTCCTATCAACTTCATATTTAACAATAGATATGGATTGTTAAAAGTTTTTAAAAATAGAAAAATGCTCACAAATTCCAGCTGCTTGCAACACATTAAGGTTTAGAATGAACACTCCTATTTCAAAACAAAAATAAATTACAACATCTGTCTATATTTCTGGGATGAGGTATTCTAATTATTTATACTATTTACATTACTCAAAATTTCTTTTCTTGCCATATTCATGGCGTTTCAGTTACTGTATGCTCTGTCCTTCATCAGGTGATTAGAATTGAACCCTTTATTTCATCCACCAGGGTACATTGTTCTAGTTCTATATGCCATCTTCTGGATGTCTCGGTTATCTCCCTTAACTCAGCTCTCCAAGTTATTGTTCACCACTGCAGTAGCCAGGTATTGAACTCACAACTGTTGGGGTAAAGTCAAGTCACTGGATCCAACCAACACTTATCTATTGGGTGTTATCTATCCTCATATCCTCTGGGACATGTGTCCTTGAGGATAGATAATGCTTGAGAGAAAACTTTCCTGTGTATTTTCATGCAGTTAAATAATTTTTTTTAGTGGGACATTCACTAAGAGAGTAAAAGTTGGTACTGATGGTGAGCCCATGGCTAGAAAATGTATCTACCATAAATTGCTTTTCTATGGAGTTTAGACAAAGTTTCCACATTGTAACTTGTTGAAAATGTCTCACTGGTGTTTGAAAAAGCTGAAACTTCTCAGGATGATTTTTTAGAGAGGCTCTCTTTATTCAGATGATAGTTCTTACTTCCCCTATGTGTTATGAAGTAAATCTTAGAATTATAAAGTTTTTTGAAAAAGGAAAAAAAAAACAGGGATAAATAAAATCTAAAAGTTTTTATTCAGGATTTTTGTTTTTAATAATTCTCCTGAAGAGTTGATAAAGTCAGGAATTGGCCTAAGGCAATGTGAATTGATGAAAGTTTCCATTGGCCATTAGATTTTATACCTTTATTACTTGTAAATTAAAGTAGGCATTAAATATTTGACAGAGTGTACTCAAATCTGATTTCATCCGAGATCGATAAAGCATATTTTGTAGACTGGAAGCCTAACTTCACGAGACAATCATCTCAGTCATGATGAAGTAGCATAGAATGACCTTTGAAAGTTCCTGTCTGCACCCTTGAGCCGTTTGCTTACACAAGTATCTCAAGACTTCTACAAGATCAGGCAGCGAGATGTAATTATACAGACATTAGAATGCTGTCAGTAATAAGGACAAGTTCAGTTTTCAATTCTGGTAGGAAGATCATTATATATGTGTGTGTGACAGAGAGACATTTCAAGGGGAGGAAAATTGCAACCCTGTGAAAATATTTGGCAGGTTTGTGGTCACCATCCTTTTGTTAAATAGTTCTTTTACCTTCTCTTTTGTATCAAATATTCACCCAATACAAAGCCAAAGAGTCACTCAAGGTGGAGCGTTACTGAATGGGGTTGTTGGATAGACATGAGATGAAATAAATGCAAATTATGAGGATAGATAATGGTTGACTCGAGACATGAAAAGGTTAAGATTGTAGAGATTGGGGAAGCATCCTCTCAGGAAAAAGCTGAGAGTAAAACTTCCTTGTTACAAATGGAATATGAAAGAAAGTAGGATGATTTGCACCAGCATATGTGGCATGGTTCTGTAGATCTGAACTAGTGAAACTATGGAATGTAAATCATCTGAATATTTGCCATGGATATATTGATAAATTATTGATAGACTTATAACATTTTGTTTTTGGGAAAGGATTGTGTGGGTGGAAAATAATTCATTGCCCCCAAGGTAACAAAAACTCATTTGAACTTTGTCAAACCTGCAAAAAGAGTATTCAGCACTGAGTAATTTCAGTTGTTGAATCTTGGTCTAAACAGTACCTAATGTGGCAATATTTTGTTAGTGGCCTGTGTTCTCATTGGGTTATTGGGTTAAGTTCCTAGACCTTCAAAAACAGACAGCACTGATTTGTCTCTTTCAGGCATAAACCACATTCATGACAGTCACAGTCTTTTTTCAGTGTAAGTGACAGTATCATATGGATAATATTCTCAAAGAGAACCTTCCAAACTCCATGGTTCTCATCATTGTTAAGACCAGAGATACATTTTATACCACCTCTGTGGAGACGACGACAAGTAACAGCTGGCTTAGTGATACCCTGAGCACCTTACAATGATTAACTCCACACATCTCAATATATTAACTCTAGAATCCTGTTGTAACCTAAAAAGGGTTACTGATGAGGAATAACCAAAATGGAGATTGGAAATAAAATGGTAATTTTTATCACATCAACAAAATACAATACTCACCAGCAGCATGAAGTAGGTAAACCATTGCTAGTTGTGGACTACTTAGACAGCATATTACCCCCTCACTTACAATAGTGTCCAATATATTTATGAGAATTGGGACATATTCAGTGTTCATAGGTATGGTATATAACAAATCCAAAGATTGGTTTTCCTCAACTACAGCTACTCCTTGAACTATGGCCAATAGCTAGGGGTTAGGGAGTAAATTATTTCAGATCTGAATAGTTCAGTGTTCAAAAAACCCTACTATATGAAATTATTTTTCAGCCTAAAACCTGCATGAGAATACAGTTGTATATTTAATATATACAGTAAAAAAGAAACCTTATACATGATATCAAGCCTTAGCTAAATCACGAATATATACTGTATATACTCAAGTAATGAGTGAGTTTTTATGATTTTTTTTAAATGCAAACAAATAAGAGTTTGCACTATACAGAGGTAATTTATTTGAAGAGGTTAAAAATCATGCATTTTTGGTGATCTGTTGCACTATATACAAGGAACTTTTTCTGGAAGGTTTAAGATTCATGTAAAAAACACAGGGTTCACACACTATACATAGCTTATACATGAGCATATACAGTAATTTCAATTTGTTTCACATTCTCAATTGTAACAATTGTATTATAACATTTCCATTCACAAATGAGAAGCAAAAAATATCTTTTGTCATATGAGTCTCCTCAAAATTATCAGTAGTTTGAGTGATTGATTTCTTCATTTTGGATGATCCAGACTACAGAGCTTTCTTGGGGTTCAAAATCCATTGTAGATAAACCAAAGATTCTTTCTTTTTCTTTATAGACTGTATGATTTGGTCATTTCTAGTGGATATACCAAATTAGAGCTTTAAATGAATACTGAACATTTTTCTTTTTGTTTTCATCATGCTAACCCACATCTTACATTCTAGATGTTTGAGTTTGGTAGCTATTAGTCATTGGTGATATGTACTTGTCAGACTTTAAACCTATACAAATAAAATAAACTAAAAGCCTGAACTGGTTTTACACTTATATTGACAAACAAGTACCCTATGGCAGAGACTACCACTTATGGATAAACTATTTTGGAAGATTCAACTTAATAAAAAAATACTTTAGATAATTTAAGAAATAATGCATAAAGAGTAAAAAAAAAAAAAAGTCTTTGAAATTGCAATCATCCAAAACTGCCTTTTGTCAGAAATTCTGAGTCAAACTATTTCTTGACATATGAAATTATTTGGAGGGAACATATATATATATATATATATATCAATTCTATTGATGTTAAATTATATAAATTAAATCATGATATTTGTATCAATTTATATTGCACTTTGCATTCCTTAGTGATGAAGAAAATCTTCATACTCTTTAAATCTTGGTATCAAATATGCATTAACCTTGGGTGGAAAATATAGAATTGCTGTACACAACTAATTCAAATATAATTTTGGTCTATTTATTTTGAAGAAGCTTGTATTTATAGCTTGATGACAAATGCCCATGTACTTCTGTTCTGATAAAAATCAAGTTTAATTAATAGAAATGATTTTCCCCAGAAGCAAAGTCTTTGTTCACATCTTTTAAATAACTTTAAAAATGGTGAAAATGCATTTAGAATAATACATTAGAATTTGATTTGAAGGTTTTTAAATGAATGATGAAAAGAGGCAAAAAGAGGGAATGCTTTATGAAGCAGTCTATGACAGTCTTGCTCATCAACTCAGCTATGAAAATATTTTAGACATTTCACTGAGACTAAGTCTTCTAGGTGTCATGTTCATTCAGGATGTGGGTGATCATGGCTGTCCACAATTTCCTGTCCTTTGTAGCTCTTAGTAAAATTTGTCTTTTTGCTGCCTGTTTTGCAAGCCATTTACACAATCTCAATGAAGTAAGTTACACACTGTTTACATGTCCCTCTTGTCTTCAATATGTCAGGTGAGTGTCAAATTTTCCAAACCCTTTCTCATAATGTGCCCTAGAAATATCAGAAATATCTGATAAATATGCATCCTTTTTTTATTTCTATTGTATCTAAAACTTTATTGCTCATATATTCAATTGATGGTATTCTCAGCATCTTTCTGTAGAACTAAATTTTGGTTGCCTCAAGTTTCTTTATCAGTGAGGAAGATTTTCCATTTTCCAGCATTCACTGCCATATCAGAGGACAGAGTGTTTAAAAAATTAATAAACCAGTTGCCGACCTTTAAGTAGATATGCTGAATGTTTAAATATGTATGCAGTAATGCAGCCTTAACATTGGCATTATATGAAGAAAAGAAATATGACAAGTTGTATAATTCAAAGAGAATTTGGAGTTAGTCTTAGATGATAAATCTTATTAGAAATTTGAAATTTGTCTCACCAGAGAGGAATCAGGATCTCTAGGGAAATCTTCCTAAGTTAATATTTCTTGCCTCTCTTTGATATTTAATTCATAAATGTAAATTGATATGCTTGTACAACAGACCACATGAATGTTCTCCCTTTTTCCATATGTTGTATAATAATATCATCCACTAATAACATTATTAACAATTGTCCCCTTACTTTAACATCTCTGGACATTCTATAAATCCTTTATTTAAAAATAATAAAGATGTCTGTCTTATATATTTAGTGTTCCTCTCTTTAAACTACATTTAATCTCGATCTGATACAATTGCAGGTTATATAAAACCATAGAAAGGAATCTAACAGCCATTTTTGTTGAATTGCTCAATTTGGAATCTGGTCTCAAGTTTTCATTGTTACAATGTTTATCATGTGTGCTATTGTCTAAAATCAACTATATAAAATAAAATATTAAAAAGCAAGAGAACTTCATTAGAAACAGAGAGAAGAGTTATGATATTAAACCACTTATATACCAGTGAATGCTTCACAATTTTCTCACAGATGAAGAGAAGACTTGAGAAAAGATATTCTCTGTAGAAGGATACTGAAAGTTCCAGGGTTGGAAGATGCACATAAAGTTTTAAAATGAAATTGAAACAAAACTGATGATATTCAGTCACCCCTCCATGAGGGTGTCATGTGGCACAAGGCCTTTTTAACATGGGCATTCCGAGCCCGTGGGCTCAGCCAAAAATATGCCCGAAGGAGACTCCGCCCTTTGGCGTAGCCTCCTTAGAGTTCCTCCCGTCCGTAGAAAGAGAGTTTAACCAGTCATTCAGAAAGTACTGGGTTGACTATGGAAACAAAACTGACACATACATAATGTCTCCTCCTGAATCTAAATGTCTTAAGAATATCAATCATGAGGGATTGAAGAAATTTGCATGTACAGGACAAGTTATAGGCAAAAGAGAAACATTGTTGTGTCACTGGATGTAAAAAAAAAAAAAAAACCCTAAAAAACTAAGACCTATGAAGATAGGAAGGCAAATAGATGATATTTGCTATGGTTTTTGCTTTTGTTTAACCCTTTCACCCCAAAGAAGGCACTAAAATGCAAGGGATTACTGTGTGAAAGAATATAAGAAAAAGAACACAAAAAGAACAGGATTTTAAAAGAAAAAAGATAATTAAATTTTTTAATTATTGAAGATGACTGGAAAACAAGAAGCTGGAAGAGAGTTCCAAAAGTGAGAAGTGCAAAAGTCTTTTTTTTTTCTAGACTTGTTTCTAAAGTCCTTTATAATACAGTCAAGAAAAACAACTAAATATTATGAAGCATATGTATGTTTAAATAATGATCTGTTGCCCCAAATATATATATATATATATATATATATATATATATATATAAATAATGTATTGGGGCAACAGATCATTACTTAAACATATTTTATTAAATATAAAAGACAATGAATGTCTATGCCTGATTATGAACTGTTTGAATGTTTGCTTTAATTTCTGTTGAAAATAAAGACAAAAATTGTCCAACATTTGGATATTTTTTTATTAAGTTGGTCCTAAGCTTTCAACCGACATGAGCCATCCTCAGGGTGGTTGTACAGACATGAAACAAAGATATCCATGGTCAAAGATGATATTTTGTTATAGAAGATTGCTATGCAATGTTAAAGGAATAGCAAACACAGATCGTAAGTTCAAGATGTGGTTCTATGACATCATACCACATGACAGGCAGAAGTATTACAACAGAATCAATGTATAGATGAAATGTAATTTGTTATGACTAGTTTGAAATGTAATTTTGTTGAGTGTGGGTTGCTTTGTTTTAATGTAGATGGCCTCCAATATTTGAAGGTTCTTTTTACTGGGTGTATATGTGAGTATTATTGTGTTAACTAATATCTGTCTAATATTATGTACATGGCTATATTTTTTTAAGAAATATTGCTTAATAGAACTAAGATAAGAAAGGTGACAGTTTACGTCTATAGGAGAGTGTGGTTGTAGTAAATCGAATATATGTAGTGGGCTTATTAGCATCAGAGATACAATCTCTGAATGGGCATGTAAATTGATACAGTACATTAATTTTTTGTAGAGGATTTAGTTGTGTGGTTGTAGGGTTATTAGAGACTATGAGGTCAATTGTTTTAATTTTTTTATAATATATGATGAGCTTGGAACTTTTTTACTCTTATTGAACTGTTGAGTTGTTTATTAATGGGTTTAACATATCTATTATGTTTTTGAGTGTTGTTTCATTGTGTAATTGTTATGCATTTGGTTACAATAGTATAAGTTAATAGTGTTATGTTTGTTAGAGGTATTAAGTTTATTGAAATACATTTTATCAACAAATTAAAATGTATCTCAATAAATATATATATATATATATATATATATATATATATATATATATATATATATATCTGTCTCACACTGCTATGCATATGAATTTGATGGTGAAAAGTTATTGGCCTCTTACCAAAATCAAACTATTTTTTTTAATTCTATTGAACATGCAGAAAAGAAATTTTTTTTGAGTATTGCCATTGTTTGATATCACCATTGTATAGCAGCAATATGGCCATTAAACCTAGCAAAAGACTGACTCTGCAATATTGTTTTCTCATTGAATTCTTGTACCTCTTTTCAGCTACACCCAATCACCCTGCATTAAACACTAATTCTCAAATAATGATACATTTAGGAAGTAAGGCCCATGCTGAAGACATTTGAAAGTGAGGAAATGTTTTGCACAGAAGCAATCCCAATTTCTGAAAAATGATAGTATATAAATAAAATAAAAATAAAGAAAATTCTGTATTCCTAGATGCAGTTGAAATGGCTGTTTTTTCTAAGTGCTGTATTCTTGCTAGATGCATGACTTAACAGTTGGTGTCCATCTCTCCTGGTGATTTGAGCAAGTTACAAACCCAATTTTCCATTATTTTGTTCTATCAATGGGACCTTAACAAGTACTACTACCCCAGGTCAGAGTAGAGTTGAAAGAATTTACATTGAATAAATTAGGAATTCTCTTGCTGGAACCTAACCACTAGATGCAATTTAATGTCATGCCCTGGAGTATGTATCTATAATATATTTTAATATAGGCACAAAATATATCCTAATGTATTGTATCAGGCTATATGACTAAATTCTGACCTGTTAATTTTTATTTTATTTGAAAATTTTTGTAATTTCAATCTATTAAAAGAACAGCTGAATTTGAAATTATCTTTGATAAATAATTATTATTGTAGTATTTAGTATTGTAAGCATATATGTTTATATGATTTATTTTTATTGGAAATAATGTAGAAATATTTCCCCCATTTGATTTTTACATTTCAATGTCAAGAACCTGCCATGTCTTGTTCATGGTAGCAAAATATTCACATTCCATTCAGACAGCTTCATCCACAGAAGTGTTGCTTTGTGGATCAGACTCGTAAGGGGATGCTTCCCTAACAGCTACAATCTTAGTCACTTTAAGTCCAGGTTTAACCAATATCTATCCTATATGTCCTCATAATATGCATTTCTTACTTTGCCTTCCTTTACAGAAATCTCACTTGGCATTCTCCTACCTTGACTGGCTCATGGGACTTTTATTGAATAAACTAATAGTTAAAAATGAAATAAATAAAAGTGCTGTTTCTGAAATTATAACTATACTGTAATCAACTCATGTTTTCTCTACCACCTGACGAAGCGGATTTTTTATGTGAAGATTCTTTAAAAAAAAAAAAAAAAAAAAAAAAAAAAAAAAAAATTTAAGGTCATGAATATATGCTAAAATCTCTTTCCAGTTGTGCAATTCAATATATATGACATCTTGCCAAGATGATTAGAAAAAACCAACTTTAGTTTAATCTTGTTTGCATCATCAGCTTTGAGTTTAACAAGTTTAAAATTCAATAAAATAATACATCATCATCCACACAAAAAGACGATGTCTACAAGTCAGGGTCTGTCATAAATGCAGTTTGTAACAAGTGCAAAAAGGATTAACTTATTACACTTGAAAAGTTCCACAGATCCAAAGTTAAGAATATTTTTTTTACTCTTATTGAACTGTTGAGTTCACTTAATTGCATTTAAAGTAGATCAATGCTGGCACAAAAGCAAATTTAAGGAGACCAAGAAGAGGGTTGAGCTCAGCAGTTGAAAGTAATAATCTATTCCACATTACATGAAAATGTAAGGCAACTGCCATGGCACAATGATTAGCAAACAAATCGTTTGAAGATTAGAGTACCAGTGTTGTATATTCAATCCTTAAAAGGTACCCCAGTTGTTATTGTTGTCAGCATCCATTTGAATTTGAGCATCTTTCCTCTAGTGGCAGTGGCAGAGATGGCTGTGAATCAGAGTTTGATGAGGCCATTTGTGCAAATTTGATTTTAGTGGACAACTGTGTGATGGAGAAGCCCCACACACTTGGCCAGAAGCTTTTCCCTTGTGACTCAAAGGGGACTGAAATAGGTGAGATCTGGCAAACCTGGTTACTCTGTCAATGTCCACCTTGCCCAATGGATTCTCCCCTCTTCTGCTGGTTTGGCAACTGAAATCATGTAGATTTTTCCACTTCCTCTGTAGGGGGTCTTGGTTGCATTCAATCTGGTCATTTCCCTTTGACCATACTGCCATAGGTGGTCCTACAGGAGTTGAAACTCTAGACAGCTTCAATCTTGGGTTCACTGGGACATATAAACCCTTTACCATGACAAGGAATGATCATATATATTTTACAGTAGATGTTGGAATGAACAGTTCATTATCAAATGTACCATTTTGACTTAATATTACTTTTATGACATTAATAGAAACTAATCAATAAATAAGAAAAAGTATAAAATTAATAAAACTATAAATTATTATTAAATATATGAGAACATTTTTTATTAAAATAAGTATTTGAGAGATAAATAATCAAGGAAGAAATTCATTATTGAACTAAAACAAACAAACTTTACACATCAAATGCCTTTTCTTACAAAATTTGAAAAGATGTCCTTGTCTATAAAAATATTACATTACTACAATCAATAGGAAAAGGATGACACAATAAAATTGGCAAATATAAAAATGTTTCAATCATAAAGGATAGGAAAATAAATCGATGATACTGAACCAACAGTCAGTGATAAACAAATATGATTCAAAATATATTACCTACAATTTTGAAAATGATGTCCTCTTTTATAAAAAGAGAAATATTACACTTAAATATAAATATAGAATCATTCATGTCAGTGTATAAATAATTTAACAAATATAGTGCATTAAATGTTCCTAATATAACAATTCCTAATGATAACAGACATTTTTAATAAAATAAATAAACTTGGTAAAACACTTAAAAATAAAAACAATTGATGTATTCATTGAATTATTAAAATACATTTTTTTCTTAATATTGTAAATGCATAATATAAAAAATTTATAATTAAGAAAATATAATAAAAAAAAAAGGAATAATTAAAAACTTTAAATATGACATTGATTTCTTTGAGCAGTGAGAAAACATGTCTGCTCACTCCAACATCAGTGTCTATATATACTGTAGTGAAGTGGCCTTGTATCAGTCTAAGTTATGCTTAGTAAATAACTATACAAGAGACATGAACTAAAAGTTCAATGACAGGGGTACAGAGTGGCTTAACACTGATTAGCACAATCAACCTATCAATTTTGATTTTTTGAGCAAAATGCTACTTATATTTGTACTGAACTTGAGAAAGGCAAAAATTCACTTTTCCCTGAAATCTTTCATGTCTGGATGTCAGAGTCCAGCAAGTGCAGGAATTTAACTATTTGAAAAGTGTTATAACAAGTGATAGAAAATACAACACAGAAATCCATAAAGAATTTGAATAACAAAAGTTCTTTCCAAAAGCCTAAACAATGTATTAAGTTACAGGAAAATATAATTAGAAGCAAAAAGAAACAGTGCTGAAATACTATGTAATACCTAACCTACCTGGCAGTGAATGCTGGACAATTTCCTCACAGCTGAAGGAGACTATAAGCAATGGAGATATGGTTCTATAGAAGTATACTGATAAAAACTACTGATGCAAACAAAGAAGTGGGAACAGAAAAGTGTAAAAAGGATATTTGAAATTATGAGACATGAGGAAAGATGGCTTGGAAAATTTAACACATACAGGGCTTATTGAAGGATAGTGGAAAGCAATAAATAATCTTTCTTGTATAAATGGATGGCAGAAAAGTAACAGAGAAGGATAATAGGGTGTCAAACATTGCTTAGAACTACAAAGTGTAGGAAATTGTGGGAAACAATTATTGCCAACATCTGAAGGGACAACCCATAAAAATGAAGAATGTCAGAATGGTTGAGTTAGTAAAAATAAATGTCTCATCTTTTGACATTGGAACAGTATTAGAAATCCCGCTACATAGTCAACCTAGGGGACGAGAGCACCCACTTCATAGTCAACATAGGAAGGGAGAGTATAAATTCTATAGCTACTCATTGTGCTTTCTGGAATATTTTCATGGACTTTCTAATTTCTTTGATGAGGGTAAAAAAAAAATAAAAAATAAAAAATAAAAATAAAGGCTATTCAGAAAAATATATTTGAAGAGCTGAAAGTGAAGATATGCAGGTAGTGTAATGGATATCAGCACAAACGGGAATTCTTCTGCCAAATTCAAATTCCAAGATTGTCTGTTGCATTCACTTTCACTTAAATGTCCTTTGTAAAAAAGGTACATGTCCATCTCTTCAACCCCACAGGTATGGCTTAAATAGCAGCATTGACTGATTACCACCCATGATTAGAGAACAAATGATGAAAACTATCAATTTAATAGTATGGAGAAAGCAACAGGAAACCATTGCAGCATCTTCAAAAATATATAGTTCACAGATACTAAAGGCAACTGTGAAAAGTTATGATTGTAATGCTTAGGAATGTAAACAAAGAAAAGAAGATCAGAAAATACAGTTTTAGAATATCTGATAAAAATAATTTATCCATATTGGAAAAAGAAATATGAATGTTTTTAATCATTTCATTTCACCACAAGCAATCCACAAAAATGCAAGGGGTTACCGAGTGTTACAGAATATGAGAGAAAATGTTATTAAAGAGAGTGAACAATTAAAGAACAAGAATTAAGATAGAAGATAAGGATTGATACTGCATTTAAAATTTTGAAGGTCAAAGTTAACTGGAAAGCAAGAAGCTGGAAGAGAATTAAACAAGTGAGAGGTCTGACAGAAGAAACTTGGCATAGAATTTAGGGTTACATCTAGCCATTTCAAGTGTAAAATCTTGCCACCAATCTTGTATTGTGCTTAAATTCATCAAGTCTAGAATAAATTCCTGAGTTCATCAGAACAATTATCATATAAATATTTATAGAAAAGGCACAGGAAAGCTACATTACAGCAGTGAGTAAATGACTGAAGCTGTGATGCCAGGTCAGGATGAATAACATTGGAGATTTTTCTAAGCCCTAAATATATAAGCAGGAGTACCAGACCAGATGTTGCAGCAATATTCCAAGTATGAATGAATGGTAGACTTAGGAATATTTAAGATACATTCTTTAAAATTAACAGGCCCTTCCCAGTTACTAGAATGTAGGTCATTTTTTTTTTTTAGATCAGCTGCCAACTTATAGATTTACTATTAAGACAGGAATAAACTTATGCCATCAAGAAGGTCATTGATGAAAATTAGAAAAAATGTAGATCCAAGTATAGTGCCCTGGGACTCACCTGTATTAATGGAAAAAAAATAAACTACAAGAGTGGACATTAAAGAGAACTTTCATTTTGCCAAAATTTGTCCAGAAATACCATAACCTTTCAGCTTGTGATGAAGAGCAATATGCCAAACCCTGTCAAGTGCATTCAAGATATCCAAAGCAGCATCCTAACATTGACCATTCTTGATAGACTTTCAGCAATAAGCCATCAGCAGTTGACCTAGAGAAGTGAAAGCCATATTGCTCATCTGAAAGAAGACCCTGCAATGTGAGATGTTTAACCAATTTAGAGTTGATTTGAATCTCTAGTAACTTTGCTGAAAGGAGGCTAATAGGAGGATCAGATTGTTTGTTTCAGTTCTTAAAGACAGAAACTACTACAGAAAAAGATTTTCAGAAAGCAAGAAGCAGCAAGGCACTTCAGGAGCCAGTTCAGGAGCACATTTCTTAAGGACTATTGCAGGGATACCATCAAGTCCATATGTTATGAATGGGTTTAGTTTAGGGATGTTAGCAGAAACCATGGACGGATTTATATGCATATATCACTCAATAGGGACTTGGTTCTAAGTGGGAAGTCAGGCAAAGATACTCCAGATGAGTCAAGAGTAGAATTTGAGGGGAATTTATGAGCAAAGCTTTTTGCTTTATAGAAAAAAGTTAACAGCTCAAATTGAGTGAAGAGAGAAGGTATAGAGGATTTATTCTTATTTAAGACACTATTACAAAACTCCCAGTAGTCACAAGAGAAAATTTGTTAAACATTACGAAGTGTTTCATTCTATCAGCAAACAAAGAATTAACCTCTTTGAGCACACATAATTGTTTTGAGCAAACACAAATAGGCTTCTGTTGTAATCAGAAGCATCATGCTCGAACACCTGGAAGAAGTGATTCCTGTGGACTATAGTGGTTGAACAGGCCAGTTTGAATGAAGGAAAAGATTGTGGTTTGACCTGGTATTTCAGAGAAGGGAAAAAACATCAATGCTGGCTTTGGCACAATTCTCAATAGGAAGGTTAAGAATCTAAATCCAACACATATCTCAAAGATGTCATTTTACAATTATCTTTAGAGTATTCAATGTAGAAATTATTAACTAAAATTTTTATCTGTGCATTTAATACCGACAACTCTTTAAAAACATATCTAAAAGAAAGAGTGAAACAAAAATAAACAGCAACCTGGTTTCCCCTACTTGTGAAATTATGTTATATTAATATGAGGCATATTTGATTACTGACATTGAGTAATGTGACCTCTTACCAGTAGATTATTGAAATAATACAAGCATATAGAACAGACTATTTTGATAAGAGAATTTCAATTTTTATTTTACACTAAAATGTATGCATTTGACGTTACAATTTTTCCATTTCTCAGTTTAAAATAGCTGATAATCTGAAGAAATTCTGATGTCAAAAATTTTGTTGATAATTGTGGAAAAAAAAAAGGTAAGAAAGAAAAAAGTTGGTCAGATATTTTGTAATTTCAAATTAAATTAGAGTTGAATGAATCTAAATGTTTTTTTTAATACTTAGTTATATTCTTTTAAAGAAAAGAATTTAAACAAGCCAAATAAATACAGGTGAGGAGTAATTCTCAAGTTTAATACTATTAGTTAAATTAGCAAATACCATATTTCCAAATTTATAACATGCATATGTGTAGAATAATCAATTCAACAATGAATATTTAGAAAAGAACTAAAATCTTTAAAATTTCCATGAACTTTAGAACATTCTTAATAGGTTTTTAGTCTAATATTGTAGGTGAAAAGTGATATAATGGAATATGCATACACCTGTGTTCCCCCTCACTGGAATATGATTGGCTGGTGTCTGTCATTTTCCAGGTTTTCAGATAAGACTGTCATCTTGACATGATTTGTTGTAAGAATCACTGAAAAACCCTTTGAGTTGTTTAGCTGGAAAGGGAACAGATTAAAATCATTGTGTGTCAGTCATACTATGTCTGCCCAACTGAGCAATTGTGAGATGAAAAAAAAAAAAACATTCAGGCCTTCAGTAATGGTACTAACATTCATACTCTGGCCATTCAAGAACCATTAAGAGAATAGTGAATAAGTTTTAAAAAGAGGGAACAGTGGAGATGAAAATTGGATCAGGAGGTCGCAACAAAGTAGAATCCAATAGTGCTATAAAAACCTCTGAAAATTCCAGTAAGATATCTTCAGTCATTTCTAAGATTGAACGATTCAAAACTTTAACAATTCAACAATTTTGCTGTTACACCTGGTATATGTCAAATTTATGAATATGTTAAAATCATTTAATTTGAGATTGTGGAAATTTTCAAAGAACAAGAAATAGTTAGGTTAACTCATTTTAAAAAAGTTCAAGAAAAAATACTTAAAGAAATTAAGATAATTTAGAAATTTATAAAAGCTGTACCTAAAAAAAATGTTGTACAGTGTGGTATGTTGAAAGTGTATAGGGAACAAAACCTGAAAGCATTTTTTTTAGTTCACTAGAAATTCACATCTTAAAATGCAAAAAACTATTTATCTCAGTATCTAAGTGATATTTAATGCAAATCCATGGTTCCACTTTTAATCACCATTAGATCATTGTCAACAATACAACAGAAAAAAATGGGATTAATGCAAAAGACATCAGCTAAGAACAGCTTTTCTTCTAGTCTTTTTATTCATTTTGTTCCTTTTACAGATACGGTCTGTCTCTCTCTTTCTTTCTCTCTCTCTCTATATATATATATATATATATATATATATATATATATATATATATATATACACACACTTTATTCATGAAAATTTAAATCTGGTCACATGTAGGATTTAATTTGTTGCATATGTTTATATACAGAGGCAAAGATGTCATTGGTTTATCAGGTGGTTGAAAGTTCAGTCAAAATATGTTCAGGACAGTGTCATAATTCAAAAGTCTAATAAAAAGTAAATGAGTATATATATATATATATATATATTATATATAAAATTGTGATAAATGAAATCCTCACTTTTTTTTTTATATATATATATATATATAAACATGTGCAACAAAAAAATCCTACATTGCCTTGATAAATCCCCTTGAGGATGAAACATGTCTGCTAAGTTATTACTGTTATAATAATAAAATATCATTTTAGCACAAATATATTTAATACATTTGTGTTTCATTTGAAGTTAAAATGTCATATTGGGAATTACTCTAAAAACAAACAAAAAAGTGATAGACATAAGTAGACTTTTGTTATTTCATGCCACAACCTCTAAATGGTTTTGTATAGTTATGGTGCACAGGTGTGGCATCAAATTAGCTGGTATTGTGTAATTATGTTAAAAAAAAAAAAAAAATAAAAAGAAAACATGCTGAATTGTTTGGGGCATGTACAAGTAAAGTTAAATTTCTCAGTGTACATATGTTCATATTAAAATTCTTAAATCACATTTGGCATTTTTATATTTTGTTATAAGCTGAATTTTTAAAAATTTTTCATGATTGCACTTATTGACTAAAATGATCCATCCTTCCAAGCTCAATTTTATGACATACAACAATTAAGCAATTGTATTTAACTTAATATTAAATATGGCAAAAAGGTGTCAGCTAAGCAAAAATATTTTTCATTCCTAATCCAAACATAGGTTATATGTTCGTTCCTGTGTATGGAATTTGAAATGTTAAGTGAAAGTTTTGAAATGGAGCTTTATTTTTCCAAAACAATATATATTGAGTTGTATAAATTAAATTACACAAGTAGTCATCTACTTAATCTGAGTATGATTTTTTGTTTCTTTAAAGTTATAAACACTTACAATTTCAAAACTTTATTTTTGTAAAAATAATATACATTTCTACAATGATAATTATGCCTTCCTATCTAAAAAAAAAAAAAAATCAGCATTTGATAGGAGTCCAACCAGCCGCTTTGCCTTTAAGACAGTCGCAATTTAAACTGAGACATTCCCATCGGCTTATTTATTTTAACAATTTATTTCTTGTAACTTCTTTGCATGGATGAAAATAAGCAAAGTATTTGAGTTATCTTTCTTCAACAAATATTTAATTTTTGTTTTATTTTCCATGGCATGAAAAGTTAAACTCTCGTTATATTTTCTGAAAATGATTGTCAATTAACTCTTTATACTTTGCTTTCAGTTTCTCATTTCATGATAAAAGGTAGTGGGGCAGTGGAATGAAATTCAAATTCTACTTTTTTAGTTTAGTTTCTGATAAAGAAAATGATAAATTTAATTTGTATAATTTAGAGTGTCATTATAAAAAGAATGACTGACAAATATACTTTTAATTTTGTTGCTTCTATAACTTTGGAATAATCACAAAGAAATTCTTTATATTTTACCAGGAAATATGAGTTAATATTTTTGTTATTCATTATTTACTGTACAGCAATTTGAAACAAATTACCTCAGCATTTTTCTAAGGCCCAGAAGATAACTGATTTCTTGTATCAGCAATTCAATAGCTATATCTAACAATGTTGTCAGATCAACATGCTTGTCACACTTTTGGTGACTGAAGATTTCAGGCAATTCTGTTGAGTGTTTTGAAAAGCATGCACATTTTTTCTCTAGATCTGTCAGATTTCTTTTTAGGTGGTATGCCCCTTTAGGATGCAGATGATCATGACTCTCCCCAATGTCCTATCCTTTGTAGCACTAAGCAATGTTTATCCTTTTGCTAATCCTCCTATTCTGCATTCCTTTAAAAACATTTTAGATGGATTGCTTACCATTTCCTTTGCTCCCTTTTTCTTCAATATATCTTGTGAGTGTCAGATTTTCCATGCCCTCTTCTCTTTATATATCCCACCAATTTCAGCTGCCTTTAAGTGCAAGTAGTTTTTTTTTAATACTTCCTTGTTGGTAACATGCTTCTTCATAACCACATTTTTTGAACTTCTGTGCAAGTGATTATCTTGCAAGAATCTCAATGCATGTAGTTGGAATTCTTGCTTTTTCTTATGCTCATACAACATTACAGTAACACTACCTTGAGTGGTCCTTGGGACTTGTATAGTCTGAACATATATGTAAATAGTTAAAGCTAATCAGTAGTGATAATGAAAGATCAACTTTGTTGAAAATATATGTTTCACCCCAAGCAAAGCAATAGAAAAGTTTGTTTTTGTTTTTAAAAAAAAAAAAAAATATCTTTCTGACATACCCTAATAGGACATTTTAGGGTAATTGGAAATTATTTTTTTTATTGAAAGTAATAGTTTATTTAGTTTTATTTTCATAATGAAAATAGGAATAAAAATGGATGAGAATCCTACAGAATGGTAAATATATAAAACAATTTGAAAAAATTCAATTAGACATGTTTAGGGGATGAATTAGAGATTTTTTTCTTTCATAAAAGCAAAACCTACATTTTCAAGAGAAAATTTGACCAGGAATATACAGTATTAATATAATATTAATGATTAGCTGCTCATTTCATAACACACCTGTCTATTAAGATGAGCCCTTTTGTATATGCCCATTCATACACATTTGTGTTTCTTCATCATCCACTTTATACTGCAACTATACTGAGAAGATCTTTAAGGTTTCTTACAGAGAACACAATCTGGCATGATGAGCTATTGAACAAGGCCAGTAAAATTGAAGCTTTAATCATAATGGCTCTTGATTTTGTGCCACCACAGCCATCAACAGCTTCTGTACAGTTTAGTCTATTCAATTTTCACAAGGTTTGTTTCCCAATGGTATGTGCACTGAAATCATCTTAGGCTGATATAATCAAAAGGCCATTTATCAAATTGATCATGGTATGATTCAAATCTACAGCACTGTTTGATAAAAGTGACTCACCTGATTTTTTTTTTTTTTTTTTTTTACTTAAAAATTTTTTCACCTATTGTTTTGGGGGTCAAACTAATTTTTAATCTTACTAATATAAAGACCCCTTCTTGTCCACCTAGTAAAAAAAAGTTTACTCACCCTAAGGTATTCTATTAATTATAATTTTGGATATAAATGAGATTTAGGGAAAAACTTTGCAAAAAAAGTGACTCACTTATTTCCTGCAATTAGTAATCAATAGAAACATAACCGAACAGCTTTAAATAAAGAATAATAGAGGTATAATTTATTTATAATAGGCAATATAGTTCGAAATATTTAATAATCTATGGGTCCTTTATTTTGAATAACCTTTTCAACCCTTTTTGGCATTGACTTAATTAGGTTCTGGCAAATCTCATCTCCAAGCATTGAATTCCACGAAATTTACAATCAAATCCTCTTTGTTGCTCAACTGTTTTCTCAAGAGCCTGTACTTTATAATGCTCCATAATTTTTCTATGGGGTTTAGGTCAGGAGATTGAGGTGGCCATGTCATAACACTCACCTGCTTCTAATCAAAATTGATGAAGGAATACTTTCTTCATCAATTTCGATTTGTGACAGGGAGCATTATCCTGCATAAAAATGAGCTTGGTGGGTCGATTTGCACCATTTCAGCAGAAGGGAGCAGACAAGACTAAAATTCTCTTGTACTGCTCACTTCTGAGGGTCTTTTCAATTAGGTTTCAAGAAACCAGTTCCATGAAAAGAAAAACATCCCCAGAACATTATACTGAATGGATGCTTGACAGTACTTACTGTTAAATTCAAAGAGCTTTCAAAGCTTCTTCGGATTTTAGATTGCTTCTCCTTTGAATTTAGCTCAACTTTCGTTTCATTGGAGAAGAGAACATTTAGTAAAAAAAAAAAAATCAGGCAAGTCACTTTTATCGAACAGCACTGTAGTCTTATGGTTATAATGCCAGCATGCCTATACAGGGAGTCCTCGATTTATGACAGTGTTCCATTTCCTATGATTCATTGTAACAAGTACATTCTAACTTGCACAGAAAAATCACAATTTTCTTTGAATTTGCACTTACATCACTCACCTATGTTAACCCAATAGTAAAGTCATAATCTAGAACATACATTTCTATAACATGTTAACATAATTAAGACTCAAAAATTCATGTAAATAATACATATAATGAAATAGTTTTAAGCTGCTTATATATTTATTGCTAGTAATGTCATTAGATCTCAGTAGTTGAAATGATGAAGCCAAAGATCTGGTCTCTCTTGCAGTACTTAGAAGCAAATCTTGGGAGGACA
Source organism: Acanthosepion pharaonis (assembly GCA_903632075.3). Taxonomy (NCBI): domain Eukaryota; kingdom Metazoa; phylum Mollusca; class Cephalopoda; order Sepiida; family Sepiidae; genus Acanthosepion; species Acanthosepion pharaonis. The sequence goes on from CAHIKZ030005508.1 coordinate 923,468, forward strand.
GAAAAACTCAGGTTTCTCTTTTTTATCAGGAATTTGCCAACATAGTTTAACAAGAAAATGTCCTTATTTCTTACAAGGAAACTCAATATGTATACACATATTTTAAGCCACAGTTGAATGACTTAAGCAAATATTCGTTGTCATTTTCCTCTTTTCAGAATGTTTAACAATGTCTAATGTTACTTCCATGGTGATGGCTTACCTATTCTTCTAAGTATTGCTGTTAGAATATACTGGGGACCATAATGAAGGGTAATAGATTTCCACAAACACAACACAAATGAAATAGAGTGATTGCACAACAATCTAATATGGTATATAACCAGGAAGTGACCCTCACCACCTTATGTAGGAGGTAAATGGCATATGTTCAAACAACATTAATTGAGATTGTGTTGTAACCACAAATCAACATAGGTCATAAGTGTCATAACATAGGGACTTACTGTATATAAGAAAATAAAAAATGTTTCATAGTTGGAATTATGTTCACACATTTCCAATTATTTTGCTTGAACCTTAGAAAGGTTGATCTTCAGTTTAATGGTATAACTGCAGAGATGTACTCTTGTGAAAATAACCACGTTGATCACAATTCATAACATATGCCTTGAGAAATTATTTTGAATTACAACATCTCATCAGTTAACATAAGAAATATTTTTCATTCCAATTCCTTAGGGAGAAACTAAATAGATTATCTTTATCTTAAATCAATACATAATTTAATTAGCCAGTAATGGATTTTGGATGAATATAAATGAAAATTTAGTCAGTGTAGAAGTAAAAAGATTAATAATTGGTTTTGAAGAGACTCTTTATTCTTTCAGATTCGCTATCTATGGTTCTTGTTTTAGATATTTTATAATTATAAAAAATGTTTAAAAAGAAAAAAAAATGCATTATTTCTAAATAAGATAGTAAACCAGTTTTATTTTCTGGGAAGAAATGAAATCATACAGATTATATAAAATCAATTTGCATTGTTGTTGAAGAAATAAAATTTAATAAGTTGTCTAAAACAGCTGAATGTCTATGTGATATCAATGATCCTCAATTATGAGGAGGGGAGTTGAAGCCACAGAGATGCGGTTCTACAAAAAATGCTGTGACTAATATGGCACTATGATGATTTTTTTGTTGTAGGAATTTATCAGTAATTGTGGCATGAACTAAACAGTTCAATAAGTAGAGTAATGTCTCAGTTGTTATCCCGGAAATTTGCATGTAAATTAGCAAAAAGTGCACTCAAATTTTCAAAAAAATTCAACCATAGCATTGTGACTGCACATTCCAAAAGTTTGTATCCATTATCAATAACACATTTAAAAAAACATTTTGATTCGCATATTTTTTCATCTCTGATGCTCCCTGAATTTTACCAAAAACAATAATTTTCATGCCTGAAGATGGCTGAATGTACAGTTGAAAGTACTTGTGTATCTAAGGAAGGCCTTATACAGCTTATAATTAAAAAAAAAAAAAAAAAAAAAAGCAAGGATCATAACATTCATTGAGTAATTAGTAGGTTAAATGCATCTTTAAAATTGTTAGGGAAGAGATTTCACCATTTTATATCATTAACGACACTAATTTACTTTTTGTATTAATGATTCACTGTAATATATATATATATATATATATATATATATATATATATATATATATATATCTATCTATCACACACACAGAGGATTTTGAAGAGTTCTGGCAAGCTGGCAACAAAAGTTGTTAATTTGAAGATATTTATTTGGGTGAATAGTGTTTAATGTAGGTTAAAATACAGCTATGTATTATAGTTTTGTATGTTTCTAACATTAAATATAAGGCCAATAATCTATAGCAATTTTGTTTAAACGTTTAGGAGGAAGATTTTCACCGAGAGTAAAATTCAGTAAAATGTGATGTTCTTTCATAGAATTATTAATCTTTGTTATCAAGAAATGCCAGCTCATAGATAACCAATTTTTCTCAACTATAAAGAGCAGAGATTTTGAACAAAAATATTTCAAATAAAAAGCTCCAATTAGAAAATGTACATTTTATTTGATTGTTACATAGGAATAAAGTGTTGCTGCCAACACTGGAGTTTGAACACAGATCACCAGAGAGCAAACACAGGTGATCCCATTTTGAATAAGTAAATCATGTGATGGTAAAGGAAATGTATATATGGGAATTATCGTGGCATCTAAGTGATCACTTTACAAATTACTATTCGGGTCACTATACGGTGGTTACTTTTTGAGTGAGTATTGTCGAGCAAGTACTATTAGTGCAAGTTATTAGAAGGCGTCTGACATCAGTATTGTTCAATAGTGTACTATAGTTGTATCTGCGAATACAAAGTTTCTACTACAACAAGCATTATGAAAGTGACAAGTATTCATTGACATCACAAAATTGATATAACATAAATACCATATTGATTAAATAATTGTTAACAACTAAATCCAAATTAAATGTTATTAGCTGTCTTAGAGACATACTTTGAGATGAAAATAACATGCTTACTTGTGAGATATATATATATATATGATTGACTCTCCCATTAATTTGAATGTATGAGTATCTAACAACCTCATTCAGTTTATGTTTGTGTCATATGTGACACTTCAGTCTCACTAATAACCTGTATACAAGTATACATATTATGCAACAGTGAGGATCCTGGGATATAGCTACAGGAATATTTGCTGACACTTTTCATCTTTCATCTCTTAGCTGGTCAATATGACTATTTCAAGATTTCTGATACTACTATGGCCCAAATATCTTCAGTTATTTCTATCTAAAGCAACTTGCTCAAAGTTAGTTTGATATATATATATATATATATATATATATATATATATATATAACAGAGCTGCAGTCCTTTGTCTACTGACAAACTGGTTATACATGAGGACCTTATCCTGTCATCACTCATCCTTGAAGCATGACCAACCCAGTGAAATTGTGACTGCATCAGGAATAGTCTCGATTCTACCAATGTTGCATTTTGTAAGAAGATCACCAAAAGTATAGCCACAGATCATGTGGAGAAAACTTTGTGGAAGATATTCAAGACAACTATTAACATTTAGTTTCAAATATATATACAAAATACTTATTAACAATTATAACAAAAACATGTTATAAACTGCTATATAAAAGTAGTCAGGTTTTGGAATATTATTAAGCTTGACTGTATTGAGCACTTTTTAAAATATAAAGTTTAGACATTGGAATTGTACTCTATTTGAACCTACCTTACACATTGGATATATATATATATATATATATATATATGAAGAAATTTTGAAAAAACAAACAAAAATCCTTAAATGTAGTTAAATGACCTGTCGACAAACTACATTTAAGGATTTTTGTTTGTTTTTTCAAAATTTCTTCATTATCGGATTTATATCCATTTATATATATATATATATATATATATATAAGTCAGCATATTATTTTCATGTTAAAGTGTCCAAACATTTTTGTTGAAAATTTATGCTCTTTATAATCGAGAAAAGTCAGAGAGGCAAGTTCAAATTTCAGTAAGGTTTGTTACATTCAATAACCCTTGGGAAAGGTATGAATCCATCTCTTCTCCCTCAGCTATGGGTTAAATAGCAGGACAAATTTGGGCCCTATGGCTTTAATTGGCAACCAGTCTAGAATGTTTTACAGAATGTGAAGGGTCAGAATACCTCATGGGTGTTGTATCTGATGGTGATGGATTGCCTTTGTCTGGGTTTTGGATATGTCCCAAACAGCACAAATTCAACAGAAGTGCAAGTATTTTAAAGCACTGATACGCTTTTTGCACCCAGGTTTGAGTGATGGCCTAAGACTACACACAGAGGGATGCTAAGCCAACAAGTGAGGTTAATCTGCCTGCTGGCCTAGAAATCAAGTTGCCATGTCTGACCCTCTCTTCTAATAAAAAAATTCATAATGAAATTGTCCCTTTTTGTTAATAACATTTATGCAGTAGCATGTGGACCAAGAGACAATACAGAGTGCAACAAAGGAAAACTGAATTTAAACAAGGCTAGAGAAGGTTGGGTGGCATCAGGCTATCTTGCACAAGGCACACTACTGCTATGACTGCAGTACATTTGATGCTGCTCTGATCCTAATGGATTATAGAGCTCATGATCAGGATTAAATCTATTATCAATGGAAATAATCTTAGTAACAAACATTACTGGGGATACTGTATTGACATCAGATTTAGAAAAATAAACTTAAAGAACTATTAGACAAGTTTATCAAGAAAACAACTACAATTGTAAAAGACTGCATGGCTATAAGTGAAAAAAACTGACCCAAGTTGAGACATCAAAATCTTTCTGGGTAGTGTAATAAAAAAAAAAAATGACAAAGTGCCACAAAAATCAAGATATTTTTTTCAAAAATTGCCCAGTTTTAGGCAATCAAAAAATAGAATTAAAAATGAAGGAAAGTATGTTGTACTGCTATGTAATAATTTCTGCTCTGTAGTAGACATTTTCATCTTATGTGCTTGGTCAATTTTAAAACATGTGTAATCATCACTCTCCATAACATTCTGTCATTAATTGCTCTAAGTACGTTTTCACTCTTTACCATTCCTCTTTGTGTGAAAGATGGACAGAATGGACAAACTCAAGCATGTTACTTGCTATTTCCTCCTGCTTCTCTTGATTTCATTATGTCCCATGAGTACTACATTCTCAAAGATCTCTTTCTGAATTACATATCCCAGAGATTTCATTGTAAGTATAATTTTTTTTTGTTCCTATTTTCCTTAACACTTCTTTATGGGTCACATGTTATGTTCTTGATATTATTCCCATTCATTGATACAACCACATCTCTGTAAATGAGCCTTCATCTGTAAGAAGGCTAGTTCTACCAATAAACATTGAAAATACCATGGGCAGAATATGTAATAAAAAGGTTTTAAGATGAACAGAGACAGCAAAGTTGGCAGTAAAGAGAAAATACTTTTTTTCTTTCAATGTTCACTCACTACAACATCCAAATACTCCACAAGGTAGAGGGTTACTGAATGGAAATAGGAGATCAGTGCAGATTATGAGTATATATAGGATAGATAACCTCTTGAAGTCTATGGTTAGCAGTTCCACAAAGGAACATAACTTGAGAAGAAGCTGCCAGAGGGGAACTTCATTCTTACCAATGAAATACAGAGGGACTGAGGATGATTCAATTCTGTGCATGTGGCATGTTCAATCTGTAATGGGTCAGAACTGGTGGAACTAAGGAATATAGAGTGTCTGAATATTTGTCATAGAAAGAGCGATAGAGTAGGGATAGTCTTGTGAGGTTTTGTTTATCAGGAAGGAACATTAGGAGTTTGTATAATGTAATTACAGGATACATCAAAAGTAAGTGAAACGAAAAAATGGCAAATTATTCCCATCATCAGATGGATTGAGGAATAAGTGCTATAAGGAAACATAATTGTTTAGAATCTGACAAGACAGTGCACACAGAAAGAATCTAAGATAACCAGAGAGAATGCAGATCTATTCTGAAGCTTATTAATTTCCAAGCCTAAATGAACATGTTAAATTTTCTAATGCCGTTAATATCTATCTCAAAGTAGACTTAGAGTTATTGATTTTTCAAAGGATGGTATTTTTTTTTTTTTACCATTTTATCAATTTGGATGATTGAAAGCAGAGACCAGAAATGAGTTTGAGAAAGGCAAGGTGTTTGGAAAAGAGAGAGAATCTAAACCCGGCTATTAATGAATGAAAGTCAATAGAGAAAACAAACAAAGCAGAGGGCAAGGAACTGCTAGATGTGTCTTTGCTTTCTTGCCTTAATGGCATATAGCAATGGTTTCAATGACTTGTCATGTATGCAAATGAATACAAAAATCTTAAGGATGGGGTGCAGTGAGTCAGAGGTTCAAATGCCAACTAAAACTGAACCTTATTTTGTTTTCTACTGCCAAGTCAACAACACTGGTATAAAAATTATTTGTTCTTTCACTGCCAACCATAAGAAAACTTATTTTTTGATGTTGGCAAGTTATAGTGTGCTTAAAATTTTCTGATACATAATACACTTCCATCTGTGGGTGTCAGTGATTGATTTGTTTGTATAGCAGCATATCAACTTATGAGTCATTTAATGCTGAAATTAAATTTTCTTGGAAGCTTAGAAGTAATAAAAATATGTTATTCTGCTTTCACAATTGAAGACATGGTAGATGTATATGAAGAAGATATGAGTATCAAGTTTGTGTGGACATTACTACAAGTGGTGATCTGTGTTTTTGGGGTTTTTTTTTTTTAAAGTTATATCTTTGAATAGTTTGATTTAAGAAATTGTAGGATATTAATGTCATGAAAGTACTTTAATGTTGGTTGTTTGATAGCATTTTCAATGGATTTGGGTGGAAGGGTTACAATTTGTTAGTATGTGCATGTTGTTGGTAATTTTTTTTTTTTTTATATAAAAATGTATTGCTGGTATTTTTATGAGGAAAAATACTTTTATACTTTCATAAGGGTTTTGTTTTGGGGGTGTTTCCCATTAGCTGAGACTAACAGCTGCTACCCGCCCTAGGTAAGGGTTGACCTGAGAACGACAATTAAGGGTTCCACACTCTTCAAAATCTCCTGATCAGAGACCTTGCTATCAGGTGTAGTTTGTCACAGCCAGGACTAGCAGGTGACAACAATGAGTTTATTTACAGTGATACTTTTAGTATGAAAACAATGTTAAGACTTCAGTTGAAACAATAAATCAACTCCTAAGATTCTTTCGTTTACTATTATAAAGTTGTCATTGAAGTCAGATTTTCTAATTGACCTCTGGCAGTCAAAGTTTAATCAGGTTTAATTGGTATAAACGAATAAACTAGAGTAAAAATAATTATGGGCATCTCTGTAGAACAGTGGCTAATAAATGTAGATCATTACTTTTGTATTGAGAATCAGTAAGTATACAAAATTAAGCTGAGTAAGCTAAGTTTAAATAATAAAACTATAGACCATATTACTATCTTTTGTAGCACAGAAATAGAGTTGTTTGATTCATTTTGCTTTTTCTTTTAGTGAGAAAAGAAAACAGGAAATAATGATATAATTAGTTTTGTCTGTGGTACATAGATTATTTTGATCTTTTGGTCCTTGATTATCAAGAATTAATGTGCAATGATCAGCTACTTATTACAATATAGGTGCATTTAAATGTTCTAGCCAAAAGAAATTCATGTTTCTAAATTAATTCAGCATTCAATATAAGCTACTTGTTTCAAAGATTTCTACAAAGAAATATTTGTGTGTATATATATATATATATATATATATATAAGAAATATAGTGTTATGGTGTACTATATGGGATAAAGTGCTCAATATCAGAGAGAGCGTGTGTAAATATAAAAGTGAACATTGAAGTCAATACTTAGAGGCGACAGTGTTTCATGCTAGATGCAATCCTCAGGCCATGAGTCTTGTGGCCTGAGGATTGCATCTAGCATGAAACCGACTGTCGCCTCTAAGTATTGACTTCAATGTTCACACACACACACATTATATATATATATATATATATATATATATATATATATATATGTGTGTGTGTGTGTTTATGTATGTATATTTGTTTAAACATGGATACTCCTATTTGACTAGATGATCTACTTTTATTTATTGATTAAACAGTATATTTATTTACATCTACTGGCCTGAATATTCACTTGTAAATAAATATACTGTTTAATCAATAAATGAAAACAGAATCTACTCAAATGTGTATCCATTTAAAATAACATTTAAAAAATTAAATTAAAAATATCAGATTTAATCCATTTCCTATATCCTGCACAAGATTGTTTTTTTTTTTTTAATTATCAATGTAATATATCAAATAAACTTTTCATGAAATGAAATTATTTCTTTATAATATTGTTCCCCAATACAAGACCTAAGAGCCACTCAAGGTAGAGTGTTAATGAAAGACTTGTAAGGGCACAAGTGGAAAAAGTAATTAGTGTATATTATAAGGAAATGTTGGATAGCCAAAAATTAACCCTATAAGTGATGAGGTTAAGATTGTTAGCATTAGGGGAAAATCCTCTTGTGGGTAAATGAAATAAAATAATAAAGAAAAAGAAAACAAGATATACTTACAATCAGAAAGAGATAATTGCAAGTTACTTAATGAGGAAAATGTTTGGAAAATTCAATACTCACAGGACTTATAGAAGGTATGAAGGACAAGAAAGCAGTAAATAAAGTACCTAACAGGGATTTAAGAATAGCAAAAAGACAAAATTTACTATGAGCTAAAAAGGACAGTTGTGAAGAGCCTTGATCACCTTATTTTGAAGGGACACGGCCCACAGAAGAATGCTCTGAGAATATTCTTCAGTAGATCATTAATACAAAGCCAAAAGTTGATATGACCGTATATTCATAGATTCAAATGCTTTTTGGAAATTTGTCGTATGTCTTTTCATATTTTCTGTATTGTACTTACAAATTAAAATTGTAATTTTTTTCTTTTAAGTTATGACTGACAACATACTTAAGCCAAAAGCATTAAAAAAAAGAAAAATCTCCAATGCACAGTCAAGTTTTATGCATTCAGTTTTTATTGCATTTCAAGTTCTTTCCTTGACATAAAATTGCTTGTCCTTGTCTATAAATGAAAATAATACAAGAAAGCTCTTTCACTTAAGCAATGCTACATATTCCAAGTGCCAAAATCTTATCTGATGGAATAAAATGTTAACAAAGAGATAAAATAACTGTCTTTTCATTTTATTTATTGGCAAAGATTTCTATGAGGCAGGAATAGAACCATACTGCTCTAGGCTAGTCATTAGCAAACTTTTTATCCATACGTCTTTTTCACTATAGTTTAAGTCATTTTAGCTTTCCAAGCTTCCACCTTGAAACCATAAAGTTCCTTGCTGGAGAGGGGAATTCCCCCAGGCTAAGAACAACTGCTTGAGGCTGATGGATTAATACAAGTATGATTTTAACTTCAATTACCTTCTAGAAATTATCAGTTGAATTTGTATGTGATCTATTTTTCAAGAAGCCAAATGTAAATTGACTCAGATTACTTGTAGAACACACCAATATTACTTCTTTGCATTTATAACAGAAATTTCATGAGAGTGAAACCATATAAAAAATACAGAAAGAAAAGTATGCTATCAGTTATAAAATGTACTTTTTAAAAATCAGTAAAAATGCTGACTTTAGAAATGCTGAAAGCTATATCAAAATGTTATTTGTATAAGAATCCATTAGCAGATGATTAACTGGTACAAGAAACCTTTTTGGTAATTATTCATATTTCTACTAGTGATTCAATCATGACATTTGAACGTCTTTGGAAAGACAAGATAGAGTAACAATATTTAACATCAAAAATCAAGATTATTTTCTATTCATAGTCTAGTTATAAAATGTTAATTTTTTTTTTTTTTTAAACAAATTAATCTTTCTAGACAATGCTCTGTGCATATACAAGTACAGATGTGAAGAAATAAGTCCCTGACCATTTAAGTATTCCATACCACATCCCAAATGAATCTACTAATAGAAAACATTGATCCTACTTTTCTTTCCAAAGTTAATGTATTGATACTGAGGTGGTGGGTTTGGGGGTTTATTCTGATGATGTAGAGAGTCATAGTTGGGATAAGAATGATTGGACAAAAAAAAAGAAAAAAAAAAGTCCTCTACCATGTACTGAAAGAAATAGGACTGAAGACTGATGGTATGGAATTGGGATGAAAACGGTGATGATACCTACCATAAATCCCTCAAATGTTCAGGACAGATAATTAGTAAATACTGAACACTTCAAATACCTTGGTGTATGGGTTAGTTATAACAAATTTAGTACCTGAGATAAAGAAGTTGAACATAGGCTGTATTAGGTGCAGTTTTGTTCAACACTGCAAGATATTAGAAAACCAGAGCATTAACCTGAAAGTTTGAATTATGATTTTAAATTGTCAAATTAAGACTTTCATATAGATGTTATGAATGGCACAAAATCTGTTCAGAAACAGCTGTATACACCTATGGCTTAAAAAAAAAAAAAAAAAAAAAAAAAAAAAAAAAAAAAAAAAAAAAAAAAACAAACTTTGAGCAAATGAAGCCTGCAGGTCTTAGTTTAGTGAGGACTCCCTTTTTTGTTACCTTGTAGACTGGTGCTACAAAATTACAAAGAATTGTACCAAATAAGAGAAACACTATCACTTGAAGCCCAACAGCAGCAACAACTAAAATGTATAGTACATATAACACAAAGAAAAAGTGACATAATGAAGATGTCAACATTCCACACTACTTCAAAATCTAAAAGGATAGAAAGGAAGTCCTCATTAGCAGTAGAAAATGCAATCAAAGTTAGTGGGTTTGAGAAACCTATTTTCCTGAAAAATATTTTTAAAAGAAAAAGATTTTAAATTTCAATCAATAGTAGCACTGGCAATGAATGCCAAATGTTTACTTACAAGGAAATGGTTACTATTACTAAGTCTTCAAAAATTATGATCCCAATAATCTACTATAATGCTGCTGTGTCTCTAGTTTGCATGAGTTTTATGCCCTGCCAGTACTTAATATATAATGGACTATTCAGTTGTGGCCGTGTGAAAACCCGGAGTGGACATATCAGAGATGCTATTTGGTTTCACTGAGAAAATGAAGGGAAGAGATAAATGTTTAATATGTGTTTTAGTGAAATGGAAAAAAAATTGTCGATTTCAAATCTTCTCATTTGTACACTATTACTTATAAATAAATTAATAAAAACGTTTACAAGACAGCTTTTCAGCAAGTGGTAATAAAACTGAATTTGGATTACACAATCAGTCAGGGCTTATTTGGGATATAGTTTCTAAAACAGCCCAAAATTGCCAAGTTCAAATTTGTGGCCCAAAACATTCATCATTTTTCTAACTAGTCACATTTTTTTTCAGAGACTATTTCCATTTTTTTAAAAAATTTCAATTCATGCTACTTGCATAATGGTTGTAGAATGTGCAAGTGAGCAGATTTCAGAAAGACAATAGCAGTGCGTGAGAGAATAAAATAAAGAGTAATTAAGGAGTGAAAATAGAAAAGTAATGTTGATGCATATTGATTGACATTGCATTAAAGCATGAAGCTGGAAAAAGATTTCCAAAAACGAGAAGTGCAATAGAAGAAGCTGTTAACATAGAACTTACGGCTATATCTAGCCAATTCAAACGTGAGTTGAGACCTTGCTACCAATCTAGTACTGGGAAGCTACGTTACGGTGGTGGGCAATTAGCAGAGGCTAAGACATTAGGTCTGGGCCAATAATATTTCCGATTCTTCTTTGGATTTAATCAAGAATCTCTAAATATACAGCAAGAGCAGCAGACCATACGTGGCAGCAATATTCAAGGCATGGAAGTATAGTAGACTTGTTAAATTTTAGTAGGAAAATTTTGCTTAAGGGAATGCTAAAGGTAGCCATGGGTCATTTAGGAAACTCATGACTTGGCATACAGTGAAAGGTAACAGGTGTTTTATGTGTCATGTCCCTTCAGGATGTAAACGATCATGGCTCTCCACAAATTTCTGTAGCAGAGTTTGACTTTTTACCACGTCTTTCTTTGAATGGATGACAGAGCAAAGACAAACTAGTTAGACATGTCACTCACGGTTTCCTTCTGCCCCTCAATCTGCTTTCCCTTTGGCTTTCCTACCTCCATTTTGTCTTGTGAGAGAATATTAAATTCTCCAGTTTTTTTTTTCTTCATTAGGCGTCCCATAAATTTCAACTGTTTCCTGATTTTAAGTGCACCAGTCCTTTTAGTTTACATATTCTTTCAAACTTACTCGTTAATCCCATATTCAGTCCATGCAGGGTCGTCGCTTACTACCCCAAAACCTCTTGACAGGTGGGGGAGTGGGGCGTTGATTAGGAGCCCCGGGCATTGATTTGTGGCCTTCGCTATCTTATCAACATTTGCTTTATTTTTCTACCCACATTTCTACACCTTACAAATGAAACTATGCATAACTATAAAAAAGGATATAAAATTTTGGATTTAAATCATTCTGGGATTTTATTTTCTTTGTCCAAATCTGTCAATTTGTTTTGCTCAAGTGAAAACAAAAACAAAACAAACACAAAACAAAACAAACAAAAACAAAACCAAAAACAAAAAAACAAAACAAAAACAAAACAAAACAAAACAAAACAAAACAAAAAAAAAACAAAACAAAAACAAAAAAAAAACAAAAAAAAAACAAAAAAAACAAAAAAAAAAAAAACAAAACAAAACAAAAAAAAAAAAAACAAAACAAAAAAAAAACAAAACAAAACAAAAAACAAAACAAAAAACAAAAAAAACAAACCACCACAACACCACCAACTTCACTATTTTTTATCCATAAATGCTGAATCTTAAAATGATTCAACTTTTTAATAAGTTAAATATCAAGTTGATGTAAACAATACTATTACAAAACATTGATTTATTTAAAATGGAATCATCTATCTATTATGATATGTCTCTAATAAATTGTATTTAGACACATTGTATTTATTTTCAATTTTTCTATTTGAATTGTTCACCTATATTGTACATGATTAGGTTACAATAAAATTTGTATTTTATATGAATACCTTTTGAGATGTAGTAGAGTGGAGGCCCAGTGTCATAGATTCTGGGCTTGGTTGGGGAGGGGGTAGCACAAGGCATTGAACCGGCTCTAAGTTCATAGTACAATGTGTTTAGAGATGTAGAACCACAGCCGTAGATTCGATTCTCTGCGCCTATAAAAAGGAAAAATAGCCATCATTCGCAGTCATGTAGGAAGATAGATATGACGGAGCAGTTCAGCACAGCTTTGATTCAAATGAAAATTTCCTATCATCTCTTAGTTGACAGTTACTAACGTAAGACGAGATAAAAACGTTTCTCGACAAATTTCATCTTCGTAAATGATATGAAATTAGAATATGCAGTATATTGTGTTATTGAAATGGTTTCGTCTGGCGACTTCCGTTACTAACGTATACACTACAGTATTTATTAGAATTCATTTCCATATTCAATGAGTGTGAAAATTGTCAGAATTGATGGTAATAAAACACGTGTGTGGCAAGTTTAAAAAATATTAAGCTCAAACCCTTCGAGAGGGAGTTTTGTTTATTGCCCGGTGCCTGAGGCGTCCCCAAAAGTGGAAGTGCCGTCGGATTTGGGTAATTTTTCCACGGTACTACTGTTAAGCCCACTTTTTAAATTGACCTTGTGTCCCTTTCGGTAGCAACGTGGGCGCCCTGAAAAATACCAATGACGCACTATTTGGCAATTCATTAAGTTACAAGTAAGTAACGACGAGTTGTATTTTTATGTTTAACTTATATCTTCCACATTTCAGGGAGTTGATCCTAATTTGTCTGTATATGCACAGAGAAATATAACCGGCCTCAAAGTCTAAATAAGAGATAAAGGAACGTTAAAAATCAATACTACACCAGTTTTTTAAACTTTAAAACAACTGATCAATTGGTTATAGGTTTTGCGGATGAAGTTGAGAAAATTACCTAGTTCAGGTAATATTCATACTTAAAAAGGAGTGAGAAAGAACAGGGTTAAAAAAAAAAAAAAAAAAAAAAAAAAAATGAATTGTAGGGAGAGAAATATTGACGAGATACAAATCAATCTTTCTGTTGGGGGTATTAGTTAAACACCTAATTGCATTTGCCCTGCAGAGAATTCAAAGCTAGAGAAAGAATCTTGAGGAGGTACCCCACTTAGTTTGTAGCAGTCTATTTCTGACTCGTAATTTCATGTACTAGCCAGAATTTCAATTTTCAAATAAATTTTCCAAAGATAAATATTCATTACTTTTTGGAACCGATTTCTTGAGAGGATATTTCAAGACTTTAAGCAAAAACGTATCTATTACTGCACTACAGGATTTTGAAGAAAAAAAAAATAAACCGCTCAAAACTAAAAGAAATCAATAGCATTTATTTTTATAAGCAATTTTCAAAACTTACTTGAACTTGGTCAGTCCCGATATATAAAAGTTTATGACCGGAGTCAAATTACAAGCAAGACGTTGCCTGGTGGTAAGAATGTGTTAAAAATAATTTTAAAAAATTTCATGAGTAATAACTATGACAGCTAAAAGAATACGACCAGTCAATTGTCTGGTGGCGTGGGGTGGAAAGGGCCAAATCGAGATCATGAAGCAAAGAATTCCTATTGTCAGATGCTTGATTCATTAGACGTGAGAATCAGTTTTGTTTGATAAAGTAAAAACAAAGTTTGTTTACTACAAGTTAAAATCTCACGCAAGAGACAACATCATGCAGTCGCCTCAGTTAATAAACTGAAAGAAAAAATCAAACATTTGTATTTCATCATGATGAAAACATGTCATTGAAAAGATAAATAAATCTGAATAACGTTTCTCTATGTAGGAAAATACATCTTGGCAGGATCAAAATAATTTCGTTCTCTTTTTAGTACAAATTAAACCTTGGACTATTTGCAAAATAACAAAATTCTTCGTCTCATTCCATTCATTTATACATGAATGGATATATAACGCAGAAGTACACACTCATATATACGAGTGAGTGTGTGTGTGTGTGTGGTCACAAATTCTCCCACACATACAAATTAAAAACATGTTGCGGATTTGAATCAACCCAGAAATCAAAAAACAAAAACAAATAAGTTTCTGTTTTTTTAAAGTAAAATTTTTATTTTCGTGTTTTTACAACTAATTTTTCTGAGCGTGTACGAGTGTTGAAAGTTCCTTGTTAAGATGAAAAGAAATGTGATTTCTTTGCGTGTATGTGTCAGAAAAAAAGAGGCAAGAGAGAAAGTGAAAAATGTCACGTAACTTCGTGAGGAATTTTGTCTGTCTAGAGACTTTGCTTAAACACTCTTCAAAGGGATCACGAAGCATGCTCTTTTTATATTGTCGACGAGACGTTGGTTTGAAATTGTTAAATATTTATTTTCAAAGGATTAATTTATTACCAGAAGGATGCGCGAATCCACCTGCTCAGAAACCATTTTTGTCATTTGATGTTTGACTGTCTTGATGTTTATTTTCGCCTTCGCTCCACAAACACATATGGAACGCAGTAATCGAAAGGAGTTGTTAGAGCTAGGTCGGAGGGGAGATCAGCTGCCAGGCTCTGGTCATATGTTTTAGCGGTGCCCCCATATATCGTATCATCAGCATTGGTGTTAAGTGATCAGCTTATACTTTTAGGCAGATCATTTGTGTAAAGTAAAAAAAGAGAGTTGGTCCAGAAAGTGACCCCTAGGGGACACCTTTGTTGATTGCTAGGGCCCCGGCGGACTAGCTGTTAACGACTACCTTTCAGTGACCTACACGTTAGGAAGGACTTCATTGAGAAAAGTCTTCCAGTCATTCCATAGTTTGAGAACTTGAGCAGCAATCCTTTGCCCCACAAAAGCCTTCGAAATATATAATGGTATGGTCCTTGAGGTATTTGTTGTGACTAAAATATTTAAATAGCAACCACTGACCGATGATCCCGTGTATTATTGATGAGAAGGCACCACGAGGGCTTTGTAAACTTTTGTGACTTCTCTAAGGCTCTTATTTATCCGGCATAGTTGTATAGTCTGCCAAAGACTGTTTTTTTGTCTAAAACAATGTAAAATATTTTCAGGGCTGGGTCAAAGTACTGGCAACTCAGGCATCATGTAGCTAAGTCATGTGTTTGGGATCTTCTGAAAGTAAAACTTATAAAAATCATAATTGCGGTCGTCCATGACTCAAGACAGATTAAATTCTTTGGCTATTTTGTCAATAGAAAATGATCTTGTAAAGAAGATCAGTGTGAAAATATTTGCAGATCTGAAGGCTAGAAAAATGTTTTTAGGTAGGATAATAAAGGTTTTCTTTAGCTTATATTACGTTGTATAATTTAGTAAACTCATTCTACATTTCAATTTTCACAAAAAAAATAAATAAATAAATAAATAAATAAAATTACTCACAAACAAACAACACCACACACTGAAGAAAATATTTCTAAGGGCGCCGAAGTTCAGCTTGTCCGGGGGGTGCTAGCAACCCTAGGACCGTTACTGAATATTTTGCATTCGAGTTTCAAATAGACGAAAGAGCGATTTCACTCTTTTTAACGTATCTTTGATAAAAATATTTTTTTTTTAGTTGAAAGCTCCTTCTAGAAGTTCTCGAACACATGTCAGACACCAATTAAAAACAAAATGTCGGCAGATAGCTTAAATACTTCGGAATCTGCTCGCACAGCGCTCTGTAAGATTCCCGTTGAGAAATAAAATCAATTCAAAAAGCCAATTAGGAAAATGCTCGAAAACTTTTTCCACTAATCAAATGGCTCATGTAACATTTCAAAAAGCATTTTGCTGGGTGTCCCTACCCACCCACTGAAGGCGTCTATATTAGCGGTCGGCAAATACTTTTTACCTTTATCACATCATGACCATTTCCAGTGGTGCTTCTACCCCGAAACTATACATGCCGTCCTATAATATTAACTGAAGTGGACTTTAATTTATATAGCTTTGAAGATAGGAATAGCAAGTTTATATAACTTTGAATGTATAGAACGTTGTATTATTACAATGTCTCTATGGAAGAAGCGAACTTTTTACAAGATAAGCACACCAGACAAAGAAACAATCATAAATATACATTATTCGGACGATTGCACTCATCTTTGTTGCCATATTTATTACACCGTTTCAGTTCGATATTCCAACTACCTGAAGAAGGCCGGAGCGTACAACAACCGAAACGTTGTAATAAATATGGCGACAAAGATGAGGACAATAGTCCGAATAATGTAAATAATGTACATAATACCTCATCTCAGAAATATAAAATCAAATCAAATATCTATATTAAGAATTAAAATGTAACTATATTTGATCCATCTGTGCCCCTCTTTTTTTAAAAAAAAGATGCATACACGTGTATGTGTGTCTTATTTCACTCCCTAGCAAGGTGGGAATGTAACTAGTACACATTGAGTTACAGGGAGTGAAAGTGAGAGAAAAGACAGTGTATGGAGGATTGAGGAAAGTAGAAAAGATGAACGGGATTCATGAAGATAGAAGATGGCGGTTGACGTTGGATTTAAATTTTTGAAGAGTGTATTTATTAGGAAAGTAAGTAAATGGAAGGGAGTTCCACAGGCAGGAAGTGCGAGAAAAACTGTTGGAGTAGAAGTGGCAGTTGTATTTAACTATTTCAACAGCAAAAGGATGGGACCTAGATGCCAATCTTGTAGCATGCTTAAATTCTAGGAATGGTGAAATGTCAGAGCGGGGCGCAAATTTTATGTAGACGACATTGAAATTAAGGCACTTTAGACATTCATGTCGCAATGAATTTTCTTTGATCAGAGTAGCATTTTTTTAAAACATCAAAATTGTCTTGTTACGGTGGGCAACCAACGCATTTTTTGTAAAATGTCCGTGTTCATATAATCGTTTAATTAGATTCCTTGTGATTTCTCCTGTGTATTTTTTGTGGCAATTATTACAGGCGATGGAGTAAATTCCTCCTTTAAGCTTTAACTTCTTGCTTTATTTAGTATTGACGGAGTTTTTTTTTATGGTTTTCGATGTAGTAGTAATAAATTTTTATGTTGAGTTTAGATAGATTCTTTTCGATTGCAGATGTGAGAGTTAGTTGGTCGGATAATATATATATAAGCAAAGTTTCTAGGCCAAACAAGCCATAAAGAAACGGATACATGCAACATCAGTTCACGACGGCGGCTTCAAAGATATTCCTCATTCACCGAGCTACGTGACACTTACACGCAAAGAAATCGCATCTCATTTTAAACAACAAGCAAGGACTGTAAGATCTCTCATACACACTACGAAAAATTTAGTTGTAAAAGCACGAAAATAATATTTGATATTTTTATATTTAAACATCTTTCTCCCTCCCCCATATTTCTTTATTGTGAGTTGATTTAAATCCGCAACACAAGTGCTATGTATGCCCTTATATGGCTAGGCATTATGAAATGTATTGGGCTTCCGTTTTTTGTACTTAAGCGTCCTCTTTCTCGCTCAATAATAGAACTATATCTTTGTAGCAAGAATTGATTGTAATATTGATTATAGGAAAGGTCAGAATTGTTTTGTGTGAAGTAACTTTGTAGAAACAGTCAAAGTAAAAAAAAAATGTTAATATTACTATATCCATCTATTTAAAGTTATCCCAAGAACGTTTTTTTTTTTACAGTTATGTTCACTTTATACAAGCCCCGGAAGCCATTCGAGGTAGGAGGTTACAGAGTAAGAGGCACATTTTGTGCGAATTTGTTTTCACATCTTTTCTTTTTACAGCTTAATACACGAACACGTTTTAAGACTTTAGCGTATGTTTATTTTATTTTTCCCAGAACCGGATGATGCTTCAAGTTGTGCTAGTAGCGGTAGCAGCCGGAGTGGCGGCGGTGTTTCCGGCGGTAGCAGAGCTCAACGAGAAACTTTGAGCCGCCCAGTCAGCACTCGTTCTTCGTCCAGCAGCCGGAGTTCAAGATGTAGTGGTCAGACTCGGGCCAGTGCGCGGTCCTCTGCTGGCAGATTCAAAAGATAAAATGGTATATACATTCATTTTCTTTTAAATATTACATTCCACCCGGATTTGGTTTAGAGACAAACATTCAGCAAAAATATTTGGTTAATTTAGATTAGCGCTTAATCGAATTTTTCCTACCAGACTGAATCCATCAGTATTATCAAATATAAGGAACGAATGCCAACATTTTGAACTTTTTTATTCGACAAGAATAATTACAAATATTCTCTCAAAATAAATGTTAAACCTCAATTTTACATGGTGTTCATTTCTTCTATCTAAAGCGGACATCATTAGGGAAATGTACAGTTTTATCTCCAACAGGATAGTTTATATCTTATAAAAAGTAGTGCCTAATCCGATTGCAAGAGTCCTTTTAGAAAAGAGAAAAAGTGTAGACATTACTTGTCTTATTGAAATGGTTTCTTTTTTAAGCCAATCTACCGGGATTTTCAGTATTAATTATAAAAAGTAAATGAGAGTTCAGTATTAATGTTCATCGTGTCAAAAATAAAAATATGGGGCGGCGGACATTAAGGAATTAAATGTCTTTTTTACACAAGGAAATTTTGAAGTTTCCTATATCATCAATTTTACTTACACAAGCCCTGAATATTGTGCAAATCACTGAAAGTAGTGGCCTTGGTCTTCTAACATAGCAATATAGACTAAATATCTATTACGATGAAGCCTACCTTCAGGCGCCTGTTGAAAACTGTTTAAGTTCTACATACCAAATATTTTGGGGAATATTTAACCTCTTTTTATACTTGCTGTTGATAACAGTTCATTCATCACTGCGTGTATTGCTTGAAAAGAAAAAAAAGTCAGTTTTTTTTAATGAAGAGGTCTTTGAGAAATGTGCGTGGACATATTCGACAAACGGGAAACAGCGTGTCTCGGGGTTTCCGAAATTGAGGACTGCGAGCTGGAGTTTCTATATCTGGCAAAGATATATTGCCAAAGAGAAATGGCGCAAAGAACTTAAGCTGCTGAGAGAGGTAGATTTGGCCTCAGTCCACCCCCACTGGCTCATGCTAAAAAAAAAAAAAAAAAAAAAAAATGCAACACCTCGCTTTTGCCGAAAACCGAAATTGACACATTATATATATATATATATATATATATATATATATATAGAGAGAGAGAGAGAGAGGGTGAGAGAGGGATAGGTGTGCGAACCTGTAATTTACAAAAGAACGCATATGTGCACAAGTGGCTTACGCGTATCTAGCTGCGGAAATAAAATTAAGACAGTATTTCAGCCAATAAACTTCTTCCACGTGATGCAAAAATTCTCTCGAGTTACTGGAGACCTGTAAATAAGCAGATTTTGGTTTGCGCAGATTCTTCAACTGTTTAACTACCTATTTCGATATCAGCTTTATGGAACGTGTCCCTTCAGGGCATTAGCAATCATAGATCAACAATTTGCCGTCCTTTGTAGCTGTATTTCTGTGAGGAGATTGTCCCCCGCATTCACTACCTTCTAGGAAAAAGGATATTACGGAACAGTTCATTTCAGTACACTTTTCATTTGGAAGGCTATTTTACTATTCTAACGTGTAACACTTGCCATTATTATTATTTTTTTTTTAGTGATCTCTTTAGAAAATATTTCATTATTTGAACTTGGAAAATTTCCATAAAAAAATTATCAAGTTTTATTTCAGTAATTATCTTTTACCTTTATTTGAACGTGCGTCGCCTTTATCAAACATTATTTACTTTCCTTTTTTATGGTTGATTGTTTTGTACTATATCTTGACTATAAATCATTCTGTGACTACGATTAAGCTTTCATATGAAAATAAGTGTATAAGTTGAATGTACTGAGTTTTCCAACTTGAGCTCATTGTAATGGGTTTGCGTACTTGTAAAATCCGTAAGTGAATCAAACTGAAGACGATTTGCCCCAGAATTGTTATCGCGAAGCATTTGTAGCTCCACGTCTGTCCGAATACTTTTATCAGAATCAGCGCAGAGTGAACTAACTGCGATCTTTATACCGTCAGATGCCGACGGCGTATTATCAAAGTGGACAGCAAAATCGAAACGGTTAGAAAGATTAGTAAGAACTGGGTAAATTAATGAAGAAATTAGAGGCCAACTTCAGAAATACGCTGTGAGGAAAAGCTAACAAAGCCCCCTCCCCAAGTCTCCACTCCCTCAGTTGACCTGCAATCAGAAGTGTCGATCCGGACGAGTAATGATATCTGTCCGCGAAGCGATTTGTTAATGTTCGATAAGCGTTGAAAGAAAGAGAAAAGCAAAAGAGTGAGAAAAAGAGAGAAAAGGTAAAGATAAAGAAAGAAACTAACAGAGTAGGAAGTGAGGAGGAGACAAAGAGAAAAACGAAGACTAGACGAAAAACAGAATCGTCGAAAGGAATGTTTGAACTTCTGGCCAGCGCAAGAGGTGAATTGTTTAGCCTCGGGTAACGAACGTGTGCGGGCGTGCGCAGAAATTACCAAGCCATTGTGTCGAATACAAAGGCAAAGAAGAATGGTCAAACAAAAGCAGTTAAAATTTACGAATGATTGTCGTCGGGCACTCTGAGTATAAAAAAAAAAAAAAAAGCAGCAAAAAAGTCGGACGTTTAACTATTTTCTAGACTGCACCTCAGGTATAAGCTGAGAAATGTGCGGAGAAGGTTGTTAAGAGGTTAGAAACCTTCAAGCTTTACAAGGAAAATGTTTTTATAGCATAATGTCTGTGAGTCATGTAAGTTTTGTTATTTTCTAATATGGCTTAACATGATACAGTGCATATTGAAATGGTATCTATCAATCCACCCACGGGGATCGAATGTGGCACAAGGCCTTTTTAATGTGGGTATCTCTGAGCCCGTAGGCCCAGCCAAAATAAATAACCATCCAAACCCGCCGAGGCGGGCCAGTTCCGTCAACCTCCCCCACCCGGCAGCTCACAAAGCGCAGATACTACACTTTGATTCTAGCCACCGGGCCGAGCGGGTAATATAGTACTATAGAGATGCAGTAGGCATCTATCTCCCTTTTGGCAAGAATTTAGTGATGTCATAAGAGGCCCTTTATGTGGGCAGTTGCTACTTGGTTTTCCATAGACATGGTCGCACAATTGCTGTTTGGCCGTTAACTTAAAACTGCGTACGTCTGATGCATTCTGACGACAAGTCGAAGAAATATCACTTGACTACTGTGCCCCTCTTGGAAACATTTTAATAGTTCCCTCCCTATACTGTTCGTCTTTTCACATGTGCTTTAATTTAAGTGTATGGAAGAATGTGTGCAAGTATACAGACATGGTTAACTTTTTTTTTGGAATTAATCTCTTTGCTTTATATTAACACCTTTGAAAGGAGAATATCTGCGATATACTAATGTCTATAGAGGACCTTAGAGAATTGGGAAGACTAAGATATTTCTCTTTCCAAGCACCCCATTAGAACCTTATTTATTTAGTGACTAACAACGGTTTAGAACTTTAAATCGGACCGATCAGGATCTTTAAGGTTTGTCTGAATTGTCTTTATCGCAAATAATATTTTACAAATTCGTGCAACTCAAGGTAAATAAATAATGAAACGGCAAACATTGACAACAGTTACATAGTATAATATTATAGACGCTGAAAAAGAAAATCCATGGGTTCGAACCAAATTATATTAATAAAAATAAACGTGTTTAAGAGTTTTTTTTTATTGGCATAGCGAAACAGAAAAGGAAGAGACTTCATTCGAAGTTCTGAAATGATATACGATTCCGATATACTTCAGTGTATTGTGAGATGTAAGGTGCGTGTGTAGGTTGGGGGGTCTCAAAAATTGCCTCGCTTAGAATTCTAAGTTCAAAACGGCACTAGACAAAACACACGACATGTTTTTATTAAATCCATTTTTGACGAAAACAGTTACTTATCTAGTTGTCAGTCATCAATATGTTCGCGCTGTAATTCGATAAAAATAGTTTTTTATGATAAAAATAAAAACAACTTTAACATTCTTATTCTAAGTGATTCATAAAGTAACATTAAAGTTTTTGTGCATAACTATTTATACAACCAACATAAATGTCAAATATAAAAGGTTTAGATCAAATCGTAAAATTCTGATAGACTTAAAAATCATTTCGTATTATAGGCTTTCCAACTAACCATAAAATTAAGCAATTATCACAATGTTTGAGACTTATCGACCAATGAATGACGTAACGTTAAATTTTACAGCAAATAGCCATATCTTCTGAATTTTAGTAGTGGTTCGGGGAGGAAAGGCAGTTCTATAATCTAATATAAAAAATAGTTCCTTATTTCTCTCTAATGGTCCGTGTATTAATGCTGTTGGCTATACTGATGACATAGGTATTCATTGTAGTGATCAGAATGATATGGAACAAAAAAAAAAAAAAAAAAAAAAAAAAAAAAAACAAAAAAAAACAAACAAAAAAAACAAACAAAAAAAACATTCAAGTGTCCGAAGAAGTAGAATTTCATACTAACTTTTCCAAATCAGAAAATTGTCTGGAATTTGAATGAAAGCCATTATGGCCCACATCTGAATTCATTATACACATATAGAATGTGAATTTAATAGTAAAAGGTTTAAATAACTTGGTGTATGGGTCATTTATTCCCTATATTAAATTGGTTATAAAGAAATTAACCATTGAATAGGTTAAGCTTGGCGCAGTTTTGTAAAAGACCGATTGTATATAACATCAACGCAAGAACTCTAGTATATGGATGGCAGTGGAATCGTTCAGAAATGCTTAAACTATTGGGTTATATACAACCGTTTTCTCAGATCAATGATTAAAAATGAATTTAAGTGAATGAACTCAGTAAGTCATGAAGAGGACAGTCCTCTGTCATATCTCAGTCTGGTGCTACAGAATAAAAAAAAAAAGGAAAAAAAAAAAAAAACAACAAATAAGAAACTACTTAACAGCGATAACTACAGTGGGTAGAATGTTGTTGAGAAAAAGATTCCATGGGTCACCGTTTGAAGAAGAAAAAAAATTAGAGAAAAATTTGAACGTAAGATGCACAAACTTTAACTAATTACTTATGAAATGAAAGTTAGAAGAAAGTTCTCTTTGACTAAGGAAATTAACATGAATAATTTTTCAACGAGAATGAGAGAAAGTGGAGTTGGGTGACAAGTTCAAAAGGAAGTCCACTGTTGCTTTGGTGAGAAAGACAGGATGATGAGGTTGACTCTTGTCTCTATTGCTATCAGTCCTACTTTTTATGGGCTTGTTTAGGCTCCAGAGGCCAGTGTTTGTTTATTGGCGGGAGCTGATTTTATTGGCTATTTGTTTTTATTAAATTGAGAATTTGAAGTGTGTTCAAAACCCAGAAGGCCCGCGGAGCATTTTTTTTCATTTGCTCTTCTGATTTGATAACTTTCGATTTGATAACTTTCTGTACAATATAACTGAGGGGGGGAATAAGGATATAATTAAGATGCTGACTTAGAGAAAATATTCAGCAAACCCCCACCAATACTAGAAAGAGTGATATCAGTGGAAATGAGAAACTTTTTTTTTTTTCTGAAAAACAGTTTTAAATGGGAGGGTTTTATAATCTTTAACCGATAGTAACGGTGACTCTTCGGTCATTGAATGACGACATTTCCCTTGTAATTTCATTATTACTACACTTGTTCCGAGACTCTTACAAATCAAGTTTGACAAAGTTCAAGAAATAAGTCGTCAATAAGCAGTGCACAAGGAACTTGTACAATTAGGTTTGTTTAAATGCATAGTTTAAGCAATATTTCAGTAATTACTTGTTTTACAGTTCTGATATGCATTAAAATTAAAAATGCACAACTGTTAGCGTTTACGGATCTGTAATGAAGCTGACCTCTTTCCAACTACTTAATTAATTGGCAGAGAGAATATTATTTTTCTCCTCTCCAGGCTCTACTGGCGGCATTAGTGTATTCACTAGATACTAAAACCTTCAAGAGTCGGAAGGAAAAAATAGAATAACACAGAGAAAAGAACTTTAAGTATAATATTTTATGTGTAAACTCGAGTACACAAAAGCAAATCTATATATATATAAAATTCTCGCACAGAGAAATTAAAGTATATATAAAAAGGGAAACAACTATGTGAAGGGGACGAGTAAAAAAAAAAGTTTTTACATGTAGCATCCCGAAGAAGAACGCTACGGTCATGTGGTAGCTCTTCGGTTCCTTTTTAAGAAGCCTGGGAAGCGCATCGCCCTTCGTGAGCAACCAAGCATATATGACGCTTATCACCAACTAGGATTAAGGTTTCCCACAACTGCACAGTCTTCAGATCAAAATTCAAGAGCCGAGCTTTAATTGCGGTGGTCAGTATTCGGGTTTAAGCAAAAGCAGGAATTTGAAAGCGGTTATCCGCGCGGAAAAAGTGAAATCGTCAAACAAAGTTCAAGTTCCGACCTAATCTTGTAGCGTTCAATTTAACAGTCATGCCTCCCTGGGAAGACATGAATTTATCTCTTCCACCGATACGTTAAATCGCACTACGAACTGAACCTTCTCGGTTTGGGTGGTAGCCAGTCTCAGACAACTCTGAATTAAGACCATTTTCTCTATGTCCTCATGGAAGTTGGCATTAAATAAAAAATATTCTCTGAAACTAATGCAATTACTTGGGAGGTATATCCTATTCAGTCCAAATGAGAAATTTGCAATTAAAAAAAACTAATGCAAGTGTCCAGAAAGTTGATATTTCAGTGGTATTAGTAATAACATACTATTAAGTTTGTTTTTATTTATTTGGCAACATTGCTTACGAGAAAATGATTCGTCAAGCCAAACTTCGATAAATAATTTGAGTATGTGAACAAGGTTTATAATAATAATGTCTATTTCTGAGATGAGGTATTGTAACTATTAACACTTAGCATTGTTCGGACTGTTGGCCTCATCTTTACTGTCACATTTACGAGGTTTCGCCCACTGAATAAAAGCGTCAATCGATCAATCGAGAGAAAAAAAAAAGTGACGAGTTCAATCCCTGGGCTCAGCGGAAAGAACAAAAACTTGCAGTTATCAAAGCAAATTAACTCGGGAGATATCCAAAGGCATCGTACGTGAAGTTAGAACAATCTACCTACCCTCACCCCTCGCGGATTAAAAGAGGTCGAGTTTGAAACTTAAAAATATATCACCTGTAGAAGCGTACAACGACCGAAATGTCGTGAATGTCACTAAAGATGAGGACAACAGTCTGAACATTTTAAATAGTGTAAGTAAACAACATTTTATGCAACTATTTAAGAGGGGTTATTACGAAAAAGAACAAAAGTCCTGTGTAATGTAGAAAGTTTGTATTTGTTTCATGTAGAGTTTCTAAGTAACATACCGTGTAAATTGAAGGTTCATTGCCGACTCGGCAGGTGGCTGCGTGTGTATTTGCTTCCGTGTATAAGCTGTTAAAAATACTATTATTCATTTGCATGCCATTTAATGAAATTTTATTTTGTTACCACTTTCTCTTGTTAAAAGAGGAATTCACATTAAAAAAAAAAATGCATAATTAACATTTTGTGCCCACGTAAATGCCTTATCAATTAGCTGCAAGCGGATGTAGCAAGTGGTAGAATTAAATTTTTTCCTGTGTGTTTTTGTCAAATATTTAGTGTATAAAATTGAAAAACGATTTTTATATCCCTAATTTTTTCGATGAATCAGGGCAAAAAATTTAAAGACCAGTTCAGTTAAACTTGTGAATCGTTAACCTCCTTGAAATTCTCCATCACTGAATACAGGCATTCAGTCGAGAGTATACTGCAGTTCGTTTTGTATTTGTAATTAGAAATGCAACGTAGATATGACAAAATGAAAGTAGATACTTTCTAATGTAAAGACGTGTGCTTGAACACAGCTTTCATGTCGAAACTAGTCTTCGCGGAGGATTATAATTATGATATACGAGGCAGTACGGAAAAGTTCTCGATACGATTCACTTCCGAAATTCTGGCCAAATATAAGATTTCTCTTTGGAAAGTAATCTTTGTTAGGTTGTGAACTTTTTAGTTCACGCTTTTATTTATGGAACATAAAAATGTGCTGAAATCAAATCTCTTGTCGCTAGAATTTGCAGTGTTGCAACAACTGAAAGTGGACATAAAGCGAGCAATATTTAGAAATTCTAAATTTCGCAAAACTGAAACCTTAGGGCAGTATCAAATGTCATGACTGTCAAGGCAATTCTAGATCAATGGATTTGATCTATCCATTTTGAGTAATTTCGAACCTATCTTTTATACTCCTGGATATTTAACTTTTTATTATTCCTTTAAGTCAGTGACAGTAGCCGCTAACGCCAAAACACGCTTTACTGTGTGAAGCGTATTCTCTGCCTTAAGGGCTCTGAGTCACAATGCTTCTGGTCATCAGACCCAAACAATTAATTTCGTCTGACCTTAGTACACTTTCCCAAAAGGTTAGATATTACTATTCGCAAATATTAAGACAAGCCTCTGTATGTCTAGTTTGCAGAGTTGATTTATATTTTTAGCTTTGGCAATTCAACCCTTCCGGCTATTTCTATGTAGTAGTCTTACTACTAGAGACACTGATAAGGATATGCTTGTAGAATGTAGAGGAACAATTTCACCATATTTTGTTATCCTGATTATATTTACAAAATCTGATAAATTTACGATTATATATTTTACAGCTCCAGTTGACTTAAACTGGACTGGAAAGATGGTCTGGGAACTTACATTTGCTTTCGAAATAGTTCGAAGTCAGTCTAGACTTGGGTAAGAGTAGTATATTCTTTATACTACCCTGTGGTAGTTTTAGTACATGTAGAATCACGTTTCATGAAAGTACTGTAGTTCCAGCCATAGAGAGACGCCCTCACACCAATAAATAAAAGTTATATATCAATCTTTGAGGAGAAGACTAACACCAGCACATTTCTGTTGACTCATGAAAAATTAAAGACGAGTGTTACACACCAGAAAAATATTGTATATTACATGAACAGAACAGACTACCAACTAATATTCCCCCAAGGAGAATCCTTGCCTGCAGTGTGCGCATTATTTTCAGTCCATTGCAAATATTTTTTTTACGTTAGATTGAAAAACAACTTGAGCATATTTATTAGTCGGATTTCTTTACATAGTTGATAAAGTAAAACAAAATGTTAATCATATTGCAGACGTACTTGTTCCGTCATGAGTTAATAAATTAGCACGTGCGTTACGCCCTGCCATTACGTTAGATGTATAAATGCACCATTTATATTTGATTGAGAAGAAACGGAGGAAAAAAAAAAGACATCACATATACTGTCAGTTTTAGTGAGTGAAAGAAAACGTCCAATAGAAGACAGAAAGCCATAAGACTATCAACCGCTTAACGTCTGCTTCGGTGATATGGAAATGAGGGAAATAAAAAGGAATGGTCAAAATGGGCGAATATTATTTTCGTCTTTTACAATTCTATGTACGTTGGTATATACTTTAGATTGTTTTCAGGATAAAAAAAAAAGAGAATTGACAACAATCAGATAAAATAAAAACAGTTTAAGCTGAAATATTTACCGATACAGTAGTGGAATTTCTAAGAGTATTTTACAGTTCTGGGAATAACGAGGTATTCAATCATAATTTCTAATATAATGAGTAAGAATTAAAAACACAGAAACCGTGAAACTTTTACAGATACTGCTAGTCATAGATAAATGTCATTTTGTTTTTTGTCGTTTGCTCTAACAAAAATACATTAACTTCCATTTATTATTATTTGGATATTAATCAGGTTCGACATTGTTGCACGAAATTCAAGCGGGATTACATCAAATATTAAGTTTACGGAACTTTAGAGATTTTTTTTCCGTTCAAGTCGAAGGAAATTAAAGTTGGTTTTATTATATTGCACTAGATTTTCCATGCTGTGGCACAATGAGGAAGTAATTTTTCTTAAACTTTAGTAACATTAAGCGGTATTACTAGAGTATGATATCTACTATTCATTTTCTACTATGGTATGATATTTACCAACTGTTGGAAATATGAAATTTGTTAGGGTTTTAGGCAGTGAACTGTTTATGTATAAAAAAATTATTTATACAAAAATAAATAAAAACATCAAATAGTGATTTTACTGTTTGTAAACCGATTTGATATCGTTTAAATATAAAAACAAACAGGTCAATGTTTTTCTTGAGCATTTTCCAGCAATAATGAGTGCATCATCATTTACGGTATATCGCGAATGTCTCAATAGATATATTATAGTAGCATCCATTAAACGTTATAATCTCATAAGAGGATAAACACTGAGGTGTCCTTCGTTTACATGAGAAACCGGGCTATAATTAAAAAAAAAAAAAAAAAAAAAAAAACACTTCCATTTTACGGAGGAAGAAAATGTACAAGAAAGAGCAATATGAATAAATTATATATATATATATATATATATATATATATATATATATATATATATATATATATATATATTAAAAATGGACGAGGTCCGACAATTTATTTATTAAAGACATTTTATTTATATTTTAACATAAAATAACAACGTTAAACATAAATAAAAATGTCTTTAATAAATATATATATAAGGTAATGTGTGTGTGTGTGTGTGAAATTAAAAACACAACAATAAAAGGCCAGGGATCTCAGTAAGCCCTACTATTTATAGCTCCTAGTTTCGTCGAGAAGATAGATTCCCCACACCACACAGTATTTACATGAAAATGAATGTAGCGAACTAAAATAGGATTCGAAAATTTGTTTCCGAGAGAAAATATATATATATATATATATATATATATATATACACACACACACAACTAGCACTTTCATACCAATTTGAGTGCAGTTTGGACGTAAAAGGTTCCAGGTCCCATAGATCTGAGGTGTTTTTAGTGTGCATGGGGGAGATATATTGTCCTAGTCATAGGTAACAAGGTTTATTGTTACCAAGAAAGTGTGGAGAGATACAATCGTTTACAGGACTGAAAGGTCACTTTTTTTTTTAAGCGTTTCACCTCAAGCAAAGCGGGAAGTCACTATCACGCAAGGGGTTGGGGCGAGCGCAAATAGGATTGATAGAGGAAAGGATGAAGAGAAGGTTAAGGGATAGACAAAGGCATCTGGAGATGTCGATTGACATTACATATGAATAGTTGGAGATTGTAGCTATCTGGGAAACAGGAAAAGGGTAGGGAGTTCCACAGGCGAGAGGTGCGAGACATGAAGCTATTGGAGTAGAAGAGACGGCTACATTTAACGTGTTTCGACAGTGAAAGGGTGAGAGCGGGATGCCAGCCTAGTTGAACGCTTAAATTCATGAAGTCTGGGAACCAGTGAAAGCAGCTCATCGAAGCAGTTACCGTGAAAGTATTTGCAAAAAAGACAGAGGGAGGCAACGGCACGTCTGTGAGAGCGACTGCAGGCGAGATGCCAGATCAGGGCCAATTACATTGCATATTCGTCTCTGGATCTTATCAAGAACATTGAGACAAACATGGGCACCGGACCATATATGGCAGCAATATTCCATGCAAGGGCGAATGGTTGATTTGTAGATTTTAAACGATCGACTTCGGCGAGAAAAAAATTCCTGGTGCGGCACAAGGAGCCAAGTTTCCTTGCGGTAGACGAAACTATTGACTCAATGTATTTGTTCCAACTCAAGACAGCAGTCAATGTGAGACCGAGCAGTCGCAAAGAGGAGCTCTCGAGAAGTTGAGCGTCAGACATTCTAATGGAGGGGGGCAGGGATGGTTCTCTGATGAGCAATAGAGAGCAGTTTTGTTTGAGGCGTTAAAGTCAACCAGCCAATTCCTGCCCAGTCCATAACCGATTGGAGGTCCTTTTCGAGACGAGCCACCTGGTTAGTTTTGTCAACGACACTAGATTTGTTTTTGAGGCAGGAGTAAATAGTAGTGTCGTCCGCGTAGATGCCTACCTGGGAACCTATGAGATCAGGAAGATAAGAAACAGTAGAGCCTAGGATGGGGAACACCTGCGTTCGTGGGATAAGAACTGGAGGAGAATCTTGAGAACGACCTTCAATACACGGTTTGACAGGAATGATTGTATTAAGTCAAACAATCGACCTGTAATTCCATAACCCTGAAGCTTGCGAAGAAGACCGGCATGCCAAACGCTTTGGAGAGCTCGAGAGCCACTGATGTAGAGATTGTATTAATATAAAGGTGTAGCGTAAGAGGAAAAATACAAGTCCCGCTAACAGGATACTTTAAACTATTACCTGGAAAGTAATGTAATTAAGTTTGCGCAAGCACGTACACATTTCAGTCAAACATCGTAGCATAGCAGTAACAAGATATTTTGTAAAAATATTTCAGGATGTGACAACGCAGAGAGAAGTGAAGTGTTTTCGTACTTTTCCTCAGTACTTTAATCGGTGAAAACATGCCGCTTATTACCCCAACCCTACTGAGTTAGTAGTTGGGGGATAACATGTCGAACGTTGTTGATAATTCTAGGGTACAGCATTAAGCGATGTGTAGGAAAGGTTTAATGATTTTTCCAAAATGTAACAAATTGCTTATTAATGTTAGCATACCCAGAAATTAAGAAAGCCATTTTGAATAATTAAAAATGAAAGTAATATTTAAAAAAAAAAAAAAAAAAAAAAAAAAAATTGTACGGAGATTATTAATAAAAATAATGAATATCAAATAACATTAAAACGCTGTTTAAAAGAAAAGTTATCAGAGAGTGCAAAAGAAACTTTTCCTAAACGTACTTCGCGCCAAAAGACGCTGGATTTAGTCTCTTCGCTAACGACTGCTGGAAAGTCAAGACGTCCAGCTGCTCTCGAGACATTGCTTGTTATGATACGAAATGATTTCTTCCTTTTATCACATGCAACCTTAACTAAAAATTTGTCCTTAAATAAACACACAAGTAGACAAAATAAATAAATTTTATAATTTTAATTTAAAATGATTTTAGTGCTATTTCTGTGCACGTTTCAATTCCTGTGAATATTAGGCTATTTCTGCTAGTGTGATGTGAGTGACTACCGACGTGCATAAAAAAAAGAAAAAAACAAAAACAACCGTCCCCAAATTCCCACACGTTGAAAGTTAAAAAAAAAAAAAAAAAAATATAAATAAAAATGATTTTAAACTTTTTCAATATTCTTTCTTTACAGGAAACCGTATTTGCAGTTTCAACCTCCACTAACAAGTATTTTAACAAACTGAAAACTTCATTGATATGCTGTGTGAAATTAAATGTACAAGATTTGAGAAAATAAAGTTTTCATCAAAATGAGCAAGTTTTTATTTTTGTTAAATCTGTCGATTTAAAAAATAGAATTTTTATTTTCTTTACTTCATGTATTTACGAGATATCATCAGTCCCTGGACTGCTTCAATCGTTCTAAAAAGGTAGAAGAAACGGACAACGTTCTTCAGGATGAAATGTTGGCGATGGCTGTCAGGAATTCCGTTCACACTGCTGTCTGATCAGCTCTTGTATTGCTAACCTTGCTTGCATCCGCCTTCAACGGTACCTTGCAGAGGCTGTTATACCGTGAACAAAAATGCAGTCCTCCGACGCTCCATAGGTATCTCCTCTCCGAGTAGAGTAGCCTGTCTGCCGACTAAACTTTCGACCTTGCTCCGTATATTGGTTTTGTGCACCCAATAAAAGAGAGAGGATCTTTATCAAGAATTTGTTCTCGATTTTTTTTTACCTGTCCCAACAAGGAGGTTCTCGGTCTCAGAGAAGGATGAACATGACCAGCAATCTGTAGAGCTTGATCGTGACATGGAAGCTGATGTTGCTCTTCCACGTCCTTTCCATCGCTGCTGTGGTAATCTGCGTACTGATTTCTGCATAGTAGGTGCCATCTTTTGATAGGGTTGCTCCCAAGTATTTGAAGCTGAACACTTCTTCCAATAGTTCACCGTCCATGGCGACGCTAGGACTGGTGTTGACTGTGCTATTCATACGAGGTATAACGATAAACAAAGATTCACATGATGAAAAGAATCCCCCCTCCCATTGATCTCGTGCGTAGCTTGCGCGATTTCTCTTCAAAGACGATTATTATTTTATTCCCCAATAAAAGTAAACAGCAGGATACAAGCGACATTAAGACTTAAGTTTGAAGTGATCAGATGTGCTCGATAAATATTCAGTGCTTTTCAAGAGGCTTAAAGAAAAATCCTTGAAAGCCAACAGTTCGTTAAAAAGCATTTTCAGTAATATTAAGGCTCACTTGTGACTACATGAGGGTTAACTGGCACTTAAAAAAAAAAGAAATGAAGAAAATCAGAATTTGTTTAAAAAATATCAAGAATAGGATTTATTTGGCATTTTCATAGGATCTGCTTATTTTAATGGATACTGGCTTTAATGATTTCGAGCCTGTCAAAATTAAAGACACCTATTGTTTAGTTTTGTTTCTGTAGACACTCTCCATGTTAAAAAGGTCACTGGGAGGCATTTAACCTACTTATAACATCCTGGCTACCTTCAGACTTAAAGGTCAATAAGAATGTAATAAGTAAAAGCAATGTCGAATCAGGTATTTAGAAGAGGTCTCTCCCAATTTCCGAACTATGGCTAGTTAACCAGTGAGAATATGAAATGGTTGTAATTAGATCATCAATCAGAAGCTTTGCTGGTCCGAAAATTTCGGACAGAGAAACTAAAGCATCCAGTCCTAAAACAAGGTAGACCGGAGACGAAAAGTCAAGAAGCATCTCATCCCCGCCCCCGCAACATCAGATTCTCTCCATCCAGTAGAAGACATTGTGAAGACCCGGCTCATTGAAGAAAATCCCAGACTGAATCAACTACCCAAATTGCGATAATCACATGCTAATTAGCATAAGTCCGTAGTGTCGACATAACATCTGTGTTTTTTTTTCTCTCCTACTTGGCAACATTAACGCTTATTAAAAAGAAACGGTCTTTCTATAACCAATTGGCAGAAATTAACATTTTCTGTTCTTGATGGGTTGTTTCACAATCGTGTTACAATAAAGATGTGTTGAGGACTTGCAACGCCTGGTCAGCACCGAAGCTTCAAACATAGAAAACCCATCATTTACAAGCAACAAGTCGAAACAAAGACAAACTCGGTTTAAACAAATCCAAAATAACATTTATTAAAAAGCGACAGTATGTATTGACCGTGTGTGATTCGTTTGTGTACGAAAGACAGTGTTAGTGTCCAAGTATATTGCTAAGTGCTTTTCACTGTTGTGCGCATGGGGAAGAGTTAAAAATGTCTTTTCCTTAATTACATTTGTGAGATTAAAAAGTATCAGTGAAACATTATTTACCTGGCGTTGCTAATATGGTGTGTTTCCAGTTTTTGACCTGCTACCATGGCGATGTCATGAATCGGCGAGTTCGTTTTTTTTGTTTTTGGCTACGGTCGTTGAAGGAGTGGAGAAAAAAAAAAAAAAAAGAATGAGTGACTGCTTTCTTCCATCTGCCGACACGAAGATCAGTAGCTGTCGGATTTCTCAATCCTGAACTGAGAATTTCTGCGCTATTTATTTGTTTATGACGGTTGTCGATGACATAGGGTGCGGACATAGTTGTAAGTTAAATTCGCACATACGCGAGATAAATGCTCGCGGCGATGAAAATGAGTGGAGGTAAAAAAAAACAAAAAAAACCACAAACTTATTTTCCGACCAATCGTTTTTTTTTTTAGATCCGCTACAGATCTAGTTCCGATCGAGTTGTGTCATCTTCCTTTTGTGGATCTTTCAAACACAGCGTGGGCACAGGAGAAGTTGGCATAACAACTAGTCGGTAACATGTGGTAGTCACGGAACTAAAACCAAACCTAGTGCCGTGTCCAGACGAGCCTGCGCAGGTAATATTTGTGTGATTGTTTACCGTAAGAATTTGCAATTTTACAAGTTTGATTATTCAATAAATAGAAACGTAATCTCGCCCATTCCTTTACTAACCAATCTGAATCGAAGAAAAAAAAAAAAAAAAAAAAGATTCGCCATCGTTCCTACATTGGTCATGGCGCCCGGCAGATTCAAATATTAATAGTGTTTCTTTAGACGTGTACATTCAGACGTCCTATAAAATGATAGAATAACAAGCAGTCCACAAGTATAAAAAAGTAAAAAATACAAAAGTGCTGAAACGGACCAACATTGGAAATAAGAAAACCAAATGACATTCTTTGGTTTGAGACAAAGTTGCATCGCTATTAGGAGCTGTACGAATACAGTATCTCCGGCTATCTGCGTGAGTGTATAACATCAAAGAAGTAAATACGAATCAAAAGGAAAATAAAAAGGAGTTTGAAACCACCAAAAAAAACTATACTTCAAAGGAAACTTGAGCTAAAATGACAAAGTATGGGAACAGCAATACAATGTTTATTCGCTCGCTGTTGGAGAGATAGATAAAGACGAGCTAATGAAAGACGCAAGATTCCAACACGTAGCTGGATCACAAGGTGAACAAATTTTCAATTCATTCGCGTTTGAAAACTGGGGCGATAAAATAAAATACAAAATATAAAAAATTAGTTTCGGAAATGATGCTAACCATATAAGAAAGAAAGAAAAAAAAAAAAAAAAGACGTCAGATACTCATTTTTCAGCAGAAACCAGTCACCTTCAGAAAAAGATTTGATTCGTCCCTGACTGATATAAACCAAAAGATAAGTATTCTGAATTTGGCTAAGTCGTCTTGTAGACTACCAAAGACAGGATTGTAGGTGGGTGGGGGGGAATGTGCAACAACACAAAGCAACCAGAATCAAACAAAAACAAACAAAAAGCCAAAAGAAATAGACATAATTGTTAATACCAGGAATAATAGACGGAAAAACCAAAAATGGAGAAATTTAAGAACCCATTGTCCCAATATTCATGTTGTAAATGCGGTAAATATCAAAGATACAACCATTTTGCTAGAATATGCATTCTAATCCACAAGGTGTGTCGGAAATAAGCAGCAAAAAACAAAAAAAGACAATACCATAGAACCCTTGCTGCCGCATAAGTTACCATTACGCCCTTAGTCAAAGGTTGGTGTCGACCCAATTTCATTACAGGGAGGAGAAATATGTATTTTTAACAGACGGATGGATGTCGAAGTAAATCGACGCGTTTTTCATTTCAAAGAACGCGACATTTTCCTACATGACACAAAACTACCGAAGAAAATAAATTGATATTGAGTAGGTAACAGAATCGAGCATTAGGCTCCACTATCAGTGTGCCTTAGAGAAGAAACTCAGAGTAAGCGAATCGCCTGATGGCGACGTTGATGTAGTTTGGGTCAACATCAGAGAGAAAGTTCTTGAAGCTGCGGTAGAGGACCATAGGAAGGATAAGCACGGATTGGTTTGATGCCATAAGCAGGCGATCGGTGGGTCACTTTGCAAAGCTACTGAATAGGCATTGGCTGATCAGCGAAGAGACAAAAATATTTAGACCTACCGCCTCTTCTCAGCAGTCGTGTATCTAGTATAGCAAAGCAAAAAGCCTGGATAATATTCCCCATAGAACTTAAGTTGGGTGGACGTGAACTTGTGGCTATACTCACTGTTGAGACAATACCTCCAGCCCCAGCAATGTGAAAGATGCTCACATTGTCCATTTCGATAAGGCAATGGTGATAAATCTGTGATTATCACAGAACCCACATCACAGCCGAGAGTCAGTGTGGGTTTAGACCAGAGAAGGAGAATATCAGACATGATATTCCATATGCTGTGAAAAACAGCTGTTCAGCCTCTTGCTTCACAGAGTGAAACAAGAGATTTTAACTTTGTTCTGTAACATGTTTCGTGGAAGCTAAGTATTTCCGATTCAGTATAATACATAAGTGTTTTAAAAGAACATGCATACATACAGTCCTGGGTATGACGATAAACTATATCCGCGTCCTGGGTAAGATGATAAATTACGTCCAGCAGCAAGGCCTCTAATCAGGTCTTGAGGAGCGTGGAACCACCTCTTAATTGATGGTGTTCCCAGGTCCACCCTGACCCGGGGTGGTAGCACCTGTTAAGGTCCCAGCTATGAGAAAATAGTTGATACTCCCCGAAAAAAAAAAAAAAAAAAAAACTGGGGTCAAAACATTATGAAAGTGTAAAAATATGTTTTAATATCAGCAATACATTTTTGTAAAAAATTACCAGCAATACATATTTGAAGAAAAAAATATTACCAGCAATAGATTTTTGTGAAAAAAAGATTAGCAGCAATAGATTTTTGAAGAAAATATTGCCAACAATAAAATCTTGTCGGCATTAAATAACCTATTGAGGTTGATATGCCATAAAACAAACCAAGCCAGGTAGATTCGATTTAAGTCAGTTTCGTTGGTATATTTAGTTAACGCTTTAACGACGAAAGACATTCATGTTTAATTATACATCGACATTCATTAGCACATTACAATTGTCGCAATAGTTTTTGAATTTCTTGAACCAAATAATGTAGTCCTTAAGTTGACGTATTCATCTT
This sequence comes from Acanthosepion pharaonis, assembly GCA_903632075.3. Taxonomy (NCBI): domain Eukaryota; kingdom Metazoa; phylum Mollusca; class Cephalopoda; order Sepiida; family Sepiidae; genus Acanthosepion; species Acanthosepion pharaonis. Next base: position 960,530 of record CAHIKZ030005508.1, read on the forward strand.
TTAAGCCATTTTGTCTTGTATTGCGAGAAAACGGTATGGCATCGAAATATTGAATAATGACTATCATGCCCTAAATCAGATAATTCTTACGTTTTACTTCACTGCTGAAATTCATTTTCGATTTAATTTTGTTAAAATATTTTTACGTCTGTCATTAAATTAAAATATACGTACACATCTTGATTTACATTAAATTGGGCATCTGTATTGCCATATCTATCCTCAGTGAAGCAAGAAAAGAGTATAAACCGAAATATGACCTTTGATATTAGTGTTATATGTCCTTCAGTATTTTAACGAAATATATATTTTCTAATATAAGTTTTGTCTGTACATTTAAAATAGTATTGAAATGAAACTTCATCTTGTCAACGAAGCGAGGTGGTACCGATCTAGTAGTATATAACATTTTAAGCAGTGTAAAATAAACACTTATTTTAAGCATTTTTACAATATTTATTACGATTACACAACAGTAATATGAACTCTTGATTTTTGACTAATTTTGGATAGAAATGTTTTGCACACGAAGAGAAAATATAAAGGTATTTGATCTAAACGAGGCGAAGAATGTTTGACAAATGAGAATTCGACATTGGACCACGGTGTTACTATAACTGCTTAAAAACTGAGAATACACTCTTCAGCAGTACGAGAAATTAATACACATACCTTCGGTTTTACGAGGTTAAAATCTGTTGAAAAGGATCACTTTAACCTGACATAACGTTCTTCGCATCTTCCCTTCAGATACATCAAAATAAGACAGGAAGCTGAGTACATATTCAAATACGAGCGAAAACGACAGTTAATGAAACTAAAATTCGTTAGTTGAAGAAATTTGCCGCAACAAATTAATTTGTTAAAAGCAGCAAAGACAATAGACAGAAAAACATGAAGTTTTCTCTTAAAATTTCCCCAAAGCTTAGTTATATAAACACACTGACCTGACTTGTATATCAAGGTAGACACTATTTAACCGAGTAAATTGGATACAATATGTCCTCCGTCAACCACACTATGGTAGCGTGACAATTTAAACAAAGGTAAGCGACAATGGTAAGTGAATTGTTCTAATATAAAAATAGGTAAAACATGAATATAAAATCATTAAAAATACGATACACTAAGTTGGTTTATTGCCCTCTCTTCAAAGGAGAATATGAAATTCATGGGAAAACGTCAAGTAAATAAGTAATTATTAGAAAAAAAAAAATTGTAGATAAATGTAAGTTGCCGTTTTTTATTACACTTTTTCAGACAATTAAAAAAAGCTAAAGTTAGTCAGGTTAAAAAGGTCAACGGCTTGGATTTAATTCTTAATTTAAAAATATAGACACCTTTAGCTTTTCAAACCAAATCATGAGAGTGACTTCCAGCGACGCAAATTTTAAAATTTGCGACCGCTTCTGGAGCCTATTTCGGGACTATATAAGCATAAAATATCAGAAGGTATAAAAGATATCAAAACAGTAGTTACATTTCAGAATATCTAAGAAGAAAACGCAGAAGTGAAGAGCATATCTGACGGAATTCAAGTTTGACTGTCACCAGTTGAGGAGTGAGGTGGTTTCTTACGGAAAAAAAAAAAAACAAAAATCAAAACGAACCAGTGTTTCTGCCAAACTTTCAGTTTTCAATTAAGTATCGTTTTTGAAAGATACAATTTTGAATTTTTTTTTTTTTTTTAAGAGGTTGTATTGAACCTGCAAAATCTTTCGATCATTGAAAGTTTGCTGAATGTTTTTATGAACTATATTTCTGTTCAGTGAATTAGTTATCTTACCTTGAATAAGGTGCACAAAAGTTTGTGCAATGCAATAAGTGTTTGTTCCTTTCGAATTTAACATTTGAGTTCTGTTCTTTTTCGTCCTATTAAATATTCAGGATTTAAGAGAAAGTTCTCTTCTCCCACACTCTACCCAGTATATATATATATATATCACACAAATGTCAGACTAATTGGGCGAAGTCTTCATTATTGGTTAATAGTGTTAAAGCAATTTTAACCTGATTGTCATGAAGTATATATTCTGTGATTAGTTAAATTGAGCAGAAAGGCTTACTCAGCAGACTGTAAATGCCAAATGTGTGCATAATGTAATTACCTTTTTTATATTTTATTTATGTTTCAAAGACTCATTTATGTCAGTTTGATGTTTTGCTACGCAAAGAACAATGGAAGATCACAATACAAGTGTCAGAATTTCGTTATTTGAACTAAAAATAAAAAAAAATAGCTCAAACTTTTAACAGGTCTTAACATCGAAGAATCAGTATAAACAAGATGTATTCGGAGGGTTTTAGAAGACCGTCTACAATTTTATCGGTAGGCGTAATGTTAATGTAAGATACGCAGATGACACTATCGTGATGGTTTACGATTGGGGGGGGGCAACAGGATCTCTTAGACAGGGCAGTAAGAGGAAAAAAGGAACTAGTCCTCAACTGCAATAAGATTGCAAGTATGGTCATCATGAAAAAAATGCGAGTTATAAATTACAGATCTCAACATCAAGCAGGTGCACACGTTTAAATATTTGGGAAGTTGTTGAACAGAAAATAGAAAATTCAACACCAAAATCTAAAACACGCATTTGACTTGCCAAAATGTTTGTGCTTATGTAAAAAAAAAAAAAAAAAAGTGTCTCCTGGTACTATCTTTCCCGTAACAATTATTGCGGACTCGAATGCGAGTCCAAGTGATAAACAAGTTAAACAAAATATATAAAACAAACGACAAAGCATGTATTTAACAAAAGTATTCCAATGTGTGTAAATTTCGTGTAAGCCTACGTGATTGACACGCGTGTGAAAGAGTAGAAGTCACGAGAGAAAAGTAAAACCTTGAATGTGAACGTGCTCCAGTGGGGGACACTTTTCTCGCCCCCACGTGAGACTATATATCTTATAGCCAGTGTAGAATTCGATTTCTACTTTGTCCGTTTTAAATCTATTAAAAGAGGATCACGGCTAAGTATTCCCAGTTTGTGCTGAACCCATGAAAATCGGTTCCAGAGTTCAGTACGAAACAATGCTTTCTAATTGACCCATAAATAATGTTTCTGCCTCCGCCCGCACGGTTGACAGAGTTCAATGCGCCAAAAAAATGTAAACGTTCTCAAGCCCCCACGTGATCAAACTCAAATATAATCAACTCGTCACACGAATCCATGAAACCCAACTTCCTCGCTAAAAGTTAATTTTTATTAATATCTACCCGGCTTGTGGAATTCAATTTCTTTTCTACACCAACTCGTCTAGTGACGAATTTAACCAAGACAAGATTCAGAAACCAACTCAATATCTTAACTATCAGTCGAAGTGAGACACCTCTACAGTAAGTGAAGCAATCTATTTCATTCAATTTCACTATCAACATAAAATGTTTGATTCCTTAGCAGATATACAGTATAACACCTTTTATATTACCCTTGATCACACATCCAAGAAATCTAAAGCATTGTAAACAACTTTATTATATCGCGTTTACTTGTGGTTATATAAAAATATTTTCTGTTAAAACAAATCTCTGCCTGTTTGATTATTTCTCTTGTTGTCTTTGTTGCATTTGATTTAGTAAAAATACTAGAAGGTCAGTTTAATGTGTATTTGTCACAGAGACAGATTGGCCAATCCACTACATCAGAATCGTAAAAGAGGAAAGAGAATGACTGAGAATATCATTTCCTATTTATAGGCTTAAGGAGCGTCCTCTAGCGATTTTTTTTTAAATATTTTAAAAGTGGGATAACCCACAGACGAGCGAGAGAAGCATTCCAAAATCTAAGCATGGTGCTTAGAAACAAATTTAGTTAGAAACAAAGAAAATAGTTCTGGATTGCTATCTTATATCCATCCTTTTAAATGGCAGTGAACGCTGAACAGTCCTTATATATGGTTCTACAAAAAAATGCTGAAAATTCATTAGACTTTAGCGAGTAAGCAATTGGGAAAAGATGGAATTTCTTGGCCATATAATGTGGAAAGAGCGTTTAAAAAACCCTTATGAGGCATATAGAGAGAAAGAGAGATATGGAAGACTGCAAACCACTTGACAAGCTTGTGTGAATGGGTGGCGAAACGGGATTGGGAGCTATAAAAAAAAAAAAAAAAAAAAAAAAAAAAAAAAAAAAATGCTAAAGACTATAAGGGGTACGGTGTTGTAAAGTCGATAATCGCTGAGGTCCTGAAGGAACTCGGCACATAAAAGAAGAATGGCACTATTAATGGCAGATATAAAAGCAAAGTGAATAAAACAAATAAAAACCGGCCTGTCTTAAATTTATTGGTCCGCTCGTAATATATATTTAAAAAAAAAAAAAAAAAAAAAAAAGTTAAAATTTTAGTAGGAAGACCTTCAAGACGCGGGATTTGACATAAAAGAAAAAGGGTGTTAGTTTGTTCATATTATAAATACATTGTCAAATCGATCCCCGACTTAAAAGTTATGTTCGTTTTTATTTACAAGTTTTACGGTCATATATAGATAAAACACCGGTTCCTGTACGAAAATCGAAGTTAAGCAACGTAGGGCTTGGTCAGTACATGGATGGATGACCGCTTACGAATATCAGCTGTTGTAGCTTTGAATGTGAGGCTGGTGTAATGGAATTCTTAATCCGACAGCGGAGTTCCAATTCCGTTATCTTCACTTATGCGCAAATACCCTTGGGAAAGGTATGATGAAACCACCTCTTCCGTCCCCAGCTATGGAGTAATTAGTAAAATTTATCTTTCCACGAAATCTAAATTATTTTCTGGTTTTAAATAACCTGCGGTTGATAAGCCGTAGAAAATGAATCAATTTTACTGACAAATGTCAAGTTTGAAAATGTGTTTACTTCCTTGATTACGGCGTACTATTGTGACTGACGAAAAAGAACATCAGTCGTACACAACTATCAATGAAGCATAATTAGATAATCGATTTGACACTATTATATTATGATCTGAACCCCTTCTAAAAGAAAAAAAACAAAAACAAAACTTTAGATTGTGATAAATGACGAAGCTTCAGGGTTGTCTAATGATTGCTAATCTACCAAAAATATTCGCCGCGAAATGTTTCCTGTGTTTATCCAGAGAACTTAACTATACGTGTCTAAAATCTTTTCCAGCAACGGTTGTTCATTCTGGTGAACAAGAACAACTAGTAAGCGTTTAACAGGTCAAATCACAGAATTAATTTTTAATATGGTCTTCAACCTCAATTTTTTTTTTTAAGAGCGAAAGTCAATATTGGCAATCCTGGCCTGCTTGTTACACTTTAATACAATGTGCTCAGATTGAAGGGTGGCATCTCTCTCAGCTAATACCTCTTCTAATGTCATGATTTTGCCCCTGAAGTCTCGCCAAAAGCTTAAACTCAGAGACTGACAATTTCGCTGAGATACTCTACAAATCTCATTTGAGCGTCGTAAAGAATTTGGATTCGCGAATCGCTACAATGACGCACAATTTAAACGAGAGGAAAAAATAATAGACTGGCAATTCGATTCAAAAAACAACCTACGATTAGGAGTGGAGGCGATGAAAAACGGTTTGGTTACAACAATGTGGATAGAAAAGTCTCTTGGAAAACGGAAAGCTAGTTTTCATCCGAAGGTGATGATGCTATATATCCGGTTGGATTGGAAGGGCATCGAGTGTTTTGAACTCCTTCTGCACAATCAGAATGTGAATGTAGACAAGTAATCTTTATAGTTGGACTGATTAGAGACAGCAATCGCTGAAACACATCCAGAATTAGCCAACTGAAAGGTTTTTTTTCATCAGGACAACCCAAGACTTCGCGTCTCTTTTCCGATCCGGTAGCTTGACTGGAAAGGCCTACTACACATACAGTAATCATTACAACTTATTTCGACCACTACAAAATTCTCTTAAATAGGAAGAACTTCAATGCCCTGGAAACCTGATAAAATCACCTACACCAGTTTATCAACCAGAAAGATGAAAGATGACAGATTCTGGGATGAACTCATGAAGGTATCTTAAAAATGGCAAAATACAGTAGAATAAAATGGAATATCCACTTTGACATTTTTAGCAAGCCATTTCTTAGATCTAATGTGTGCTTAGGATCATTATCTTGTTGGAAGGTCCAGTCAAGAGGAAGTTCAAGATTTTCAGCAGAAATCATTAAATTTGCTTCCAAAAAATTTGGATCACTGTGGCATTCATTCTACCATCTATTACTGATACGTTGCCTTTTTTGCAGGAAAGCATCCCCAACCCATGATGCTGCTACCACAAAATCTCAATGTTCTTTTGTAAATGTCCTAAAATTGCCAAGTCAGTTCCCAGATTTAAACCCAATCGAGAATGTGTTTCATTATTTGAAAATTCAAATCCAATCGAGAGCTCAAAAAACACCTCAGATCTGAAGACCACATGCGAAGAAGAATGGAACAAAAATAGCAACTCTAATTTGAAAATCATTAATTGATAACTACAAGAAGTTGCTTGCTGTAGAAATGAATAATGGCTATTCTACAAAGAATTGAATGAAGATTATGTATTCTTTTTTGTATTGTACGGATACTTTTTCACCCAATAAAATGGATAAATGGAATTTATTTCTATTACATCATTTTTTTGTTTTGTATGCATATTTAGTTATGCATTTGTGTACAGTTAATTATATGAAAAATATGTTTATTCATTAGTTGGAAATGCGATAACTTAAAAAAAATATGTATGAATATTTCTTCCCTCCCCTCACTGTATAAGAGTCACTTCATGTGTCTTTGGAAATTTAGTCACGGTAGAACTTTTAATTCAGGCATTGACTGAGCATGAAGTAAGTTTTTACACTTTGCCGATGACAAATGGAAGTAAGCGTAAATTATGAGAAAAATGCATGATAGATAAGGATTGACCATAGAATTGAAGATATTGAGATTGTAATGTCTGGGATGCACTTCTGAGGAATGAGATTAGTAATTTCCTCCTTATCAATAGAATATGAAGGAAATAAAAATGATTTGACCCAGTGTATGCAGAATAGAGGATCCCAGCTGTTAAGGTCTGAATTGGTGAAACTAAAGAATGTACCTCGTTTGAGACATTTCTTAGGACATCGATAAGTTAGAATTACGCACAATGAAGTATACAGTCCACATATATATATAATATAATATAATATAATATATATATAATATATAATATATATAATATATATATATATATATATATATATATAATATAATATATATATATAATATAATATATAATATATGATCGCAAGAATATGATATATATAAAATAGAGATAGAGACGAAGTGGAATAGACAAGCATATGTGATGAAATCCACCAACAGACAATAAGGAATCAGATAGCATATTAACAGCATACAATAGGTCTAATTACATTACTTAAAGATAGTTACGGACAAAATATTCAGTCCATAGGAAAAATCCTCATCACTGATACAAGCAGATCAGATATTTTGAACTGCACATTTATTGACACTTTGAAATAAAACTATACCGTACTATTAAAAAAAAAAAATAGCAAGTCAATTCAAATGGCTGAAAAATGAATTCTTATATTGACAAACGATTCTAGTGCATAGGATTCTGTCTTGACCCGAAAAACTTAAAGCGATGAAAAGGTACTATTAGAGTTCCAGCTCTGACTAAAATAACGCATAAACAGGCAAGGACAAAATATTTCAGCAAGCATGATGCTAAAAATACATTATAGGAGGAGAATGAGTTGTTAGTTTTATAAATGGCCCACTCAGTAGCTACTGAAAATGTCAGTCGGATTTGTAATGATTTGTTGTGTAGTCTAGCAAAAAAATAGGCTAGTGAAATATCCTAATGCCATCAGTGGAGTTATGGATATCTGCTCGGATTGCGGAATCGAGAGCAGAGTTCGAATTCCAGTCGAATCCATAATGTTTACTTACGTGCTAATACCCTTATTCCTCTTCTCCCCCAGCTATGGGTAAATAGCAGAACAGACCGGTTTCTATAGCCTTTGATGGCAACTGGTTTACTGCAGAAAGAAATGATAAACTACTGCGAGAAAAAAACTGCCTCATCAGTCATGTATCAAAAGATACATGATCGCCTAAGCGTGTATCACGCACAGCACGTAACTTACTGATCATGAATTACACAGTAGCGTTGGAAAAAAGTTGAAACACGAACGTACATTGCATAATTTGATGAGAGTCTTAGGATAATGGCCTTGTGTTCACCATCACAAAATGCAAATATTAAAATCAAAGCAAGTAACTTTGGTGGAATATTCGATGCAACTGGAGTATATCCGAATCTCCAAGAAGCAGAGGACAATGTAACTAATAAGATTCCTATCAATTACCGCCCAATATTACTACCAGCATTTGCGAGCTTCTAAGTGAAGACAGCTTGTCTGAATTAACAACCATAACAAGGCCTTCCAGGAAATCAAAGTATGTATTAGTAAATAAATAAACAGTCGCAGTTCAACCATCATTCAAGCGGAGGTTTCCGGCAGGGGGGACCGGAAGTGGCAAGAATACAATATGGTTAAATAATTGCGTTCACGTCAATTATAATTAACAGCAGTCGAGCAGAGATACGCCAATACGGAACGCGAGATGCTAGCAGTATCCTTTTGGGTCCAGAGATTCTAGAATAGGTTTGAGGGAAGCCATTTTTCACACAGCCCGTCCATAAACACTTGGAAATAAACATCCAGAACAATCTCTCAGCAGTCCTACGTGTTATAGACAAGCGTATGGTTGCAAGAAAGAAATACGACAACAGCAGAAATAAATTTACGTGATTTCAATAGGAACGTGTGGTTTTGGGACAGCTACCTTGTGGTATAGTTCATAGGCTGGCTGACGACCCGGGTTGATCTCTCATAGTTCTCGCTGGTTGGCGTGGCGCTACTGCTGCTGACTGTCCGTAACATGTCTCTTTCCTGGCCTCCTGTTGTCTGCTCTTGTACTTCCCCGTGTGACCCCTTTTATGGCGTTTTTTTTTATGGCTTAACAGGCTCGTAAAACGACGCGAGTATAATTAGAAGGGAAGCATTTTTATTGGTCGAAAAATAGAAACACCGGAACTTGTGCATAAACGACGATAATGGTCATTTTATGACGGGGCCTTGTCCCGTTCACATCCGGCTCTCGCCGAGATATGTCTTATTTTATTTTATAACATACGACAACGGTTCAAACGGACGTTAGAGATACAAGGACATCTCATGATCATTGTTCACCCTGTAAAAAAAAAAAAAAAAATAAAAATTAAAATAAAATAATACTATTGTCTGATGGATTGACAAAGCTACGAAACAAAAGATAATTGCCATCAAGTAAAACTTTACCCTTAGATATGAACTCTAGGTAAGCTAATATTCACTGATTAGCAAGATAAGGCAAAGTGTGGGGTCGATACTTTGCAGTTTATGTTAAACGTTCAAAGTGTGTGTATAGTGGGGAGGGGACTGTCAGGAATACTTCTAGGTAAAAAAAAAAAAAAAAAAAATACTGATGAGGAAGATGAGATTTAAAAAAGTGGCACCAAATTGGCGAAAACTTATTGCAAGAGCCAAAACATACGATATTGAAGTTGTCAAATAGTGACACATTTTATATATATATATATATATATATATATATATATATATATATGTGTGTGTGTGTGTAGATATGTAGAAAAAATAGGAAAGAATACGTTAGGTAAATAATCCGGAGTTCTTTAGTATTTGTTTTTATTCTTAAAAAAAAAAGTGCTCCATACAGAAGTAGAGCTTAAATTATAATTATTTCTTTTAAAAAATATGATTCCTTCGCTACATAAAAAATCTCATGTTTCAAAAACGAGAGCCGAAAACCTCAATATAAAAAAAAAATTGAATTAAAGTATCAAGCCCGGTTTCATCCTCAATCGAAAATTTAGGAATAGCCAATCTTGAAATTTACGCATCTTTATAAATTACTATGGAAACGGCTGGGGTCGACCATTTTGATAGGTGCCTAAGAGTTAATTTTTATTTACATAAAAGTGAAAGAGGTCAAGCCGAGGTAGCTTCCGGGTATCCATTTCAAAGCGAATAATGGCATTCATGTACGCACTATCACCAATGTTTCTGATCCTAGTTCCTGAACACTCTGTAACGCCTTGCATCTTAGTGACTTTACTGCCTTGCTCATTCATTACATTACAGACACACACACTACATACATGAGAGAGAGAAGTGAAAAAAGAAGGAAGATATACGGATAAACTTATTACACTTATTTCACTGACGCGTACTAGGATAAGATCTTTGAGGAAATAATCACCTGCTTGTGGTCGACTGTTATTCAAAATTCCTCGTATGTGCGAACGACACAAGTGAATTGTCCGTCCTTACGTCCATATTTGGGAAATAGATCCTGTGTTTCCCAGAAGATACAGAAAGGGAAAATACAGGAATTTCTACCGAAGATATTAGAGAAAAAAAGGACTACGCATCAATTTTGGAAAGACGATGTATAGTCGTCAGCCAAAAGAGACCAACATGCGAATTACAAAATGTTGATGCCAAAAATCAAGCAAAAATTTAAATAGCTTGAAAAGGTTTTAGCAGAATGGAAAATGAGACACCAAAATCCGAAATCGCATTGGGATAGTGAAAGAGTTCTTCCAAAAGGTGTATCAAGAAACAGAAAAAGTATCGGTCCTTCTATATGACAATGAATAATGAAAAAGCACTTCACAGATGAAGATCTTTAGGCAACAGAAATGCTATGCAACGGAAAGATGAGGCGAACACCATGGACTGAATCAGTTAGCAATGACGACATTTTAGAGAAACTGAAAGGAAAAGGGATAGTTGAAATTTCTAGGGTACATAATGAGGAAAAAAGGCTTAGAACATTTGACACTGACAAGGCATAATAACGGCAAGTGGGGCAGAGGAATGCAGTGCATAACCTACGTAACGAGCATGGGAAAATGGTTGGCAAAACAGGGATTAGCATAGAGAGAGAGAGAGAGAGACAGAGATTACTAATAGTTGTAGAGTGCAGGAAATTTGTGACGTCCCCCGGTGTCGCTGCGCCAATTGCGACGTCTGTCTGGCCGCACCCGCCGTGCTATCCTGGTCACGGCCACCAATTGTGACGTCACCCCCTCTGTCTCCGCCCCGTCGCCGTCGTATCCCGTCTTGTGACGACCAATGTGACTTGGTATTGGTCGCGGCACCAAATGTGACGTTCTAACCTTTTGCTGATTCGGATGGGAATCTGGTTAGATTCGGTATCAGCCTTGTCGTCCCCAACGTCTGGTTACTGAAGTAACTTTTGATTTCTACTCTAACCTACCCACGTTGTGATTTGATCTTAGGTAGACGAAATCAATCAGTCGCCGGGCCGTAATGCAAGTCGAGTCCGAACAAGGGCAATACCGCACAACTATATGTAAAAGAAAATAAAGTAATAACTCGAAAAGTTCAAATGTGTTAAAAAAGGATAATATTTTATATCTGGTTGCTGAATACAGGACTGAGTCTTCCTCCCAAACAGCTAATATGGATTCGTTACACTGTTTGTTAGGCGAGTCTTAACATCTTAAGTTGTTTGTTCTTTAAGAAACTGGTTCTTGGTGTATCTTCAGGCGATATTCGTAAAACTTGTTTTGGTGGTGCGAGCCTAAGTCGGTCTTCAAAAATAAATTGTTCTTGGTTAGAAGTTGAGGTCGTGATTGCGTGTATCTTAAGTCAGCTTTCTGCGAGGCGGGTCTTCAGAGCTCACAGCTCAACTGCTTGCCTGTCTGTCTAACCCCCAACTCAACTCCAACTGCCGTCCACTCGCTGTGACTGCTTATATGGACGCCGACCAAAACCGGGGTGGGCCTGTCGGTGTTTGAGGTTCCTCGATAATTCTAACTCCGCACTAAGGGTTTTCTTTGTTTTCGGTCCGGAAAATCCACCACTTTCCATTTTTGGAAATCTTAATTCTAGTTTAAGGGAATCGTCCTTCCAGATTCTTCCTTTCTCATATTGATATCTCATGCCAATCCCTTCAGGGGTGTCAACAGGTTTCCCCTCTCTCACGGTGGCATCTCACACCGATCCCTTCAGGGGGCGTCAACAGGCCTCCCCTCCTTCACATGATTACCTTCGCCTGCCGCTCACGCCACCATTCAGCCAATGGACGCTCAGCTGGTGGGTGTTTGCTAATTATCGCTCAAAGAAAAATATCTTTTGTTTTCTTTTTCTTTTTCCCGACAACAAATCCTTAGACTCTTATCTTAACCGAATCCCATCTAGAGTTCGTCAATCGAGACTTTTCCGCCAGCATCAAATGGGTGGTCATCTGGCGACTTTGCACCCTGGTGCCAATTATTCGTTTCGATAAAATAATTTTGCTATCATGGCCAGGTCTTGATATAAAACAGGTGCCTTTTCAAAATGATATTTCCGCAGATAGTTAAAGGTTTAATCTTTCCTTCCTTGTACTCTGCGGGTGGTCTAGCGGACATTTTTCGCGGTCAGTGCATGACCCAATTAATTTTTATCTCTTAGCATTCTGTCCCGTAGGCCACTCGGCCAATTAGAAACTTTCATTATTGCCATGGGCAGATGGCTATCTTGTATTCACTGTCGTAACATAAATCAAATCCGACAGGTCCACGAAGTTACTTGCTTCGCTAATGAAAGTGAAATCTTTACCACTTTTCTTTGTTGGAAAAAATAACATCGTTCAGTGTCTTTTCGTGATAGCTTCTTATCACCTAATTTAATTCTCGCCTCTTTTTTTTTCATACAACCCTAAATAGTGTCACAAATTGTGGTGAGCAATGATCACCCACGTCCTGAAGGGGCACGGCACATAGAAGTAAACTACATATCAGTGAGAATGGTACTTGGTATGACAGCTTTTTGCGCTATGGCTCACGCAATACAAGACCCAATAGCCACTCGAATTAAAAGAGGGATTACTGAAAGGGATTTTTTCTGAACGTGACTTCTTTATCAATGGAATACGAAGAGAATGATGATTTCTAGCCAGTCTCCAGATAGCTGTGAAAAGTTTGAACGAGTAGGGGCAGAGAATGTATTTAGTTTGAACACTTGCCATATATTTGGAAATATCGATATAGTAGAGACATACTTTCAACGTTCCACTAGCGATTGATCTAGCGAGATAAGCGACTAACTATAAGATCACACCGATATGCCTCCACACACACGATGTGAACTGGGGTCCTAGCAGCTGTACTGTAGAGTGATTTCTTTTTACGAAATCACTTAATGTTAAAGCCGAACCATATTTTTGAATTGTAAGAACTTTAACAATGACTTTCTGATAGAAGTCGATTTAACAAGTACATGGCTGGAGAAGAGATGAATTTATGTATCTTACACAAGGGTTATTTGCGCCCAAGTTATTTTTTAAGGTAATTCACCCCAAGCAAGGCTGGAGTGCCACTAGTACGCAAGGGGTTACAGAGGGTTGAGAACGAGTAAAGAGGCGTGTTTGAGGAAAGGATACAGAGAAGGACGGGGGAACGAGCTCAGGGTGGCAAATTTCGATGATATTACATTTGAAGATTATAGTAATCGGGGAAGCAAGTTTCACAGACTGGAAGTGCGGTAGAAAAAGCTGCTTGAGTAGAAGAGAGTTACATTTAACAGTTTTGAGAGTGAACGGGTGGGACCGAGATGCAATATTCCATGCACAGACAGTTGATTTTAGATTTGAAGGATGGACGATAAAAAACTTTCTGGCACGACACAGAGAGCCAACTTTCCTTGCGGTAGATGAAGCGATTGATTCAATGTATTTATTCTACCTCGTGTCAGTGGACAGCGTGAGACCAAGCAGGCGTAACGAGGCGCTCTCGAGGAGTTGGGAATTTCAACTGTTCTCCAATTACTCATTCCGAGCCATAATGCATTACACCACCCGCACATCCAAGGTTACAGCACAAAAGACAAAAATCACCCCCAAAAAAAAAAAAAAACACAGACAAAAAAAAAAAAACAAACAAACCCCAAAAATAAAAAAATCCCCACCCCTGAAACAAAAATAAAAAACAAACCAAAAACAAAAAAAAAACGGCCGAAACGTCCTGAATATAGCAACGGAGATGAGGACAACAGTCCGAACAATATAAATATTTGAGTATTTTTTTTGAGAAATGCCTCTAACACACACACACACACACAGAGTATAAAAAAAAATAAAAAGGTCGTACATGATCTGAACTGATCTATTTATCAATTTATATACAGGCATTATGGTATGATTTTTCATTGTTTGACTTTCTTTAATGTTATTTGTTCCTTTAATACGGTATTAAACTCAAGGTAAGATGTAATATTGTATTACCGTTTATTGCTCATTTGCGCCATCTAGTGGCATTAATATTAAATATTATTCACTTCCGCCCAGAATCGCTCGGTGTTTAACCCTCACATGTCAGAATAATGGCTGTCAACTCATTAAATAAGTTGGTTATTGGTTGATTTTGTTTAGCGGCATATTAACAAATATGGGTTATTTAATGCAGAAATCTAGATATTTTGTAGATAATTTTTATACTTTCAGGGTAAAGTTATTAAGATATAGTTTTTAGACCCAAAAAATTATTGTTAGTAATATTACAATAAAAATATATTGATATTTTTTAATTGTTGCAGCGATCGCCATTTTGTTATAAAAAATCTTATTTAATGATATTTGTTTAGGGGTGGGATCACTATTTGGCCATAGCTGGGACGCTAACAGGTCACGATGAACAGCAGCAATTAGGAGGTGGTGCCACTCTCAAAAACATCCAATCTCCCGATCAGAGGCCTTGATGCCGGATGTAGTTTATCGTCATACCCAGGCAGGTCATTAAATGAGTATAAGCATAAGCTTTAACAGTCTAGAGATTACATAATAGCTCTAAGTTGGCAAGCCGTTGGCCATATTTACTACACAGGAGGTACTCTTGTGTTTGCATTTGTCTTGTCAGTGCAGATTGACTGGAACATGATTTACCAGAAGGAGTGCAGGTAAGATTGTTGTTAACCTGACAAACCAGAACTCACTGTGTGGCGTTTCGTTTAAGTAATGGAGCCTGCTTGGGATTCGCATATGCGATTGCATTCGGCACATGCTAATTGTGAAATATTTGCATCAACGGATCGCCCCTTTTCTGGACATCAGCTTGGCCTTTGTCCTTAAAATTGTGAATTGTTGATAAATCTCTCTCCCTCCCCACTTCCTGGAATATAGATCTCTGTTTCTGTACAAAGGGTTGTATTTAGCAATGTCAATCAGACATATCTTAAGCAAGTCCTTCAGTCAAGAAAACGTTTCCTCGATTTGTGCTGATGGCAAGGTTCACCATGCAGAAATTGTTTGGGCTTCTTGTTGGCATCCATTCCTATGACATGATTGATTATTTGTATTACCAGCATATCCTGCATATGACCTGAGGGTCATTTAATCCTGAAACTGAATTTCAATTCAGCAATATTTCAAAACGTTTCAAGTGGTTGTGAGGTTTTAAAAGTTCGTATGACAACCTGACCACTGATTAAAAAATTACAGGAAATATCAAGTTTTACGGAAACATTGTGGCTCTAGGAAGGCTGCGTGAATATTTGAAGTAGTACTGCAAATAAAACATGCAATATCCACAAATATAAATTATAAAAAAAGGGTCAAATGGTAACGACATTCAATTACAACAAAAGAGAACTTTAGAATAAGAAATTAATTTTTATATGCACAATTTTACGATTTTCTGTTTTGTAATAATGTGTGCAAAAAAGTTCTTTACTGATTCAGAAATGTTTAATTCCAAAAAGTTGTCTTACTATAAAGGTTAAATTTAAATTAGACAAAAGTTTTTTTAAGAAAGATATCTTCGTTGAAATTTTCCTAATCTTTCATAAAAGGAAGTTTGTTCCAAAATGCAGTATAAAAATTAAGTTTTCTTTTTGCTGTCTCTGAGTTGTATCTCCTTTACGTATAAAATCTCTGTATGCGAGTAAATTTCTGTGCGTACCCCTTGCGTGTGAGAATCGCAATGCGCCGAAAACTTTTTCGTCGTTTGTATTTATAGTTTTTTAACGACTAAATCGACTCAACGGAAGTTCGGCAAATATTGCCAATATTTCTCAGAAATGCATCAATGAGATTGTATTTTTTATTTTCGATCCAATGGAATTTCTTGATACATTCAAATTAGGGGGGAATACGAGAAATATTTTTTAAAGTCATTTGAGCCTATTTTTGCACAAAATTTGTTTTGTTATGGAAATTTATCGAAGCTTATTTTACATTTAACAACCAATGAAATTCAAGAAAGTGTTTGAAATTGAAGTTAGGGTTATTAAAAACCGTGACAATTATGCATTTAGTTACATAAATAAAAATAACTTTTGATGGTATACTCGATTTGTTGTCAGGTATTTTTCATTTTTTCCTTTGTTATTGGCAGCATTTTAGCTGCAGTGCTAAGTTTCCTAAGTTGAACAAATTGGAGCTAATTCGTTTATGCTTTGTTACCGATCTTTTCCATTGTTTTTAGATTGCTTTCTTCCACTCATTTTGATAGACAATAACGAAATTCGGATATTTAGAATGATCTTATTCAACTTAAAACAAAAAACCTGTAAACAGGAATATTTGAAATTAATATACGATCAAAAATAGAATGATCCCCCCCCAAAAAAAAACAACTTCGATTTCACTGTAATCATGTGACAATAATATAATGGTATTCTGCAGACAAATCTGCGGTTTATGTTACTTCATCTCATTGCATAGTTACGAACTATAAATTGAGCTGGAAATACTGTGTAATCGGCTGTAAGTTTTTACAAAAATACTTGGATATGATATGAATAATTTGCAGTGGAAAGAGAAAAAAAAATTACGATTTTTTTGTTGAATACGTTACTCCTCCACCGAACGCATCATTTAAAGTCGAATTGGATTTTGGATCGTAAGAATATTTTTTTTTTTGGTCAGAGTAAATATTTCATTAACAATTTCAAGATCCAAGTCCTATTCGACACTTAGCTGTGAGGAGGAGATTGACTTACGCACAATTCTATGCTGACAAGCAGCTCTTGAAGAAACTTTATAATCTAGTGTGCGAAAATAGCCATTAATTCCCATAATGTTCTGAAGATAACGTTGATGGAAGCGCTGCAGCGTTTTTATTTGTTTACGGTAGATAACCAAAGTTCTACAGGAATAAGGAAGCCATGTTAACAACATCCATTTTAGACACTGATCATGGTTTCGTTATTCCAGTTCTCGATCACACGTGATCCATTAGTGAGGCAAAGGGATCTGTAGCTTTTAAATTTTGAAAGCAATTTCGTAATGAAAAGAGAAGGAGCGGTTAATTGCACTACCAACGTAAGGGAATTTCTCGATAAATTCAGGTTCGTCAATGAAAATTGTTCAGAATAGGTGTTTGCTTGGGGTCGGCTGAAGCGTAACTAGGCCATTTTGTTTTTGTAGGATTGCGAGAGTTTAGTTACGACCTCTTGCATTTGTTACAGAAAGTTATTAATCTGTATATAGTCCTATAAAAATAGAAAAAAAAAAATGGAGTATTTCTCATGCGTTTTTATTTGGTTAACCGATTGTTTTGTTTTTTTTACTATTTTTACGAGATTTAAAAAAAATAAAAAAAATAAATAATAAAAAATAAAATAAAAAAAGTTTATTTTTTTTCAGAAAGTTAGACTACTACACGTATTTCTATAAATAAGCTTTCGGTTCAGTCACCGGATTTCAGTTTTTATTTTTACGTTCCCCCCCACTAAAAAAATATGGCTAATAAAGAAAAAAATTACTGTGAAAGAAATAAAAAAAAAAAAAACCCAAAAACCCCGAAACCGACCCTTATATAAATACAAAAAAATATTCACAGGTCCAGGACTTTCAACTAACTACTAGCGGTTAATATAGAAAATATATTTAGCTTGATATCTATAAAGTTGTCATTAACAAACGTATTTACTTTTACATCCCACGAATACGGAGCCGAGTTACTTTTAACCATTATCAATCATCCTTATTAATTAACAACCAAGAAGAAAAACTCCGATAAAACTAACCTTTTTGCACTATGTAATAATAGATGTGGGTAATTTGGAAATTGTTCAGCAAGTACTAAAATGAGTCCCACTTGGATTATTGTTTAAGAAGACTCACGCACCACCATTGATGAACTGGACGGGTGCTAGTGACTTACACACACACACACACACAAAAAAAATGGGTTGTTTAAATAAAATTGCGAACTCATTTTTGACGTTCCATTCGGTCGCAGAAGAAACTAAAAAAATCAGAATTGTTATTTTTCGAATTATTGCTCAAATTGTTGCTGATGTTATAAGTGTGGAATAACACAGTAATTCCACCTACATTTTACGCGCGCGCGAGTTTTCCTCCTTCCTTCCACACTTGTGCGTGTGTGTGCGCGCGCGCGGATTGCACCCCTTCCTCTCACTTTCAGCTAGTCATAGCAGTAATCGCTGGAGTGAGGAAGGTTGTTTACTAGCTGCTCCTGATAACGTCTAAAATCAGAATTAAAATCAGAATTTGAATTTTTTCCCGCGCGTTTTCCTGACGTCACAGACGCACAGCGTTTCCAACTCAGTTGCTTCCCGATCTTCAAGCTAGGACCGTGCCCCTAACCCATACGCGGGCCGGAATATCTTATTCTTAACTAACCAAAACTTCAACATGTCGACCTCACACTTTTTCCTTGTCTTGATGCAACCCGCATGTTGAACCTTTTCTCCGTTTTCAACTAGAAAATGTCGAGTTCCTACGACACCGTCGTCAATATATTTTTCCAAGACTCAACCTCGTCTTGATGCGAACAACTTTCGAACTTTCCTCTATTCACTACCAGAGTTCTACAACACGGTCGCCTTCACACCATTCCAAGACAACCTCGTCTTGATGCAAACAACTCTGAATTTCTCCTCAATGAAAGTTGATAATCTGTTCATACACCTTTGAACCTTCTAACTACTTTGAACCAGTACCTAAAAAATATTACATTACACTCACACTATCAAACTTCACAACGAGTACTTTTCCTATTTGTGTACACATACACCTTTCGTTTAACAAATCATTTTTCCAGAACTTTCTTTCTGATGGAACTGTTCCCGCCTTGGCCATCTTGGTTTTCTGTTTTGGCGCGGAACACTTTTACTAATGGTCTCAACTGTCAAGACAATTACTTGTTTAAATATAATAAAATTTCATGTTTTTCAACCAGACTCATTTTGTCATTTAATCCAGGCTATCTACTTGTATTATTATTTATGCACTTGTTGAATGACCCCTTTCCCTCACTAAGTTCACTCACTCAATATTTTTACTTTGCTTGTGGATTCTGTAGTCATAAGTAGTGTCTGGCACAAGGCCACTTTTTAATAAACCAGCACTACACGCTACAGGGTCCGCAACATAGGTACAAAGCGTCGACTGTATATCATCTGTCATCGTCAGGTGTCCGTTATTTTGAAGGATATGAATATCAGTGGGTAACTTGATAAGAAAAAAAAAAAAAAGATGCTAAATTGGGTAGGTGATAAAACGTAAAACAACTACTTTTAACAGGGCATCAACGAAGAAAAGGATCAACCCATTCATTAAAAAGACGGAAGTTTTAATAAGCTGATATTCTCACTAGAATTCAACTTTGAAACAAGGTAACATGCTATTGTATTTATCACCCAGGCAATAATATTCATAGGTGAAAGGGATTATCACGTATAGAAGCCAACGATAAAACGCTGAGAGGCACCTTAGTCTTTAGTCGAGAATCTAACCGGGTCTGTAGAGATGCTAATCAACCTTATTAATTCGTTTCCGCCTTCAAGAATATTTATGATCTAACACCAACAGAGCAAAGTGGTAAAATAGAGATTGGCATCATATCTAAGGAGTCCCTACTCAATTTGATTTGCGCATTCATTCCCCACCCCTAAGAGAGAGTCTACAAACATCTATACCCTCTCTAAATCTGTCCGGTCAGGCGGCGTCCGTGTGTATAATTCATGTGTGGTGTATCAATGTTATATACATGGGATTCGCTTGCTAATGTGTATTCGTTTGTGTATGTTTGACTGTCTAGTAGGCATGGTACCAGCTGCCATGATTTGTCGCCCCTTTTAATATTTCCTCTCTGATAAATAGTTGTGAAGACGGTGGAGATGTGTTTCAAATAAATTGCCAGAGTTTGTTAATTTTCTAAATTTTTAATAAGTGCGCGACCGGTTTATTCCAAAGGTACTGGTTGATTTGAAAGACAAGAGAAAATTTTCAGCATTCTGTACTCTTGGTTATTGAATAAACGGAGGTGAGCGCTTACGCTTATTGAAATTTTGAAAATTAATATCAAAGACAGGTTTTTTCCCCCGCGCATAAAGCGCTCTCTTTGGGGGTTTTTATCGTCTAAATGCTTATGTTATTATTAAGAGGAAAGACCAAAGTTTAAATTATTTTTAAAAAAAAATTTCCTTTTTAGAACATTCTAAATTTTCATTAAAAAAACCTTGTTTCTCTTTGTATCAGCGGAACTAGTAAATAAGACAATTTTTAGTATGACACATTAATTTGGAAAATCTTGCAAAAATATAAATAATTGTCGGATGTTAATGAAACTTTCAGGAATTATTCACAGATGATCGAAATTGTTTTTTTTAAAGTCATGGCAGAAATATATTCATTACGCCTCCATAACTAATTTTATGAAAACGCTAGACATTCGATCGAGTCTAGTTTAATGATTACAATAGTTAAAAGCACAAGGCTTTGAAGAATGCAAATCATGTTTTTTTTTGTTTTTAATTGGACCCCACCTACCTGAAAATCAGCTCAGAATTGTAACATACACAACTCAATAAAATTATGAATATGGACAATATTTTCTTTTTGACTAATTTGCTTTCAGTTGTTTTTAAGAAATGTGATTTACTTTTCTGAAAACACGTAGAGATGTTAATTTGAATTTTTCAATTTCAACTGAGAAGGGTACCTACAAATTATCAGTATTATTTTGAAATTTATATGATCTTATTTTTATATTAATCCGTTATGACATTTTTCCATAAATGAAATATCAAAATTAATAAAATGAATGGAAATACAAAATTTAATCTCCCTCTTAACAGTCTTATTTTAATTTCTTTAGAATATATTTTCCATAAAGCAACGTAAAGGTGAAAGCTTTAAAGTACAAGAAGAAAAAAAAAAAGAAAGATTATT
The DNA here is from genome assembly GCA_903632075.3 of Acanthosepion pharaonis. Lineage (NCBI taxonomy): Eukaryota > Metazoa > Mollusca > Cephalopoda > Sepiida > Sepiidae > Acanthosepion > Acanthosepion pharaonis. The sequence goes on from CAHIKZ030005508.1 coordinate 981,775, forward strand.
TGAAAGTTTTCCTTAAAAATAACGAGGTAAATAATTTGTTCACTTAAATGTAAATTATTTTCAATTTTCTCCTTCCGTAGAAGTAATTATCCTTACGGAATTCGTCAATATCATCATTCACCTGTCATATCACGAAATTTTTATGATCTTGTTTTATTTTTTATTTTCAAATTAAATCTTTTAATAAAATGAAGAAGCTAAGTTAAGCTTGTAAAAAATATTTTAAATAAATCTGATTTTCTTAAAATAAGTATCGAAAAAATAATTGACATTTAAAAGAATTTCAAAGGGAGATTCAGTTTTTTTTTATAAAAAAAAAAAAAATTTCGGACGTGCTAGGAACGATTAAAAAATAACCCCCCACAATACTTTGATCTTTCCTTTTAATAATAAACATTTAGATGATAAAATTTTTGTTTTCGTCAAGTTTGGTGTCTTTTTCATCATGCTATGCTTTTTTTTTTTTTTTTTTTTTTTAAGCGATCTTGTGGACGTACCTATTAAAGGTAATTACGTATGATTTTTGTGGGAACTTCGCGTTTCATGTTTAATGGCCAGAAACTAAAAATTTCTTGTTTAAATGAAATTAGATATAGTCTTAATGAATCAAATTTTCTTAAATTAAATTCGAGAAAAAAAAGTACCAGAGAATTTAAAACTGCTATATTTTTTTTTAGTACAAAGAAAATAATACCAGAGGTAGATTATATTCAAGATAATATAGTACCAGAAAAAGATTTACAAGAAAATTTAGTACCAGAAAGGAGTAGTACCAAAAAAGTAGTCCCAAAATAGTCTTTTCAGATAATAGTACCATAAAAAATAGTAATAAAAGATTAATTTATTCCCAGTTTAATAGCTCTTTTATTCAAGATAAGTAGTACCAGAAAGGATTTATTACCAGAGATAGACGGAGAAAATAATTTATTAACATAACTTATTCCGAGCTTGAAAAATGGTTTATTGAACAGGTTTGGGGAGAAATAAAAAGAAATATTAAGAGATACAAGTGACAGGAAATTGTGGAGTGCCATGATCGCATACGTCCTGAGAAGACTCGGCACATAAATCTTGGAGAAGCGTAAGTGAATTCATAACCGGTTGTGTGGGGTTGATAAACGCCCCCACATCATCAAAAGCCTACTTCGACGGAAACCACGGTATCAATACTAGTGTAGCGTGGCCCTATGCTTCACATATCACCAGAAGAGTCATTTCTCCATCTATTTAGAAAGTAGCATAAAAAGTAAACTCATCAAGACAGTACTAACAAAATGTAAAGCCTAATAACGCATCCTTGACTTAATACCGTTTTCAGTAAGAAACTTAACGTTTGTTTGAAGGTGTCTTTCTGATGATTTAATCAAAATAAAAAGTCGACCTAAATCTTCAATTTACTGAAATCTTTCTTTCATTAAGTCTTGAGATGAGGTCGATATATTCATCAGTGAACGGATAAGTGATACTGGTTCCCGATTGGACAACAACTGTTTCACTACTAAGACCCGGCACTTGCTTCTGACATTTTAAGTGCCCACTTGAGGATTACAGAGGAACCCATAAAACGAGTTAATGGTATAGGGTGATTGTATCATCTGTATATGGCTTGTAGAAAGGGAAAGAAAATACCGAGAGAAGAAAAGAAGCGGACACATCATGAAATAATATACCTGGAATACGAATAATCAAAACAGACACACACACACACATCAGCAATCCAAATAGATTTGGGGAAGATTATCAATGTTATTGAATAGTCAATGTCTCTGAATTGAGACTATCTAATCTCCTGGAAGACAAGTTAGAAATATAACACGTGAGTGGCTTAGAACAATGCAATGATTCATTGCCATAGCCAAGTGAAGAAAAATGTATTTGCTTTGCAGGGTTCATTCCTTTTGATGCACACTGGACGTGGCGGACGGAGGAATGAGAACAGACATATCTCCCGCTTAGATGAAGCAATGTGGCAGATACTTGGGAGATGCCAGTGAATACAGTAGGCGAAAGGTTGCGAGTGACGAGAGAGTGTTGAGGAAAGAAGATCCGAAAGAATCTATATATAAATTTGAAGCCAAACTCGCTGCAATTTGTAGCAACACGAGTTATTTGCCATGTATAGTATTAGCCGGAATTCGGTATTTCTTGCTTATAGAAGGCGAAAAGTACAATTTTTTTACCGACAAAATCTAACTTAGAGCGGGAAAATTTTCTTTATAGGAGAAAATAGGATTAATGTATACCTAAAAATAGATTTGTTATACAAGGGAAACGAAAATAAAGTCTGTATAATATTTAAATAGGTCGTATTAAGTGTATGAAGAAAATGCATGGTTATCAGCAAAATAGACAGCTCAAAGTGCGAATTACGTATTGGGAATATATAAACTTAGCAGGTATAGGATCTTAACTATTTGGGTTGTATAGAAACAGACGAAAAATGACAGAGGAATAAGAAAACATAACTTTAAGAAACTAATCTATAAAAACAAAAAAACAACAAACATCATCAACAACCAAGTGCTAAATTGCGCACCAAAATCTAACCTATACGGACAGCGAATGCTAGAGAATTTCCTCACATATGTGGAAGAGACATTATGCTATAAAGATGTGGTTCTATCCACAAATGGTGAGAATAGATCGGACAGAAGCAAATGAAAACTACAAGGGATTGCTAACAATCAGAACAAGGCAGCTGAATTTGGAAATGGCAAGAGAAATAGTAGGAACGGTTTAAAACATTTGATGAGCGAGTAAAATTATGGCGGAACTAGAAATGGTAATTGGTCGAAAGTTATTTTGTGCAACAAACGACAAAAATCTGAAATGACATTGCACTTGCAAGAAGAATCTAGAAAATAATGATTTAATTTAAATGATTATATTCTATCTTTTGCTCTCCGTAGGGCTCCCGAGACGAATCTAACTAAAAGACTTTATTTCTGATCTACGGTTACTAAATGGCAGATTTATAGGATACAAATCCTATATTCCAACAAATGACAAAAAACAAAAAAAAAAAAAAAAAAAAAAAAAAAAAAAACACAAAGTAGATTTGCACACCCGCATAATCGGATCAAAACGACCAAAAACAGATTTCACTGACTCAAACCGACACAAAGAGCCGAAAGTGGAGTAGGAAAGAACAAATTTACAACTGACTCCAAAACAATTCATAAGTACACTTTCCTTTTATCTTTATTCCTCATTCACTCTTTTTCAACTTAAATTGCTCGCCCCTTTTTCATTTTACAACTATACAAAAACAAAAGAAACAGACATTATTGTGCTACTCTGTTAAAAGACAACGAACAAACATTTTTATCAAAATCACATTTTTGCTTAAACGAACTAAAGCATTAATCCTTTTTACCCTATTCACAAGATAATATACAATGTTCTAATTTCTATAAACGTTCCTTATCGTGTTGTTTCTTCTTGAAATTGGCATTGTATTTTGTGACAGGCAGGGTATCCCGTATTAAATTCTCCTTTTAATCCGGGTACGCTGAACCTAGGTACCTCCACGAAATCGCTAAAAAAAAGAGCATAGCTTGATGAAAAAGACGCCAACCTTGCCGAAAACAAAATTTTATTGTCTAAATGCTTATGTTATTATTTAGAGGAAAGACCAAAGTTTTTTTTAATTATTTTTAAAAAATTTTCCTTCTTTTTAGAAAATTCTAAATTTTGATTAAAAAAACCTTGTTTCTATTTGTATCAGCGGAACTAGTAAATAACAGACAATTTTTAGCACGTTTTTTTGGTATGACACATTAATTTGAAAAATCGTGCAAAAATAGAAATAATTATCGGATGTTAATGAAACTTTCAGGAACTATTCACAGATGATCGAATTTATTATAAATGTTTTTTTTTTTTTATGAAAGTCATGGTAGAAATATTTTTAAAAAATATTTATTACCCCCCATAACTAATTTTATGAAAACGCTAGAAATTCGATCGCATCGGTTTTAGTGATTACAATAATTAAAAGCACAGGGATTTGAGGAATGCAAATCATGTTTTTTTTTGTTTTTAATTGGATACCCAGTACCTGAAAATCAGCTCTGAATTGTAACATACAAAACTCAAAACAAATATATTATTTAATTTCAAATGCTTTTATTTGCTTTTAGTTGTTTTTATGAATATGGACAATATTTTCTGAAAGCAAAAAATTTTTTCGATGAAAAATGAATTTTTAATACAATTATTTGTTATTTCATTAATTATAATAGATTTTACATTTAAGTTGTTAAAATATTATAAAATTAGTTAAAAGCCGCACAGGCTTTCATAAGTGTCCTTATGAGATAGGATCTTTTTTTAGCGCGTTGTAAATTGTATCATTTTGACTAATCAGAAGAACCCCAGTAATTAAGAAATGTAATTTTGTGCTTATAATCGAGCTGTAATTATAAAATACGGAAGACCAACCCGAATATAATTAAGTTGCGTTATTTGAGTTAAGCATTGTTCTCCGCTGTTAAGGCCTTTACTTTTGCGAAACACGTGTGGAGAAGTTAATTTGATTTTTCAATTGAGAAGGTTACCTACAAGTATCAGTATCAGCTTATGAAATTTATATGATCTTATTTTTATATTAATCTCAGTTACGACATTTTTCCATAAATGAAAAATCAAAATTAATAATAAAATGAATGCAAATAACAATAGAATGTAATAAATGTACATAAAATTATAGTATTTTATGTACAATTCTGATAAAATTTCATAAGAAAGGTACCTATAAATTAATTAGATACCTTTCTTAAGAAATATGAAATTTAATGTCACTCTTAACAGTTTTATTTTAATTTTTTTATAATATATTTCCCATAAAGCATCATAAACGTAAAGGTGAAAGCTAAGTACAAAAAAAAAAAAAAAAATTAGACCGCTGAAAGTTTTCGTTAAAAATAACGGGGTAAATAATTTGTTCACGTAAATGTAAATTATTTCACTTTTCTCCTTCCGTAGAACAAATTAGCCTCACGGAATCCGTAAAATATCATTCATCACATGTCAAGAGACGCGAAAGTTTATGACCTGCTTTGTTTTATTTTCAAATTACATCTTTTTGGCACAAAAGCTAAGTTAAGTTTGGTTCAAAATATTTTAAATAAACATTATAATTTCTGATTTTCTTAAAATAAGTTTTGAAAAAATGATAATTGATATTTAAAAAAAATTTCAAAGTCAGATTTCCAGTTTTTTTTAAAATGGAAAAAAATGGTCAATTTTGCTGACTCAAAAAAAACTAGATTTGTAACGAAAATTTCGGACGTGCTAGGAACGATTAAAAAATGGAAAAAAATACCCCAAAAATACTTTGACCTTTCCTCTTAATGAATAACAAACATTTAGACGATAAAATTTTGTTTTCGTCAAGTTTGGCGTCTTTTTCATCATGCTATGCTCTTTTTTTAGCGATCTCGTGGAAGTACCTAGCTGAACCCCACAGATTGACAGTATGTGGTGATATGAAAAGTAATCAAGACAACGCCAGATTATATTTAGCAACATTTAATGTTCTTCTAAAAATAAGTCACCATTATGTTGCGGCTGTATAGACATTAAATATTTATAAACTTAGGTACCTCCACGAGATCGATAAAAAAAGAGCATAGCATGATGAAAAAGACGCCAAACTTGACGAAAACAAAATTTTATCGTCTAAATGTTTGTTATTATTAAGAGGAAAGGTCAAAGTATTTTGGGGTATTTTTTCCATTTTTAATCGTTCTAGCACGTCCGAATTTTTCGTTAAAAATCTAGTTTTTTTGAGTCAGCAAAATTGACCATTTTTTTTCCATTTTAAAAAAACTGGAAATCTGACTTTGAAATTTTTTAAAATATCAATTATCATTTTTTTCAAAACTTATTTTAAGAAAATCAGAAATTATGTTTATTTAACCAAACTTAACTTAGCTTTTGTGCTAAAAAAGATGTAATTTGAAAATAAAACAAAGCAGGTCAAACTTTCGCGTTTTCTTGACATGTGATGAATGATATATTTACGAATTCCATGAGGCTAATTTGTTCTACGGAAGGAGAAAAGTGAAATAATTTACATTTACGTGAACAAATTATTTACCCTGTTATTTTTAACGAAAAACTTTCAGCGGTCTAATTTTTTTTTTTTTTTTGTACTTAGCTTTCACCTTTACGTTTATGATGCTTTATGGGAAATATATTATAAAGAAATTAAAATAAAACTTAAGAGTGACATTAATATTTTTAAGAAAGGTATCTAATTTATAGGTACCTTTCTTATGAAATTTTATCAGAATTGTACATAAAATACTATAATTTTATGTACATTTATTACATTCTACTGTTATTTGTATTTGCATTCATTTTATTATTAATTTTGATATTTCATTTATGGAAAAATGTAACTGAGATTAATATAAAAATAAGATCATATAAATTTCATAAGAGGATACTGATACTTGTAGGTACCCTTCTCAGTTGAAATTGAAAAATCAAATTAACTTCTCCACACGTTTCGCAAAAGTAAAGGCCTTAACAGCGGAGAACAATGCTTAACTCAAATAACGCAACTTAATTATATTCAAGGTTGGTCTTCCGTATTTTATAATTACAGCTCGATTATAAGCACAAAATTACATTTCTTAATTACTGGTATCTTCTGATTAGTCAAAATGATACAATTTACAACGCGCTAAAAAAGATCTATCCATAAGGACACTTATGAAAGCTGATGCCGGCTTTTAACTAATTTTATAATATTTTAACAACTTAAATGTAAAATCTATTATAATTAATGAAATAAATAATTGTATTAAAAATTCATTTTTCATCGAAAAATTTTTTTTGCTTTCAGAAAATATTGTCCATATTCATAAAAACAACTAAAAGCAAATAAAAGCATTTGAAATTAAATATATTTGTTTTGAGTTTTGTATGTTACAATTCAGAGCTGATTTTCAGGTACTGCGTATCCAATTAACAAAAAAAAAAAAAAAACATTCCTCAAAGCCCTGTGCTTTTAATTATTGTAATCGCTAAAACCGATGCGATCGAATTTCTAGCGTTTTCATAAAATTAGTTATGGGGGGGGGGTAATAAATATTTAAAAACATATTTCTACCATGACTTTCATAAAAAAAAACATAATAATTTCGATCATCTGTGAATAGTTTCTGAAAGTTTCATTAACATCCGATAATTATTTCTATTTTTGCACGATTTTCAAATTAATGTGTGTCATACCAAAAAACGTGCTAAAAAATTGTTTGTTATTTACTAGTTCCGCTGATACAAATAGAAAAAAGTTTTTTTTTTTTAATAAAAATTTAGAATGTTCTAAAAAGGAAAATTTTTTAAAAATAATTAAAAAAACTTTGGTCTTTCCTCTTAATAACATAAGCATTTAGACAATAAAATTTAGTTTTCGGCAAGTTTGGCATCTTTTTCATCAAGCTATGCTCTTTTTTAGCGAATTCGTGGAGGTACCTATATAAACTCCTGGGTCATTTCTCCCGCAAAAAAAAAAAAAAAAAAAAAAAATAATTGGCGTACTGCAAAAGAACGAATTTAAAACAAACGACATTTAATGCATTTATTAACAATGAATTTGCATGCGGACACATTTGTAATGAAAGGAAAAGGCATTAAAACACACACATTATATATAACAAGCGTGTATGGCACAATGTGCGCACGTGGGAGAGACCTCAAGGATCAGCAGATCAAGAAAAACGGATGAGCCTTATCGGCAGCGTTCTTTCTGTACGAAGCAGGAGAAAGGAAATGTTTGAATTTTTAGTCCTAAAGAGCGCCATTTAACAGGCTTTTTTTTTTAGCAAACTCAAGTCGAATAACCCACAAGGCTCATTAACTTTAGTGTTTTCGGAAGATTAATAAGATAAGATTAATATTATTCCATATACCATTCGAAATATTATATCCACCTCCACCTTTCTCACTTGGTTTTCTGGCCAACTTCAGTAGCCGCATTTGATATCCAATAACTATCGACACACAAAGAAGAAAATCTGACTGTAGGATTTTATTGGCCGCTTGATCACGTGAGAACTAGAAGAGAGTAAGATTTTACCGTATACGATATACAACTGAAACACAGAAATCATTGGCTGAAATTTACTGACAAAGATGATGAGGCTAGGTATCTAAAAATAAAATCTTGTTTTAGGTTCAAACTTATTTCGAACGCTAAGCAATATACGAGCAACAATTCTATCTTTTATAAATCAAACCTCTTTACCACCCCACAAGGCACATTATTCTACATACGCCTATCTGGGAAGCATTAACAAGTGTTACGACGGAATGAACATTTTCAGATTAATTTGAAGGGATGGATGGAAAGACAAAGGCATTATCAAATAAAAAGAGGGAATACTATTTGTAAATCAATAGAGAAATGAAGTGATGGAAACACTCATTTACACCCGCTTACATTAGAGAAGCGAACTAAATTAAGTACCTTCAAAAATTTTCTAAAAAGAACATGCCATGAGGAAAAACGACCCAAACTTGAAACAAAGTTTTATCGTAAAAATGTTCAAGAGGAAAGATCAAAGTATTTTATAATTTTTTTTTTTAAATTCTTTCTTGCACTTTCGAAATTTTGGTTAAACATCTTGTTTTTCTTGCGTCAGTGGGTGGGCCAAAGATTAGTATCAGGAAATTTATTTTATTTTTTCGGTAGTTAAAAAAAAAAAAAAAAAAAAAAAATTGTCGGATCGTAATTAGATTTTCAGGACTTATTCAAATAAAAATGTTTTTAAATGCTTTTATAAATAAAATATTAAGGAGGCTGTGGTCTTAAAATTTATGAATTGTTTTCACTTTTTAAAAATTCTAATCAGAAAAATAAAGTTAATTTTAAAAACTGTATAAATTTCAGCCTTTTAAATGATATCAAATAAAAACTATATTTACTAATCATAAATGGAAAAGCTTAAAGTTTTAAATGCATAAACGTACCGATTTTTGTAAGTACAAGTGACCATATACGACATTATCATAAAATAAGAGCGATGGCTATATATAAATTTAAAGCCAACATTTCTAAAATTCAATAAGACAGATTACGGGGAATATTTTCCTAAATTTTAAAGATTACTGAGTAAAAAAAAAAAAAAAAAAAAAAAAAAAAAAGGTGCTCACGTCATTTTCTTCAGTTACAGAAAAGGTCTCTGAATAATAGAGCTGCCATCAGGCAACACAGCTACTGTCGAATTAAAAACGCATTTCTGCGATATTTTAAATTTAAAGCAAGTATTTTGTTTCAAATTAGATTAATTATACTTTAAGTCAGCTAATATTCCCCAAATAAAGTTTCAGAAAAGTATTTTATTCTGGAGGATTTTTTAATAAAAGAATTACATTGTGATGAAAGACATCTAAAAATGCGCGCTAATCAGCTATTTAAAAAAAATAGCTATTTTAAAAACTAATTTAAATTGAGTGGAAATTATTATTTTCACTCAGTTTAAATTAGTTTTTGAAATACCAAAAATTTTGCTTATTGGAAATATTTAATTTTAATCTTTTAGCTTGTAATTAAACTTAGAACAAAAGCTTTAAGATTTCATTTTTAGACCTTAGATATCGCGTTTTTTTTTGTGGAGGTCCCTAGATTTAAATATTTTTCAACTAATAAAGCCAGAAATTTTAAAACATTGTGTCATTCAGAACAAACTGAATTTCTACTACCAGTAACACGGAAACAATATACTCCAATGAAATCATTAACATTTCTACGTGCCATTCTTCCTGCAAAACATTTTCTAGATTATAAACCTACAAGACAACACTCTTTCAAATAAAAGTGAAAGTCTTATAAATATCTTATATCAATTATATATATATATATATATATATATATATATATATATATATATATATATATATATATAGAGAGAGAGAGAGAGAGGGTATGTTGTTTGTTATTAAATTAGAGTAGGCAAACTAGTTCTCTATGCATGATTAAACTTACAACTTTGGAATTACTATCGATAGAATAAGTGTAGACAAAATGCTTGTTTAATGAAACCAGGTTCAATTATATGGCAAAAAAAGTAACCGATTATGGAAATTAGTGGTTATTTGAAATGTTCTAAATTATTTAGATACACTGAATGCAAGCATTTAACTGAATAAAATAATGCTTTTATCTTTAACTATAAATTAAAATGTCTATTACATTATGCAAGTTGATTTAAAGATATGCTTCAAAATAGAAACTGTTAGTTTTTATTCTAGAAATATTAAAAACTAGAGTATTTTATCCACAGTTCAATGATACAATTTTCCTACTTACCTTTGGGCTTCATCACGGGTCCTTAGAGTGAGGTAATATTTGGATTATCGTTTATAAGTGAAAAGCAATGACAAGATGACGTTGCATGATGTCTAAATACAAATATAAACGTTGATTTTTTTTTAATATGTAAAAAAAAAAAGAAATGATTGGTTAACCAGACTCATTACATGTTTAAAAAATTACAAGTAAAATAATTTCAGGCAGTATCAAAGGGAAAAGAGATACACGTATTAAAGTATTAATTGTTAAATTTGTTTTAAAATGGAATATGTGAAAGTTTCAAACAATATTTATAGTTTTTGAGCGCAGTAGTTTTTTTTTTTTTTTTAGAAATATTAAAACAAAATATCTGTCTATATTTCTGACATGAGGTATTATGGTACCTCCACGAGATCGCTAAGGAAAAAGCACAGCAAAGAAAAATACGCCAAACTTGAAAACAAAATTTTATCGTCTAAATGTTTGTTATTATTAAGAGGAAAGATCAAAGTATTTTGGGGGTATTTTTTTTTACATTTTTTAATCGTTTCTAGTACGTCCGAAATTTTCGTTAAAAATCGACCATTTCCCCCCCATTTTATAAAAAACTGAAAGTCTCCTTGAAATTCTTTTAAATATCAATTATCATTTTTTCAAGACTTAAAGAAAATTGTGTTTTCGTCAAATTTGGCGTCTTTCATCATGCTATGCTCTTTTTAGCAATCTCATGAAGGTACCTATGTTCACTATTTACAGTAGTTCGAAAAAAAAAATGTAAATAGTGAAAATAAAATAAACCAAGCAAAACAATACAACAACCCTTATTTATGATAATGTACATTTTCATTATTTCGTGTTCATATTAAAATAAAAAAAAATAACGATGGTTTTAAGAGAAAGAAATGCTTAAATGAATTCATTGATGCAAGTAGGTTTTTTAAATTTCAATAGGGAGTTAAAATTCGTGTTCTGTCACATCTAAATTTTCATTTTGTTTCCTTTTAAAACAGAAAAAAAATTAAGCACGTGTCAGCTAATCTATTTCATACATAAAAATAATTATGGTGAAAGGAAACGTTAAATTTGCGCTGGAAATTCATCCACTCCATCGAGAAGAAATGTCAATGCTCAACCATTTCGGGAACATCGGTTGTTTAAAATAGATCTCAAAGATAATGTGTACATTTGATAATTTTAGCATTTTTATGGCGCTTAAAAAAAAAAAAAAAAAAAAAAAAAAAAGAAAAAAAAAGAGAAAAAAAGACTATAGATAATTACCGCTCCCAAAGCTTCTCAACAGAGGATCAGGTTGTGATGTTTTTTTAATTTTTTTTTTTTTTAGTCACCAATTTTAGTTTTTATTTATTTATTTTTTTACTCTGGTTAGGGAACGTTTTTGAAGTGTTGGGAGTAATAACTACAAGATGTACTGTGTAATAATTAGGATTGTATCATCTAGCGAAATGTTCACTTCCTATTGATAGTTTCGTGATCAAGAGAAGCAGAATTACTAAGTGCAGCTTTTAGCTTTTATTGGAAAATCAGAAAAATTCTAAACCGAAAAACATTTAGAGTCACGCATCAGCATACAATATTAATACAGTTAAACTTTACTATTGAGCGGTCCGCCAGGGATTTAATGTTGTAAAAGTTTAGTTTTATACGAGTTAATCGACGTGAAGGGTTGATGCCAAGCCACGCGTGGTTTATTAAATGTTAATGAAACCACTCACCTTATTTTTACTCAGGCCGAGGTCACTCATTTCCTTGGTCGAAACCGAAAAGAAAGATCACCAGGCATTTTTTTTTTTCTTGGACAATTGTGACAGTCAATTTGAATGACGATTAATTAACTCAACGAAAGGCACAATCTCAACACATTAAAAACGGGGAAAAAAAATCACGTGAGATGCCAACTCAGTTATTGGACAATCGAGGTGGGGAGGCTTTTGTTTTTGAATAGATAATGAGTAAAATAGATTAGAATAAAAAGCGCGTCAGCGAGTTCGTTTAGTAGATCATTACTACTATGTTTCGAGTTCGATCCTCATTGGTTCGACAAAGATCTGTACACTGAATGAAATCTTGGTTATTGTCATTTAAATTGGGCCAGTCTTCAGACGAAGCAATCTAAAATCATATTGGATATTTAATGACCTATAAGCTAGGTGCAGATTGGGCTCTCCATACTTGAGTAGCAGACAGACTAAGCGAACGGCAACTTTGAATTCTAAACGGTGGACAAAGCAACAGGAAATAATTAAACGATTTTCTCAAGGTCATTCATGGCAAGACGCAGTTTAAAGATATTTAAAAAAAAACTGTGGAAAGTCTTGATAATTTAATCTAATACATAGAGAGAAAAAGTTTGTATGTTTGTGTTCACCTAATTTCGATATTTTAAATACTTTATGGCGCCAAAAGCGTTTAGAAATATCTAAAATGTCAGCTGTATATCAGCGCTTTCCCAGCTCGATGATTAAAAATGGCTTTCGCCCTGTCTGTCTTAGGAAGGGCCAGTTTTCTTCGAACATTGTGGAATGGTACTATAGAATCCCAAAAACTATATCAGATAACAGAAACCACATCACTTGAGGAATTTCAATAGCAGCAACAACTAAACTGGATAGTAGATGTAACTCGAAGAGAAAATAATAACATAATCAAGATGTTGAAGTTCCACACTAATTCAAACAAAAGGTTAAGAAGGAAATCTCTATCAATACTGAAAAGAGTAATAACATTTCGTCAACGTGAAAAACACATTTTCCTGAAAAATTGTTTGAAGAGAAAGATTATATGGACTTCAACCAAAAGTAACATTGTTCGGTCAATGAATGTCGAATGTTTCCTTATAAGGAAACAGTTAATATTACCATTAGAGTTGAGGAGAGAAGATGCTACAGTTTGACCTGGCATTTACTCGCCTCCCCCAGTGGAAGCATATGATACGAGGTCATTTTAATGTGGAGCACCCACACGCGTACATATCGACATAGATTAAAATTGACCACTCTAACGCTAGCGTTGTTATCTGAAAACCTTCCCTCTTTAGGGGAAGGAGGGGAGCTGCTACGAATACTATACTTGTTATTTATTCACCCTTTCCTCTCCGCGGTGGCAGGGTATATAAAGGCGATTTAAGTAGCGAGACTAAGCGAGCGTACAATGTGCCAAGGCCGAAAATTGCCCAGTCCCCGCAACCAACGTCGTACTGGCGTCTATATTCCACTGACCCTTCCTCTTTGGTACAATGAGGAAAGTGATGCCGAAGGGTTGGAATCCTCGAGAATAGACATCCCTAATTTATTTGTTGGGTTCTGTCTGACAGAAACACAATTGGGGGGGGGGTAAAAATGTAATTTGTACGCCCGAAGGCAGATACGACACTCGGTATTTACTCCCCGGCAGACGGTAACGAGACATGACACAAAAACAATTTAAAGTGTGGTACTTAAGCGCGTGCATATAAGTCAAGTCCAAAAATTGCCCGGTCCCCGCAACCAACGTTGCGTTGGCGTCGATATTTCAGTGACCCTCCATTTTTGGTACAATCAGGGAGGTGCTGCCTCGGGGTTGGAATCCCCAGGATCAGGCAACCTCCATTTATTTGTTTCGTTCTATCCGAAGACAGAAACACAATTGGGGAATAAAATATAGTTTGTCGTCCGGAAAGTAGATACTACACTTAGTATTTACTTGTAGCCCCACGCTGGCAAGATGTGATTCAAGGCCAGTTTAATGTGGGGAGCCCGAGCGCGTGCACCCGGGGCCAGGTCCCCAAATAACCTAGCTAACCGTCGCTTACGCTGGCATCGGTATTACTACCGATAGCTCTCTTTAGTGCAATGAGAGAGCAGCTGTTCTCCGAGCCCCTCTCAATAATACGTTCAGTTGCGCTCTGACTGAAACATAATTAAGAGATAAAATGTAGTTTATCCGCCCGAGAGCAGATACTACACTTTGATTCCAAACAGGAGGTCAAGAAGTGGAAAAAATTGCCCGGTCCCCGCAACCTCTGTGTTAATGTAGCTTGTTGTTACCAAAGCTGATAGAATGCGATGATGGTGAATATGCTAATGGGTAAAGTAAGGAGCATACACACACCAATAATTACATTCTATCGAGGTCCATTTTTTAATGGATCAAATTATTTTATTTGTGTATGTAGGAGCACTGGAAGTACATATCTGACGTCCTAACTACAATTACACACAGAATTAGTGAGGCCCTTAGCGACAGATACACCGCAAAAACCATAGCATTAGACACCTCTGCGGTCTTCGACAAGGTGTGACACAAAGTTTTGCTATTCAAGCTATGGAATCACTGGAAGAGTTTCTTTATTATAAAATCCTTCTTAAAAGTAGTTATTAACGGCCAGTCCTCAGAGGCCCTGGCGGCCAACGTGGACGTCCTCCAGGGATCATTTCTCTGACCAACCCTCTTTCTTATTTACATAAATGATCTACCTAAGAATATACTTTGATCCTTTGTAAACATCTATGCCGATGATACGACGATATACAGGAACACCTTTAAAACTCTTGACGATCAGAGATTGTCAGCTGGCTTCTCTTCCGATCTAACACTAACTTCTCAGTGTGGAAAAAAACTTGTTGGTTACATTCAGTGCCTCTAAAACCAAACTGGTTACATTCAATCACTGCCGATCAGACCCCGAACTACCTCCAAGTTACAATGAACGGATGTCCCCCCCCCCCACGGGGCAGGCTCTGTGCCTCAAGTGGAACGATCCATCGCTAAAGATGCAGGTAATATGTTCGGTTTTCTGTACCGCTTCAGTAAGTACCAACCTCCTTCTGCCACGTTTATAAGAGCAAGATCAGGTGGAAAATGGAGTACCGTTGCCATATTTGGGCGGGAGATTTCCACTCTTGATAGAATTCAAAAGCATTGCTTGGAGAAGAATTATTTTCCACCCCTCTTACACAGGCGGGATGGGAAGCGTCTCTCACTGCTCTATCGATACTACCATGGAAATTGCTCGAACGAACAACATTTTTTGATTCCACCAGATCTTTCACGGCTAAGACCCGCCATACTATTTACATAGTAGCAAACTACACCCATTCCCTCCGTATTGCATTGGCGATAAGTAAGTCCCATTCAAACAGTTTAACCTGTTCAAGTCTAGAATCTACCGTTATCTTCCACTCGTATCCATATAAACTACCCTTAAATGTAACCCTCTACCTTGAGTGGCTTCTGGGTCTTGTACAGGGTGAACCTTACTGTAAAAAAGTTTCTCCAGTTGAGGGATAGAAAGTATTCAGCGTCTTGCTCATTGAAACATCTTTAGAAGGTTACTTTTAATAATAGAGATAGGAATGAGAAGGTGTCTGTAGATGAAAAACCTTGTAAACTGTGGAGAAACTCCTTTCTTTCCTATACCTCTCCTCTGACCTTGCTCTAACATAGTGGTAGTGGTGGTGGCGGGGAAACTAGCTGGTCACATTCAGTTCCTTGAAAGCCAAGCTAGAGACATCTCATCATCGCTGATCTGTCCCAGAACATTCACAAATCGCGATGAACGGATGTTTCTTCAAGGAGGCCCCGTACCCAGAGCGCCTATTGGGAGTTAAATTCAACTCAGACCTCAAGCGGAACTCATACATACAATTCATGCGATCATATGCTGGAAAAATGGTCTATTCCCTATACTACTCCGGTAAGACTCCTCCTGCTATCCCTTATTTTAGAAGTGTCAGATCCGGCCGAAAATGGAGTCCTGCTGCCATAAAGGGACAGGAGATGTCCAGTCTTCACTTTCCAATCTCGATTTAGTTCAAAAGCGTCTCCGCGTCCTTGTGGGTGACGAATTATTTTCCATCCAACAACCCCTTGTCACAGACGAAACGTCGCAAACCACTCGCTGCTAAATCGCTATTTCCATGGAAATTGTTAAGGTGAACTACATTCCTTACTATTCTCAATTCTAACCTTCATGTCCAATATCTGCCATGCTATGCCCTTCTTATTTCATTGGTGAGTTCCACTTGAACACCCACCTCCCACGAAATGCTGCTTTGTGGAACTGACTTGGGAGAAGATTCCACAAAGTACAATCTTGACCTGTTTAAGTCTAGTTAATCGTTGTCTTTCCACATATCCGCATAAACTGTGCCTCTTCTTCTGTATCCCTCTACCTCGAGTGACTCTTGGGCCTTGTATAAGACGAACACCACTGATTAACAATTCGAACACGGATTATTGACAAATATTGTCATTCATGCTTATTGCATGTTTAAAAATCTTTATTCCAAAAGTACACTGGGACTGCCCAATCCTCACTTTCAGCTTTAACAGAGTTCAAAAGTCTTTACGCGGCCTTGTGGGTGATGATGATTTATTTTCAACCCTAAATAGATAAAAATTCGCAAGCCTATCTGTAATTTATTTCTAAGTGTTCAGACGTGCTATATTCCTTAGTTCCTTCAGTTCAGACCTTTGCAGCTGGAACCCACCATGCCACGTACATATGGTCGAATTATCCCCATCCCCTTTGTATTCCATTTGTAAGAAGGAAGTTCTATTAGGACGGCTTCTTCCTAAGAATTGCTTCTCCGTGAAATAGTTTTCTGAGAGGACGATAACTAAAATCTTACCCATTACATGTCTAGGTTCAACCGTTATCCTCATAATCTGCACTTACTTGCCTCTTTACGTACATACAGCAGCCCTCTACCTTCAATCTTACAGCACTTCGTATTCCGAAGCAGTCACGCATCTAGATAATGACCAGGATCGATATTTCTTAACTTCGGTGATCGTACGGGAGCCGTTGTTTCAACGTCATGTGGCCGTACGCCTTTTATTAAATAACAAAATCTCCATCATTTGAAAACTTCTAATAGCAGCAACAATAAAAATGGATAGCGCATGTAAACTAGAAGAAAAAATAAGGATCAAGATGATAATTTCCTACGCCACCATAAACATAGTGTTCGGAACGAAACTTATATTAATGCTAATATGAGACTCGAGAAGTCCAATTTTTTGAAACTTTTTTTAGTAAAAAGATCTCATAAATTTCACCTGACAGTTAAAAACAACTGTTACAACAATGAATATGGAAATAGCTAATTTCACTGTTAGTTATGGTAATGGCAATATTAGCCGATAATATGGTACTATTGGTATTCATTGACTGAGCAGCCAGTACTGTTTTCGGTTGAAATTTATAAAATCTTTCTCTTAAAACACTTTTTTTTTTTAAAGTAAAAGATATATCTCAAGTCCAGTAGCGGTTATCGCTCTTTCCATCATTGATGGGGGTTTCCTCCCGAACCTTCTATTTAAAGTGGTGTGTAATGTTAATATTTTGATCATGCCATTATTTTCTATTCGAGTTACATGTGATATCCATTTAATACTTGCTGCTGTTGGTAGCTCTCAAGTAATGCGGTTTCTGTTATTTGGTTCAGTTCTTTGTGATACTGTAGCGACAGTCCACAATGTTCAAATCAGGATGATCCTTGCCTAGACCCTCAGACTTTACTCGCTCAAAGCCT
Organism: Acanthosepion pharaonis; assembly: GCA_903632075.3. Taxonomy (NCBI): domain Eukaryota; kingdom Metazoa; phylum Mollusca; class Cephalopoda; order Sepiida; family Sepiidae; genus Acanthosepion; species Acanthosepion pharaonis. The sequence continues at coordinate 999,616 of CAHIKZ030005508.1, forward strand.
TCACCATTGATTTTAGGAAGCGGTTGTATAAAGCTGAAAGTTTAGATATTTCTGACCAGGATTGGTGCTATGCATGACATCCGTATGAAAGTCTATAAAAGCATTACCAATATCGAGATTCTTCTTCTGCGAAGAGATTCTCAGGGAGCAGGATGATTCAGTATTTTTTTTTATCCCATCTTGCCAAAAGACTGGAGAGTGTAATTGGGGCGAAAAAGGATATTTAATGAGAGAAAGTTTTTGAAGTTTTTTTTTTTTTTTTGTGTGGTCTAAAGTAATTTTCTGGTGAGTCGATTCAAGCTTATCGGGGATTGATTTTCTCAATATTTTGAGTTATTAACAATACAGTCAGGTACGCCATTTTTATTTCTAGGTCGTCACTTTTGTTCAGCATCCATTTGACCAAAGAATGGCGCATTGCAAATCATCATCATCAGAAAGTTCACAGCCTTGTCTTGAAATATTCCATATACACACGTGCAAAAGTGCTGTTCCAACCCTTTATCTTTTAACACAAGATAAAACTATATTTTCTTTTTTCTTCATTTTAAATCTAAGCGCCATACTAGATTGGCAGCTAGGTCTCATCATCTGAGTTGAAATGGCAAGCTATAACAGTAAGTTCTATTCTGACAATTTCTTCTCTCGTACTTCTCACTTGTGAAACTCTTTTCTGCCTTCTTGCTTCTCAGTCAATTTCGATCTTCACAAAATTAAATGCAACGTCAGTCGTTATCTTCTGCTTTCTTAATTCCTGATGTTTTATTGTCTTCTCTCCTTTTTCCCCATATTTTCACACACCCAGTAACCCCCTTGCATTTTAGTCGCTTTATTGCCTTGCATGGGTTAAATGATTAAAAAACTTTAAGAAAAATATCATGACATATTTGAGTTCGATTGTGCAACGCATTTTGAACTGAATTTGAATCTAGCAAGAAATAAAATTATCCTACAAAACCGAATGGCACACTGCTTATATTGGCCACTGACTAAATAATTCTTTAAACTAAAGAGACAGGGAAAATACTGAACTGTTTTATGTAATATGTAAGATCATCTCCACACAGATAAAATACTTGAAACAATAGAAATATGGTTTTACAGAAGGATGCTAAGAATACCATGGATTGAACAACGACAGAGTTCTAGAGAAAATGGAAACAAAAAGGACACTTATAATTAACACCAGAAAGTGACAGTTAAAATTCCTAGGTACATAATGTGGAAAGGGGACTTGGAAAATTTGATATTCACAGGACACTCTGGATTCAAGAGGAACAGAGTAAAACAACAGGTATCCTATCTAACAAGCGTTTGTAGATGGTTGGCAGAACAGAGTTTATGAGAGATAAGAAAAAGACAAAATGTACTAAGAGCTACAAAGAAAAGGAAAATGTGGAGAACCATGATCGCCAACTTCCTGAAGGGACACAGCACATAGAAGAAGAAGTAGGAGCTTCAGGTATCTCGGCAATGGGACCTAATTTTACAGTGCCCCAACTAGAGCTGATGTTGAGGGTATTAATGGCTATTAAGACGGGATATTAACCACGATTGAAAAGGAGAGGTGTTACTTCTGCTACCAACGGGAGAGTCTACTGTAAGTAATCAAAAAGAAAATCGGTGGTGTTCATTCTCGAAAGTCTTTTCCCCGTTCAGTGAGTTGTCACCAGAAGAAGATGTGAATGGATGGGTCAAGTACGATGGATGTCATCTGAGAGCTGTCATTACGTTTATTAGCCGACAACAGCTATCATGAAGGAGACTGAAAGGGGATCTCGTGATAACATGGAAGAAGAAATCTCGCAAAGACTGCCGTTCTTTTGCTGCTGTCGAACGCAGTACTTTGCCTGATTGTCGTGCCAAAGAAATGAACCCATTCACTTGGCTGACAATTCTAAAAGATCTGGTAGTCAACTAGTCTCAGCAAAAATATTGCATCAGGAACGTGCTCGACAAATGATAACATCGATCCAGAAAGTACCAAAGAGATGGCGATAAGTAAGCGAAACATATATACTATGTAAACAACAACTATTTAATCAGCTTAGCACAAAGCTACACATATGGTGCACTAAGTGAGGATCGGACTCACTTCCCTTAAAACTGACTATGCGTGTGACTCGACAGCAGGTATGTTTGGCACTTGGTCAAAATAATGATGTAGAAAATCTGAGTAGCGATGAGCTTCTAAATGGAGGTGGCCCACCAAAATTGAAAGCCAAAATTTTTAAAAAATGGCTTTTTGGCAGAGCTTGAACACTATCAGTAAGAAAATACTCAACTACTTCAGCCACTAAGCCGAGTACTCTCCGTAGAATTATGTTTAGAAAGATTATATCGCAGACCACTGGTACTGCTGTATGACCTATCCTCACTAGTAATACAACTAGTATAATGCGAATCTGTGTAAATTGTAGTGTGCCCGGAAAGTAATAACGTATTTCACTGCTAAAAATAATGAGTCAGCAAATCAAGGTTGAATGACAGAAAACTTCATCAAAAATTAGTTTATTATCTCTTCTACCCAACTGTGTCGTTTATAGTGCATTCCAGAGTTTAACTAGAGAAAAAAAAACTTGCAAAGAGATAGTTTTGTTTTCTCATTAGCTTTCGTTTAAGAAATACTCACAACGTTCCGCTATCTGTAGCAATTTTTTTTATCCAGAAATGCCAACTAATGACAAAGTACGCAGGTGTAGGCTTTAAGAAAGCTTTATTCAACTGATAATACAAGGTTCGCGTATAGTGTCCTTTTATAGTCCCAGTAAACAGTAATAGCTCGCTCAAAGAGGAGAGTAGTGAAACAAGGGGGGCTCTCTTGATTATTCATAACACCAACCTTTTATTTCTGCATCGTACGTCAACAGAAAACAAAAAACACATTTGAGATTACAAAATAAAAAAAAAACGGTGCCAATACCAAAACAAAAACTCCAGCCACAAAAATACTTGCTTAGTGTTTGGTGGAATGTGAAAGTTGTCGTCCATTACGAGTTCCTTGAACATAGAAGGACAATTGCTGAAGAAGTTTATTGAAATCAATTTGGTGAACGAAGAAATACACCTAATGTGTTCCGCTTTGGTGTTTGTACATACGACAAAAGAAAGACAAGAAAAAAAAGACCATTAGGAAGAGGTTCTTCCACATTCACCCGATTTAGCTCCTAAAAATTTTCATTCATTTCTATCACGAAGATATGTCGTAAGCGGCAAAATATTCAGAAACAAAGAAGAAATTGAAAACAGTAAAAAGCAGGTATTTTCAAACGTAGAATATAAAATTTGCCTTCGGCTGCAATCATTGAAAATGAAGGCGATTACATTTTTTTAATAACATTTAAATAGATTTAACTTATATTTGTTTTTACATCGTTTTTGGTAAATCATAATCATATTTTGAAAACACTAATATTTACTTCAGTGATCGATTGTTCTTGTTTTGCGGCATATCAAACTCTATGGTTTACTTAATGACCAACGACCGTCCCCTTAAGAGGATCCTTTATGGACAAACTTGCTTAAACATACAATAAAGTTTAGATGTTTGAGAGTCGCAAGACATGAGCAAAATATACACTTGTGACGCATAGCAGATAAGGCACAAATGTTTACCTCTAACGATGAATGCAAAATCTTACTCCAACTCAAGTTTAAATTTTCTGTTTTCGTCTTCATATTATCGTTTCTCACAATTTTAGGAGTCCATCTTCCTTCACAAAATATTCAGAGACATTTTTAAACAAAACTTGTATCCGAAGTGTACAAACTAAGGTCTGAACATTTCAACGTCTTGTGTTCCACTGCATTAAGCTACATGAAGTGAGTGCGGTCCCTTTAAGCCCTTTACCATCACCTCAGCTTTCTGACATTCCTCTGTAAATGAAATTTCTTTAATCCCTCTGCTTCCCACCATTCCTTCACTCAACACTAAGGAACAATATCCCACTCAGAACTAGCATTAAAATTCGGATTTAAATTATTAAATATTTTTTACTAACCATGAACATTAAACTTAGGTTTTAATCCAACGGGGTTTCAGTTCATACGCAATAAATAATTATAAAGAATGAAATTTTTCTCATTCCCTTTTTATATTAACTGTAATGAAAAAAGGAACTCAATCAACATATTTTTCTGAGCCGCATATTAAAGATCAAAAAGCCGCATGTGGCTTTCGACCCGCGATTTGGCCACCCCGCTCTATGTGGAATTCTTGGAAGATCAGCGCTATGTTGGAAGACAGAAAAAGTTTCAAAGCCAACCTGAAATAATGTTAAAACAGCGCGGTATTAATCATAGAGCGGCCAACTGCAACAGTTGGAGGACACTATACTATAAGGCCATTGAAAGATTTGAAACAAGTCAAACTCAGAACAAAGAATTTCGTTGGTACCAATGTCATGATCGCCTTGTGTGTGGGCTACCGACACTAGTTGTTGATATTCAATGTCCAACCTGTGGACAGCAACGTCTCAGTTTGATCTTTGCAGCCATCAACGTCAACATGTCTTCAATCAATGGATTCTTCAATTCTTATTCATCTCACTTGGTGGAGCAGCCGTCGTCGTCGCTATCGAGGGCCGTCATAAAGTAAAGTAAAGAAAGCAATGACGAAATCTAAACATTTTTACGTGATTTTATTTTATTTTTGGAGATAATAATTTCAGTGATCAAGTAGAATCCCATTAGCCATTAATATATATTTGGGCCAACTCTTTTGGATCAGCTTAAGAGAGTCGTTCAAAATGTCCTAAGCCTCACCCAGAAAGAAGAGCCACAACATTTTTGTCGTGGAAACACACTAACCCTTCTTTAAAAAATAAAACAAAAAAAAACTAGAAAAAATATTTCAGTTTTTTGTCTTAATTTCTGTGTAGGTGTAGGTGAAGACCATACAAAGGTAAGAGATGTGCGACTAATTTAAAAATGGACAAAACAGAAGCCCGGACAGTCATAAAGTATCTAGAAAAGCAAGGTATGACACTCAAGGAAATACATGAGAACCTTATACAGACACATGTCGATGACCGCTCTTTCTATGCAACTATGAAAAGTAGGTTGCGCTATTTAAGCAGTGCAGAAACAGTAAAGAAGATGACCCTCAGTTAGGTCGTCCCAAAACCTCAACCATTGATGAACAGGTTGATGCTATGGTTTTGAATGGCAAATGTCTTACTCTCCATAGGCATTAATTCTGTTTCGGTCCATGCTACTTTAACTGAGATCTTGGAAATGAGTAAGCTGTCTGCAAGATGGTTTCCAACAATGATGACAGCAGAGTAGAAGCTGAAAATGGTTGACATTTCCAAGACACTTCTGATTTGCTTCCAGCCTGACCCTGAGAATTTCCACTGCAGATTAGTAACTCAAGATGAAACCTGGGTTCACCACGTCGAACCTGAATTAAAGATTCAAAGTAAACAGTAGAAACACTCTGGTTCTCCACCCCGATTAAGTTCAAGTAGGCAGCGTCTTTTGGCAAGGTAATGGCTTCTGTTTTTCAGATTCTGAAAGCGTAATCATGGTAGACTACCGGGAAAAGGGGAAAAAACTATTAATGGACAGTACTATTCATCAGAATTAAGACAACTAAAGGTAGCAATCAGGTCGAAACGCAGTTAAGCTGAAGACAGTTGTGCTCTTGCTCCAGGATAACACGCCCGTTCACACTGCTCAGGCTGGAGTAGCTGAAGCGGCCAACCGTGGTTTTCTAATTGCTAACCTTTACTCGTCATTTAGCTCCATCTGACTTCTTTCTAAACTTTCTCAATTACACATGCATGGTCACCATTTTGGAAACAATGATAAGATCATATGTGCTATGGAGGAGTTACTTCCATCATGGGATTGCAATGCTTAAGCATTGTTGGACCAAGTGCATTGGTGTCAAGGGGGTCTATATTGAAAATAGTGAAAAATTGTCTTGTTTCTCCAACTCTTTCTGGGTGAGGTCTAGAACATTTTGAACGACTTTTGTACCTCAGAAATTTTAAACAACTTATATGCAATACACCGATTTATTCTAACTCGTGCCTTCATCTTTTTTTTTATAATCATAACATTTTGGATATCTTCAAGGTCTTGTCTTCACTTTCCCATTTCTTTATGTAACCTCAGGAGACAATTAAGCAATATTCAGTATCGGGAGCCTATCCACAGGCTGAGCCTTCTCTACTGCACTTAAAAGTGAGGGTCTGGGGCGTTCCAGGAAGGAGAAAATATAAGGATAGTCACTATCGTTATAAGAATCATCGATTAAACTTGTTTTGATTTCTATGAAGAATTTTGAATTCATTGCAGATAATGTAAAGAAGTTGCTTGTAAGGATATTAAGAACAGGAAAACCAATATCACTTACAAATAAGTTAAATGCTGTTAACTAATTAAGAATATGAAATCTTAAGAATTACGAAATTATTTGATCCAATTTAAGAAAACAGTTCAAGGATTTAATTCTAGAAAATACGAATTGTAAATGCAAGATTGGGTTACGAGTAGCTTCCAGAGTTACATTTGGAAGCCCAATCCTTTTGTATAATCTCCCTTCATAACTTTGACGATAATGGCTCTCCACAATTTTCCTGTCTCTTAATAAATTTCGTCTTTTTGCTATTTCCCCTAAATCTTGTTCCGCCGCTCAATAACGTAAGCTCGCCAGGAAAGTTATGCGTTTTTATTCCTATTGCAGTATGTCATGTGAGTATCAAAATTTGTAAGCCATCTTTCCTCATTACGTGCCTTAGGAATTTCAAATGTCTCTTCCTGATGGTAATTATGTGTCGTTTTTTGTTTCCATTGTCTAATCATTGCTCACATGTTTGGTCCATGTTATTCTCATCAAACTTCTGTAGAATTATATTTCTTTTGTTTCAAGTCTCGTCTTCATCTGTGGGGAAATTGTCCAGCATTCACTGAATATAAGGGGGGGAGTGATATTGCGTAACAGTTCATTACTTTTTTTTTATTTTAATGAACTTTTCCTCCAATTTATCTCAGTTTATTTTAAAAGTAGCCTGAATATCAGCAAATAGCGAAATTTAAAATTCATTAGAGTTGGGCTTTCAGAATTAATTGAGACTGACAACTCTGTCTCGAATTAAATTTTCTGGATAAATGTATGGAATATATAATGACAAATAAAAGTGGATGTGTTTATGACCTGGTTATTAAACATTAATGATATGTTTTCTTGATCTTCAGTTGTTTCATCATCTTCATCTTCGTCGTTCGTCCCATGACCAGGTCTGGTCGTATTGTTACTGTTCATCGGACTGCCAGTCTAGCTTTCTCAACCTGTCTCGGTTGCATGTCAATACCTGAATCTCTGTGAAGGATTCTCTATTGCATTGTGATCATTTTTTCCCTTTGCTTTCATGTTGGTCTTTTGTCTAAGGTTTTATTGTGTAGGATGGTAGCGAAATAATGTCCACTTGTTTATTAATCAAATATTAATGATCGAAAAACGGATTTGTCAAATTGGGCTCCTAATGCCTAATTTGGCTACATCTAAAGGCTCAGCTTTAATAATATTTTCAATTAACTCCTCTTTCGTAGCTAAAACTATCCCAACTTTTTTCTATAAAAATGGACACTCAAGGTCGCAAATAGTGAAATTCAAAAAATTTAGTTCCGGTGGACATTTAAGGATCTCCTATTGTCGTAAATTTTAACTTAATAAATGTGGTTTAAATTCACAAATGTTTAATTGTTAATAATAGATGTTAGGTTAGTGAAATTGTATAATCGTGAATCGTGTTGGTAGAAAAGAAATTTTATCTCATAGGTTGAAGCGTGAATTATTTCCGTTTTTTGTTTATCAACTTTCTTCTTCAAGATATAAAGGACAATTATAATCAAAATCACCTATATATTCACCATTATTTGCAATGACTTGGTGACACTTAACACGTCAGTCAGTTATGTGTCATGCATGATGCAAGTTTAGGTGATCATATATCTTTCGATACATGAGGTTGGAATTTTCCCGCAGTAGGTTTCCATTTCTTTCTGCGGTAGACCAGTTCCCATAGAAGGCTATAGAACCTAATCTGTCCTGCTATTTACCCATAACTGGGTGGAGAAGAGGATTCATAGCTTTCCCAAGAGTATTAGCACGTAATGCATTCGACTAGAATTCGAACTCGGCTCTCCGATTCCGCAATCCGAGCCGCTATCCATTAATCCACATTTTGATAATTTTTGAGTAAAATGTCACAGATTTGGATGAGAAAAGTTTTCGAAGAAAGCTTGGACTTGAAAGTTCTCCCTATCAAAGCATTTTTCACTGATCAAAGAAGGTAATAATCATTTGGTACAAGGTCAGGTAAATATGGCTCTCAGGATAGAATAAACAAACTGAGTTCCAAATGTGTTCTATTATTCGTACTGTCTTCCGCCTTGCGTTGTCATGGAGAACACTTTAATCCACTGTGTACGTTGCCATTACAGAGTGAAAGCTATAGTATGTTTGTGTACTTTAATGCTATTATTAACTGTCACATATGAACACTAGTTAGGATGAGACATTTGTCATTAAAATCTGTTCCCCAAAACGGAAATTATTTATGATTCAAAAGTGGATGGAACTCTAAACAAAATGCATCAGCCATATAAAATTCATCGTATCGTTCAACAGTAGAGTTTACGTTTGTTATCTGTCTTTCCTTTTGAACAGGCATGGTTATCTCGTTTGTCATACATACAGTGGTTTGTCCGCCGTCCCCTCCAACCTATTTCCGGTGTCTATTATACTGAGTAACCTTTACGGAATTTTGAATGAAATCCATTATTCAATTGAAAGCTCGGAAAGCAGAATCGGAATAGTCTACCCCGTGGATTGAATAAAGGGTTCAGTTCAAAATTCAGTTAACGAGTACACTGACAAGTGAAGGCCAGAGGGTATAACAACTGAAACTTTTGGGAGTATAATAAGCAAGACGAGCATTTTAGTTTGAATAGAAAGGCAGACAATTATGATATGGCTCATTTTAAAAAAATGTAACAAAGAAAAGGTAAGAAAATGCGAAAAAAAGAAAACAAAAAGAAAATGTAAATAAGAAAAAGAAACAAAATGCAGGTAAGAAAAATAAAAAAAGCAAATAAGAATAGGCAAAAATAAAGAAAATGCAAATAAGAAAAAGACAGAAATTGCGGGTAAGAAAAAGAAAGAAAAGAAAAAAAGGAAAACAAAATGAAAAGGAAAATAATAAAAAGAAAGAAAAGAAAAATAAGAAAGAGAAGGAAAATAAAAAAGAAAAGAAAAAGGGAAATAAAAAAAGAAAAGAACGGAAAATAAGTAAAAGAAAAAATAAATTCGATTCTCTGAGAACACAGATTGCTCACTTTTATACTGCCAAAACCTTCTCATCCTTTCACTCTGCATGTTGCCAACTCAGGTGAATGGACAAAAATACAGAAAAATTAAAAAAAAGACATTCACATCAGCAATGTTTTTGTCTTATTAAATAGCTGCACACCAAAAAAATGTCGAGTGCTCCTTTGTGCAATTAGATTGCAATCTCTCCATGAATTCAACTAGAAAGCACAGACTAATCAAATGCAACACTTGATGGTCAATCTTTAAATAATATAATTTAAAAAAGAAAATATTTTCAGCAATATCTTTTAAACCTTAAATATTGAAAGAATTCTATTATAATATAACAGAATTCTAATATAACTTTACTATTAGAATGCATGTGAATAAGTTTAATAAAAAGGGTTGCAAAATAACAACTCAAATAATGTCGAAAAGCCAACAAGGACTAACTAAATTATAACTAAAGATTTTTATACCACAACTTACCCATCCGACTAACACACTTCTTAATGTGTCTGTCATGCCTTCTATCCTCCTTGGAATGTTGACCATAACCCTTTATTCAACTAACGAGGTTAGCTTATCTATGCCGAGGAGTTATCTCGTATCAGTTATTTATCTAAACTCTCTTTGTCTTTGGGTTTCCTGTTTATTTTTTCCAACAAAGTATATTAGCTATACTCACTGCTCGAGTATCCTATATATGAGGAGTACGTCACAAAAGATTCATTGATTTGCTTTTACGTCTTATGTGGATTACTTAAAGCCAGAATACATTTTGGATTGCAAGAATAATTCTTTTTTTGCAAGTGCATTAACAATTCATTGAAAATAACAATAATTATTCCATATAAAAATCCTACTATTTAACCCATAGCTGGGGAGATAGTTTCATATCTTTCCCAAAGGCATTTGCGCATAAGGGGATGTAACGAATCCGACTAGAATTCGAAATCGGTTCTCCAGTTTCTCATTTCGAGCCGCTTTCCATTATATTACTGGAACATCCAGAAAGAATTCAGAGTTTTCGTGATCCATATAACATAAAGAACTGTGTGTATTCCACCCAATGCAGTTTTGGCAATGAATTCAAGCGTAAAATCAGCTACTTACTAAAGGTAATCGTTGAGGAACATAGGAAGGTTTTAGTTCGTGGGAGACGTTGAAATTAGTAATCATCTACAGAGAGAAAGTTGTGGCCATTAACGCATGTGCAATGAATCACTATAATAGAGAACAACACTAAAAGATACAAAATGAAAGCCCTTGAAAGAATCACGCACTTCTGACGCACTGACTACACCATCAGTATATCTAGCATAGAGATGAAACAACACTGATTTAATAGGAAAGAAATCGAAAAATGTTAACAATCTTAGTTCAAACAATAGTTATAAAGATTAGAAATTACACCATTGGATTATCCAAGAGAGACATTGATTAAAGCGTTGCTTAAAGCATATCTGGCTTCTTGGCAGTCATTGCCTGGGTTGAATTATGCGGAAATGTCACAAAAGCAAATAAAATGAAGAGTATTAGCGATGCAATATATTCTCTAGTCATGGAAATCAGAATGAGAACAATATACTTATGTTAATTGAATAAATGGTTCTATTCAAAATTCCGAGGAGATTACCAATTACCAACTAACATAGATACTTGAAGAAGGCTGGATAACACAACGGCTGAAACGTTATAAATATAATACTAATCCGGATAGAAAGATAAATAATTAGGATAATTGTTCATATAAAAAATTCCAAAGTAAATTACAACAGGGCAACTCAACAGTACCGACTGAGCGCTGGGACAATTTAGGACTGAGACATATGTGTGATAATTGTGTTTATACGACTTGCTTAACAAATGCCTCATTGTTTTTTCATGCATTCTTTTAGATTAGTTTTATATTATCTCTAAGTAGTTCTTTGGAATCGGCTGCTTCTTTTAGGAGCTGGAGAAAACTTCCAAGACTTCAAAAATCGCCATTATTTCTTGGAATACTCGCTACTATTAATTAGAGTTTCAGGTGGAGGGCTATAAATTCTGTGAATGGAACGAGTTAAAAAAAGAAATAAAGGACGTAGGCGTTAAGGCCCTCCACATCTTCCTGCCTTTTGTAGCTCTTTACTTGTGTTGAGGGGTTCTCCCCTTTTTTACATAAATGGACTCACCCAGTATGTACATATACTACGGCTACAAGACCGAGGAGTCGAGTCGAGTCCAGAGTGACAGAGTTTACTTGTAGGTAACCGGAAGAGCGAGAGTGAGGTAACAGCGTTGTAGGAGTCACAGTGAGCGAGCACGTAGACTCAGTAAGACGTCATACAGCGATACTTCAATACCAAAGACTATATATATATATATTGCTACTAACCCGTGTTCCTGAAACTACTAACCTGCGTTACCAGTTTGTATTATTACGTTAATACATTATTTTCCTATATTCATTCCAGGCATTTGTTATTTATTGGTACCGGATTTCAACCCGGAATCCGCAACAACTTGCTCTCTGATCTGACATCAATTTAAACAAGCTTGTTAGGCGACCAGCGGTTTGCCGATGTCTCTTTTGTACTCGATATGCCCTGTGAGTATCAAATTTTCGAAAGTCAAAATAAATGAACATCAGCGAAGTGATTATTGTATTTTAATTTGTTGCATGAACCACAAATGTTTGTATAAATGAATTACATGTTAGCAATGCCATCATTTTCTGCCCTGAAAATATTGCCGAGGCAATTTACAGAAAGGATTAAATATTTGGTTTAAGGATGAATAACTGTAACTAATAACGAGGATGTTGTTTAGTGAGTCTTTAAAAAACATCACGAAATATTAAACAAATATGTTTCCAAATGAATTGTGTTGCTGTCCAAAGTAATTCATTTCTTAGCGTCTTACACCAGATGACAACTGACTAAATGAAGAGACTCATATTCACCAGTCCTGGGTATGTCAATAAACTACATCCAGCAGCAAGGTCACTGATCAGGAGATTGGAGGTTTTGAGGAGTGTGGAATTGTTGTTGTTCCCAGATCCACAACGATCCGGGATGGTAGCACCTATTAGGGCCCCATCTATGAGTAAAGAGAGAAACGCCAAACAAAAACAAATCACTATGAAAACATGAAATCATGTTTTTGTAGTAAGACTATCAGCAATTCAATTTTAAGGCAAAATGACTAGCAATATATTTTATCTGTAGTTGAAAGCATACAATTACGTTTAAAATATATTTATTTGAATCCATAAAATTGTGTTCAAAATATTTAGATTTCGGCATTAAATAATCCTTATTAATATGGTACAAAACAAAATCAACCAGTTAGACTTATATTCACCACTGAATGCATTGTGAATTTCGTTTGGTTAGTAATTACGATGACCACCAACAAGATTTGCAATGTTTTTATGAATTAACTACATGTAAGCAAATGCCGGCATTGCCTCCCCAAATATGGATGAGGTGGTTTACAGACAAAATCTAAAATTTGGTTTAACTATAACTATATTAAATAACAAGAATGATTATGCAAAGTGATTAAAAAATACATACTTCCCAATAAAAGACATTTGACTATTAGTAAAGTAAACACGATATTACTTTTCAGCATTTCTAAAATATGGGAACCCTTTCTAGAATGTCAGCAAAAGATTTATTCTATTTTAATTTGTGTTGTAGGATGCCTACTGACGATAATGGGTATGTCCCCATTCACATAAATTCAGTAGTTAATACTGTATGTTGGTCTGCAGTTGGAGATTCATTGTAGAATTGACTTAACTCACTTCCTCAGTCGACTACTTCTTCTATGCGCAGCTGGCGAATCTTATATGTGTTGTTCGTGTCCTAAGTATTATCGTTCGTTACCAACCTTCGTGTGATTATTCTATTCCGTAACCTTCCTTAGGTTACAGCAATTTGTTGATTGGTTCATTTTCTAGAGCTAATCGATTCTTTGCAGATTATTTAAATCCGAAAAATATTTTAAATTGTAAGAATTCTTTTCAAGATAATGGTTTAGTGGTACAAGTCTTACTAATAAGCCCACATCCTGGGGGATAAGACGTGGATTCATACCTTTTTCCAAGGGTATTTGCGAATAAAAAACGAACCCAGCGGGAACGTGATTTCGGTTCGCCGATTAACAATTATTGAGTCATTATCCATTAAACTAACCGCATATCCAAGCTTACAGTATCTGGTATTCCTAAGCGGTTACCTATCTAGGTACTGACCAGGCTCGATGTTGCTTAACTTCAGTGATTACACGGTAACCGGTGTTTCAGCGTATTGTAGCCGTAAACATTTACCTACCTAGTCAGATGAACCATGTTTGGCTGAGAAAACGTTCTATTATAAATGAATTCTTTAAGAAAAGTTCATCCGATTTTCTTGTCTTTCACATAAAGTTTCGGCCGATGTACTCTGATATTGTAAGAAAAAGCGCGACTAAGTTATTAGACGGGTCTTGATATCATTTTTATGTGCCATTTACCTTCAGGATGTGGATGGTCGTGTCTCTGCACAACTCTTTGTAGCTTTTACAAAATTTTATCCACTATTTCTTCCAGTCATTGTTCTATCATTCATTTCTACAATATCTCTAGACATTTTATTCGCTGTTTCCCCGTGAGCCAAGACCCCTTTCTTCATTATATGTCCCAGAAATGTCAACTGTCACATACTAGTGTAAATATGAATGGACTGATTGCATTGCATCAGTTGTCCAAGTGAGAACGGATTCCTGCCTTGATTGTATTTTCTTTTCACCAGAGTTCGAACTATCTCAGCCACGAAGCAGATCAACTTTAATATATTTGTTAAACAGATCTGGTGTATGTTTGTTTTAATATTTAATGTACGGCTTTATATCCATTTAGCTTACAGAACTCTCTGACCTGGACTATCTTTAAGGATGAGCAATTTCGATTTTCCATGCAATTACGATCGAAGATGGCAAATAAACCTAATGATTTTGCCAGTTATCAACAAACGTCCTTAGAATAATCACCAGCAATTCAAGAGAATTTGCTCTTGAATTCTGACAATAGTAATGACAGCAGTTAAAATTTTGAAGTCATTTCAGTTTCTTCCAGCGCCGAGCTTTTCTGCTCTTGCGTGATTCGGAATCGTATCTCAATCGAGTTAGGCTTCTAATAGTGATAAATATCGGTGCCATATATCAACTGAGGTATATCTGTCTACGAAAATGGCATTCAATGGATCAAGTAGCGTGCAGCTATCACTTACAGGGTTCTGCTCAAAACTTCAGGGAACTTATAGTGCGAAGTGGTTTCTAAAAGGAAAGAAAAATTGATAGAAAACATACTTTTACTGGTGGAGTGGTTTGTGAAATGTTTGCTGAGATGCGTAAAAAGGCGTCTACCTTGACAGATCAACTAGCCGATTAATATCTTCAAATTTACTGAAAAGTTTCGCTGTACCTTCAATATAGAGATTTACTAAACGCAGCTTAGATGCGGCATAAGGCTGAAAGTATAGCGCACCCAGTGAGGGTCGATCCCAGTACTCAGTTGAAAATTGATGAAAATAAGCTTGATAATAATTACACTACGTCGAAATTTCAATATCACCTCCGATATAGCAACCGTAATTTACTAAGCCTAGCTTGGCAGAAAGCCATAAGTATTGGGAACTCGGTCGGTGAGGATCGATCGCACTACTCAAATGTAATTGATATAGCAAGAAAAGCTTGCTAACAATTACACCATGTTGAAATGTCCATTGCACCTCCGATATAGCAGCCGTAATTTACTAAGCTTAGCCTGGCATAAAGCCGTAAGCAATGGGTATTCGGTCGGTGAGGGTCGAACGCACTACTCAAATGTAATTGATATAGCAAGACAAGATCGCTAACAATTACACCACGTCGAAGAACCCATTGCTCCTCCGATATAGCAGCTTTCATTTACTAAGCTTAGCTTGGTACGAATCCACAAGTATGGGTTACACGGTGAGGATCGAAATCAGCAGTCACTGTTGTTCAGTTAAGCTCACTAATGATTACCACATGCACACCGTACATATATATTAGTCGATGTCATTGTTTTTAGGTACACTCGGCGTAAAAACCAAGAGATAGAAATAAACGGAACACTTTATTTAATAAGGCAACCATAGTTGTGTCACCAAGTGAGAAACACAATCAATATCATAATTATGGTCTTTGAGACTACCCATGGCTCCATGCCAAGACAGACAAATTCTAGCTTTGTATTATACAAAGTCCTAAGTGTGGGTGATCTAGTGAAAATTGCGCTCACTAGAGCAGTTCTCGTGTTCGATACTAACCTGTTCGCCATTACTCTTTGCGTTGCGGTTATATTTCGATGTAGCTGTTGATAATGTTAATTATTGCCCTATTGGTGGCCTTTAGAATGCATAGACTGCATCCCCTGCAGATGGGTAAGACGCCTTAACTCTGGAATAAAACCACCTTTTCCCGTGGCTTTTCGCAATCTCAAGAGAAGTATAAAGACAGTTTCTACCAATGGGCTTAAAGATGAGAACCAGTGTCGATGGAATCAAATATAAATCCGACAAGGAAGAAAAGATAAATGAGGAATAAACCATTACAAGAATGGGAAAATATAATCAAGAATAATGTTAGGCAAGCTCTAGGAAATCCTCAAGATGGAAATCCTCAAGAAATGACAAGGTGCCCAATTTTGGCTTTATCATCTATCATCAATCCATAAAAAACGTGTAAAAACTTTATCAATGTTAATTAATAATCCCAGTGAAGTCCCAGAATGGATTACTGAAGGTATCAAAAATATCGTACTATAAAACCGGGTGAAACACATGATCCGAAAAATTATACCTCAATAACGTGTCTGTCCATGACATATAGGTCTGCCGTGACGAATTGTACTTACTCTTTTCTCGATGAAACAGAAGGGATACTGGAGAAATTAATATGGTTGCTAAGATCAACTTTTGATTAACAAAATGATCTTGGAAAATTGCAGGAAAAGAAGTAGAAGTCTCAGCATAATACAGAGAGTTTGCCGTAAAGCCTTTGATAGTGTGCCACACTCTTGGATCCTTAAGGCTTTGGAAAATATCCAAAGTGTCCTCAGTGATAGTAAATTTCCATAAACACAGCTTGGGAATGTGGAAAACCACATTATACCTAAATCACACCAAAGGCACTGCCACTTCCAACCGCCTGAATATCCGACGAGGAATCTTTCAAGGATTTCATACCGAAAAATTGTGTTAGCCCCAAATGCTGATTGTATGATAAATGTCCAGAAACAATTGACCATCATGTATCAGAGTGCACGGTATTGGCACCCACTGAATATAAAATCCGGCATTACAGAATGGACCAATATCTGCATTGGAAAACCTGCAACTTTTACAGAAAGGAAACTACAAGAAATTGGTATGAACATCACCCAGACCCAGTTACAGAGTTAGGACCTGTAATAATTTTACTGGACTTTACAATACACACAGAGAGAACAGTCAACTCTAATCACCCAGGAATCGTGATCAGAGACCGCAAAAAGCAAATGTGTCTTCGCTGCAGGAAGATCTTCAAAAGAACTATTAAAATACAAAGACTTTGTAATGGAAATCTCAAAATTGTGGCGCATGAGGACATCAACAATTCCAGTTGTACGTGGAGCCCTCGGATTGATTGGAAATAATTCCGATAGACACAATGAAGGGATTCCTGTTATCCAAAGCCTTAAAGAAATACACAAAATTGTACTCACAAGTCCAACCCACACCTTACGAAGCGATTTATCTATGTAAAGTATGTATGATCTTAGTTTTATTTTTATAAAACTGATCAGTAGAAAATGTCATGGAGCCATTTATGACCTTAGGTAATATGTATACAACAGAAGTCAAAGGAAATAATAATAATATTGAGAAAAAAAATTTTGACATTAAATGATTCAACAAGATCTGATTGTTGTAAAATACACCATTTTGTGTTAATGGACTAAAGTATGAACCTCATGAACGTGTGTCTATGAACTCAATTATAAAAACAATTACGGTTTGTTTGTACACTCAAAAATAATAATAAAAAACAGAATTCGACATTAAATAACTCGACAAGATATGATATGTCGTAAAATCCATCAACCTGCGTTGGAGGTAAACATTGGCTGGATTTATAATCGAGTTTATAGGCGCAAAATAGTGCATTTTACAAAGTATCAAATTTTGCTGGGTTATTTAATGTCAAAATCTATTTTTGTTTTTATTCTTCTTATTATTATATTATTATTATCATTATCATTATTATTAAATAGGACGGAAAGTGCAACACCGAAATCCAAATATGCATTAGGCTAGCGAAAGATGCTCTCCAAAAGCTAAGCAAAGTATTAAGAAACAGGAAAATTTCATTAAAAACAAAGAAAAGAAGACTGAAATCTTACGTAATATCAGTCGTCCTATATGGTAGTAAATGCTGCGAAATCTCTTCAGGAGCGAAAAAAAGATCTGATATAACAGAAATGTGGTTCCAGAGAATAACGTGGACTGAATATGTGAGCAAGGACGAAGAAAATGGAAAAGAAGACTTAAAGAGTGATTTGCAATTTCTCGGGTGTATAATGAGGCAAGAAGGCTTGGAAAATTGAATACATACAGGACAAGTTGAAGGCAAAATGGAAAATGAAAAATTGCGCTTAACCTACCTAATAAGATTAAGCAACGTCAAGCCAAGTCAGTACCTAGTAGAGTGACTACTTGGGAATACTAGGTGCTGTAATCGTGGATGTGCGGATGGTGTAATGGATAATGACTCGGAATTGTTATTTGAGTTCTAATTACCGTTGGGTTCGTTATATTCACTTGCGCAAAAATACCGTTGGGTAAGGTATAAATCCACCTCTTATCCTCCGGAGCTATGGGTTAATTAGTAAAACTTGTATAATCGCTAAATCATTATTATATAATTTTTTTTCTGGTTTTATATAACCAGCAAAGAGTTAATAAACCCTAGAAAAGGAATCAATCAAGCAATATGCCAAGAATATCATGGGCCGAACATGTGAGCAAAAACGAAGTTTTAGAGAAAATGAAAACAAAAAGGACATTTATTGAAATTCATAGGGCACATAATGAAGAAAAAGCGTTTCGAAAATCCAATACTCACAGGATATTTGTATTTACTCAAACCTCCCCCCCACCCCGTCCCCACGAGGTCAGGTTGTGACACAATGTTGGTTTAATGTGGGGAGCCCGAGCGCGTACACCCGGGCTAGGAACAAAAATTGTCCGAGCCGCTGCAACCGTCGGTTGCTCGGGCCTTGGTGTGAGCACCGATCCCTCTTTCTAGTGCAATGAGAGGGCGCGGCCTCTGGCAGCTGTTCCCTAGGGCCGGGTACCTCCCAGTATAATTTTCTTCAATTGCGACACTGTCCTTTGACGGAGCCGTGCACTTAGCGTACTCTGCCCAAAGATAGATAAGGCGACTGAGAGATACTCACAGGATATTGATGGTAAATGAGACAAAAGAAAACAAGGCATAATCTACATAGCGAGCTTGAGTAAATAGAATTGCAGAGAGGTAACAAAAATATAAAATCTACTAAAAATCACAAAGGACAGGAGTCATAATCGCCAACGTTTTGATGGGACACGGGACACGTCGTAGTAGAAGAAGAAGATCCCACGTTTACTGTTGCTCTTTGGGAAAAGAGTGAGGCTGTCTGTATTGTTAAACCATTAATATAAATTATTACATGCAATGCTAAGAGCATGACCACATTTGATATTCTTCGCGGATCAAAGAATTCGCCACGATCCCATTCTGTAAGCGTAGAAAGAGGAGAACCTGAAAAATGATTTGGGCAGAACGTAGACCAATTTGCATTAGAGAAAGCAAGGAAGGCTTTGCAGGAATTGTTATTTACTTAAAAAACAGTAAATAACACTTCCTGCAAAGCCTTCTTTGCTTTCTCTAATGCGGTTTGGTCTACGTTCAGCCCAAACTTTTGGA
The DNA here is from genome assembly GCA_903632075.3 of Acanthosepion pharaonis. NCBI lineage: Eukaryota > Metazoa > Mollusca > Cephalopoda > Sepiida > Sepiidae > Acanthosepion > Acanthosepion pharaonis. Next base: position 1,018,940 of record CAHIKZ030005508.1, read on the forward strand.
TTGTTTGTTTGTTTTGTTTAACGGCATTTCCAACCTTAGTGGTCACTTTATGCCGAAAATTTTGGTATAGCTTGCAACATTATTTTTCAAAAAAACGTATAGCTTGCAACATTATTTTTAAAAAAAACGTATAGCTACATTTTTTTCAAAAACCCACAGCTGGCATTTTTTAAAAAAAAACGTATAGCTGGCAACATTATTTTTTCAAAACGTGTGGCTGGCAACATTATTTTTTAAAACGTATAGCTGGCAACATTATTTTTTTTAAAACGTATAGCTGGCAATATTATTTTTTTTAAAACGTATAGCTGGCAACATTATTTTTTTCAAAATCGTATAGCTGGCAACATTATTTTTTTCAAAAACGTATAGCTGGCAACATTATTTTTTTCAAAAACGTATAGCTGGCAACATTATTTTTTTCAAAAACGTGTAGCTGGCAACATTATTTTTTCAAAAACGTATAGCTGGCAACATTATTTTTTTTTAAAACGTATAGCTGGCAACATTATTTTTTTTTTGGCAAATTATTTTTCAAAAAACGTATGGCTGGCAACATTATTTTTTTTTGGCAACATTATTTTTTTAAAACGTATAGCTGGCAACATTATTTTTTCAAAAACGTATAGCTGGCAACATTATTTTTTTTAAAACGTATAATAAGCAACATTATTTTTTTTATAAACATTATTTTTTCAAAAACGTATAGCTGGCAACATTATTTTTTTCAAAAACGTATAGCTGGCAACATTATTTTTTTTAAAACGTGTAGCTGGCAACATTATTTTTTTCAAAAACGTATAGCTGGCAACATTATTTTTTTTAAAACGTATAGCTGGCAACATTATTTTATTCTTTTTTAAAAAAAATCCTTTCACAGTGTTTTGACCCCAATTACAATTCCATTGAATAAGATTTTGTTAAAAGACATATAGCTGGAAATACTTTTCTTTTTTTAAACGTATAGCTGGAAATATTATTTTTCAAAACAATAGAGCTGGTAATATTATTTTTCCAAAAACATACAGCTGTGAATATTATTTTTCCAAAAACGTATGGCTGGTAATATAATTTTTTCAAAAACGTATAGCTGGTAATATCATTTTTCAAAAACACACTGCTGGCAATATTATTGCTTCGAAAACGTATAGCTGGTAATACTACTTTTCCAAAAACGTATAGCCGACAACTTTAATTTTTCAAAAACAGTCTTTCTGTTGGACGTAGTTTATCGCCATACCCAATATGTGGATGTAGTTTACCGTCATACCAATGGACGCGGATGCAGTTTATCGTCATACCCATGAACGCGGATGTAGTTTACCGTCATACCCATGGATGCGGATGCAGTTTACCGTCATACCCATGGACGCGGATGCCGTTTACCGTCATACCCATGAACGCGGATGCAGCTTATCGTCATACCCATGGACGCGGATGCAGTTTATCGTCATACCCATGGACGCGGAATAGACTGGGAGTTCACTATTTGCCCATAGCTGGAACCCTAACAGGTACTACCACCCCGGGTAAGGGTGGACTTGGGAACATCAGCAATTAAGAGGTGGTTCCACGCTCCTCAAAACCTCCTGATCAGAGGCCTTGCTGTTGCATGCTGTTTAACGTCGTACACAGGACGTCCAAAGTTTTCGAAATAACATTGAACATTAATTAGTTTGTAACACAAATACTACAGACCCAAATTTCACGATGTCTCATGAACGTATATATACGTAAATAACAGGCAATGTAAATTCATAAAGACGTATATAAACGTCCACAGCAAGCAGAAGTGATTGCCGGGCCTAACGGATCTTTATTGCTGAGTATATATATATATATATATATATATATATATATATATATATATTATAGTCTAAAGATTTTAAAGTGATAACTGTTACCGTATCAGATGTTTGCGCATTTCTCAGTGCGCCTACATCACTAACAAATGTGATACAAGGTCGAAGTTTAAAGTGGGTTTAACGACAATACAGAGGGAAAATTAATTAAGCCCTCGAGTCATTTCAATTTTTTAAGCCTAGTTTTGATGTGGCACAAGGCCGAAAGTGTGGAACACCCGGTGAGGATCTCAGTCCTAATTGATCTAGCGAGACAAGTTTGCTAAACATTACACGACGTCGTAGTGCTCCAAATCTATCTAAGGGTAGCTTAGATATGGCACAAAGTCGAAAGTGTGCAGCACCCAGTGAGGACCTAACTCACTATTCGATCCTAATTGATCTAGCAAGACAGGCTTGCTAAACATTACATAACGTCGAGGTGCACAAAAATGATCTAAGCATATTTTAAATGTGGCGCTAAACCGAAAGTGTGGATTACCCAATGAGGAGCGAACTCACTACTCAGTCGTAATTGATCTAGCGAGACAAGCTTGCTTAACCATTACACTACCTCGAGATGCACAAAAATGAATTTCTAAGGGAAGCTTAAATGTGGCACAAGTTTGAAAGTGTGGAGCGTCCAGTGTGGACCGAACTCACTGCTCAGTCGTAATTGATCTAGCGAGACAAGCTTGCTAACCATTACACTACCTCGAATTGCCCAACGTGTCGGATCTTTGAACAGAGACGTAATTTCAAAGCTATTATCTTTCGATACGTCTCTGACTATGCTTGAATTGGTTTCGGAGATATCAGTTGTGAATGAATGGAACAATTTAAACAAGAAAATTAATCGGCAAAAGCTCAGTGAGGATTTATTGTTGGATTTTTGGTTAGGATGCACAGTCTGAGGACATGGCAATAAACGTCGGGAAGAATTTGCTGGGCTGTAATTTACGAAATGCGCACGATTAATTCGCCCCAGAAAAACAGAAGACACAAGGAATATTAAATTTATGAGTTGTAAATCTCCTTCCTTGCACGACTTTTAATTTCCCTTGTGGATTTTAAAGTTACCAGAAATAGTACCCCCTACTATCGCGTGTCCAACGATCTAAATGTTTAGTTCTGAAGGAAAAAGAACCAACTTTTTGAATATAAACCAGGAAACAAAAATAATATATTTTGAAACTATGAGGTGAAGTAATTGCACAAAAATGAATGATTAATATTGTTATTGTTGTTGTTTTGTTTAATTCTTTTTGGCTGATTTATTCTCCAGCCTTCTTAAAGTGTATGTCCTATCTTGTAATCTTTTTTTCCCTGTTTATTCTTCTCATGGAAATATACATTCAATGCCAGCGAATATGTTTTTTTATACTACATTATCTAAATACCAAGCTACGCTATTTTCCCACTGCCGTAATGTAGCCTCCTTGTGAATATCTTTATAAATACTTTCAGGTGAATTGTTCTGATGAAATTTCGTCTATGATACCTAGACTTTATGAATTGAAGCCCAATAATAGATTAGCAATAAGATTTTATAGTTGAATTGCTTAGATGTAGCCGTAAGTTATTTGCTAACGGTTTCTTTTCTCGTCTGTGAAACTATCTTTCGGTTTTTGGTTTCCAGCCAAATTTGATCTTCAAAAGTTTTACTGTCAATCGTTATCTACTGTATTTTTGATTCTTCTTTTATTTTTCTTGCTCCTTCATAATGTTTTTCTTTTCCTTATTCTTTCCCACTCAGTAACCCCTTGTGTCTTAGTGGCTTTATTGCCTTTCTTGGGGTGAAATTATTGAAAGAAATACAGATTTAGTATATAAACAGTCAAATATCGTTGTTAACGGGAGTAAGAAATAGCTTCTAAGGTTTAACGAAACTGCTATATTTTAATCATCATAGAGGATAATTTTTGGTCTTCTCTCTTCATTTCTAATTTCCAGAAGGGCATCTAATTGCGCTTCCTTGGTCTCATCTTTCCCATTGATATGAAGATGAGTCATTATATTGAATCAATTGTAAGTTTTGCTGTTAGGAAAGTTGGTTCACTGTGCTGTGCCAGAGATTTTGTCTTGTCAGAATCTATCTTGCATATTTGTAAATCTACCATTCGTCCGTGTATTGAATACATATCTGGTTTGTTGCTCTTACCATAAATCTAAAGAAACGTCTGTAAAATTATGTTGCGTGGTTTCCCTCTGTCTTTTCTATAAATATTTTAGTGACACTTGTTCCGTTGATCTCTCCTCCTTGCTCTCTCGACTGCATGAATTTAAGCGTACTACTGATTAGTAAACAGGTCCCATCGTTTTACTGTTGAACTAGCTACATATAACTCTAAGTTCTATTCTAATAGTATTTTATTTCTCGCCTAATTTATTGCGTGATTACCATCTACGTTCTTCAATGATTTAAACGCAACATCAATCGCTATTTTCTGTCTTCCTGAATTCTATCTTTTTATTGTCCTTTCTCTTCACTAAAGTCTTCTCATTCTCTTTCACTGCCAGTAACCATTTGCGTCTTAGTGGCATTATCGCCTTGCTTGGGTTAAAATGACTAAAAGTATTTGTCGTTCCCTAACAAATAATTACTTACACGTTGGACGACTTGCAGTGTAGCGATAATATTTAATAAGCTAGTTTTGTGCACAGCTTTTATTACAGGGAATTTGATCCTCATTGGGTGCTCTACATTTATAACCTTATGCCATACCAAGCTAAATTTAGATAGAATCATAGTTTAAAAAGTAGAATGCCCCCACTAAAAATCTATATGTATTTTATAAGCCTATACATTTAAATTTTGGCTTTCGAAGGTGTAAGTTGGAACCTGATAAAATTTTAGGAAGAATTATTGCCGTGAGCATGAGTTTATTATGTGCAATTTAAAAATCAGGAATTTGTTACAGACTGATAATTTGGTAGAAAAGAGGGAAGAGACATCGGCTATTCTTGTTTGATGAATGAATGCGATCAGCATAGATTTTGGATATAACAGGAACTAGCATTTAATTTACATAAATTACAATAAGAGAATCAACTTAAGATGGATAATACTGGAATATTTCAAAGGCTTCGTTTCAGGTTAGTGGTGTGGGTATGCGTACATATTTGCATAGAATGGGAACTGAATTGAAAAGGTAAGCTAAATATCAATTTCTTCGGCAACGAAACGCAAAAGAAAGCTAAACTAGTCACTGAAGGCAGTTTGTTATTCAATGAGTTTAACGAAGAAAAAACGCAAAGAAGGAAAATAGTTTTGTGCGGAAGATGTCCTATTTGCATGAACATGGCGGCTGCATCTTATACTGGCTAGACAGGAAATACTTTTTGATTGGATGAAAAATTATAATCTGATTAGATTAAATTTCGAATGTAGCTTAAAGCAGTAAAATGCTTTAACCAATGTTCAGATTAAAAGAAAAGTTTAGATAATCAAGTTGCTACACGGATGAAAAAAAGACGTTACTTCATAAACCTACAAACGATATAAGGGAAATTGTGGAGGAAAGAATTTTAGAGAGAACCACTGAGACAAATTACAAATTCGTGTTTTTGAGATTAATTGGAAATTGTGAATTTTATTTTTTACTGGTGGTTACGAAATACAAGTCGCATCAACCAGTGAAATTAGACGGTTACCAAGTGAGATTTTTGTAAAGGCGGAAACAGTGGGGAGGAAGATGTGCAGATTATGATGATTGGACTTAGACTAGAAGAGGTTACTATTGAAGTGGTCAGAGAAGCATCCCCTTCAGAGTCTGTTCCACAAAGTAACAGAACAATGTACCAACAGAAAGAATAAGTAGAACCGTAGACATTTAAAGGCAATACAGGTGGCTGCAAAAGTAGGTATACAGTACGTATTATGCCATCTTAGGATTCATTTAACGCTAGAATTCATTCAATTCATTAGAATTTTTTTATCTTCATAATTTTTATTATAATAAATTTATTATAATTTTTATTACTATCTGATCAATACATTTTGTTTTTCATTACTGTATACCTACTTTTGCACCACTTTTGTTTTATTAGGTAACCCATATATATATGTGTGTGTGTGTGTGTGCGCGCGTGTGTGTATGTATGTATGTGTGCATATATATATATATATATATATATATCAATGGGTATGACGATAAACTACATCCGTCAGCAGAATCTATTATCGGGAGACTGAAAGTTTAGAGGAGCGTTGAACCACCTCTTAATTGCTGTTGTCCCCATGTACATCCTGATCCGGGGTGGTAGCATCTATTAGGGTCTCAGCTATGAACAAATAGTGAACCCCAAACAGGGGTTAAAACATTAGGAAAGTATAAAAATAGATTTTTACTGTAAAAATATCAGCAATACATTTTTATATAAAAAATTACCAAAAATACGTATTTATAGTAGAATTACCAAGACTACATTTTATAGTAGAATTACCAAGACTACATTTTATAGTAGAATTACCAAGAATACATTTTATAGCAAAATGGCCAACGATTCATTTGATGGTGAATGTATACAACTGCATTCAAAATATATTTAGCTGTTGTCCTAAAAATGTAACCAAAGTATTTAGATTTCGGCATTAAATAACCCATAGAGATTGATAGTGATTTTCCAAACGTAGCTTGGATGTGGCACAAGGCCGAAATTAAGGGGTACCCAGTGAGGATCGAACTCACTACTCATTCGTAATAGTTCCAGCGAAACAAGCTTGCTAAGCATTATACCACCTCGAGGTGCCCACCCATAGAGATTGATATGCCGTTAAACAAAATCAACTAATCAACCACATATATATGTGTGCGATGGGTAAATTATCGCTATTTTATATCTGTTTTAATTTCGCGCATGCGTGTTGTTTGTTTTTGATTTTTTTCGACTGCACAGAATAGTAGGGTCAGTTCAGAACCGTTTGTGATAAAAAAAATCAACATGACGCAATTCACTTCGACAGACATTTGGAAATGTCATGCGATCTGAGGTCAGTGTAAAGGATTTGAAAAGCGTTGAATTGTGTGAAATTTAACACCCCCACCCCCAAAAGCTGTGTCGTGGCTTGAGGAACAAAGTGGGATAATTGTAAATCATACTTTATGCAAGAAACACAATATATAACGAGAAAGGGTATAAGTATTGCTAAAAAGCGTATTCTTTTAGTGGTTAAAAGTCAAGCCGTCGGGAACGAAATCCAAATACATATCTGTTTGAAATAGATCATTCACTTATTTGAATAGTGTGCATACTCTGCTTATATAAGCTGCTTTTCATCTCATTAATCAGGTCTATTTGTGGCCAGCATGTCTGTTTCTTTAGAGGGATGGAAACACGTCTCTTCGCTTCGTATTCTCGAAAATCCTATTCCGCGCCTAATATTTGGCTATGCCCATTATAAGTTTATAATAGATATTTCTTATTATCGGCAGGAAACATCTACCAACGGAAGATGGCCTATATATTTTTATAGGATGAGTCTACTGGTGATTACGAAGATACGGCAGCTCGTAAAACTTACTATGATCGTTCTGGTAAGAAAAGAACTCTTCAGTTTATTGGTGAGGGCTTTAGACTCAACACAGAGGCCTACATCAAGAGCCTTGAGGAGGTAGTGCCGTCCTGGGTCAAGAGGGTGGCTGCTGGAAGACCATATATCTGGCAACTAGACTCTGCGTCATGCCACAGAAGCTGGAGGACCCAATCATGTCTGTCAGACAATTTATGCGACCACATCACATCTCAGATCTAGCTACCGAACTCCCCAGTCTGCAGCCTCCTTGATTACTATGTGTGGGGCGCAGTTGAGTGAGAAAGCAACAAAACTCCTTGTAACACAAAAGATGTATCGAAGGCAAAGAACATAGCGGCAGGAGATTCTGAAGTTGTCTGGAGGCCATGGTTGAAGTCAATGGCGATTTTATTGAATAAATTTACTCTATAGTATTTCAAGTTATTTTTGCGTAATTTTGATAAATATATCTGTTAAAATGAGATGTCAGTATTATTTTCATTTTGCGCAATTTAGACAACAATTTATTCATCTCACCCAGTCTGTGTATATATATATATATATATATGTGTGTGTGTGTGTGTGTGTATGTATATATATATATATGTGTGTGTGTGTATATATATATATATATATATATATATATATATATATGTGTGTGTGTGTGTGTGAAAGTGTATATAAATAAATAAATATATATATGTATAATTATTTATATATTATATGCATGGTATTTATTAAGCGCTCAATATCAGAGATAGAGCTAACATATTTGGTTGGATAGATGTGAGTTTGTGACCCTGGGTTTCACGCTTAGCGATCGTCAGACAAACCCAGCGTGAAACCAGGGTCACAAACTCACATCTATCAACTATATATATATATATATAAATATATATAACAATAATAGGATAAAAAATAAATAGTAATGTTAGATAAATGTTTCCTATTTGTTCTTTATTCTATTATATAAAGAATTTGTTTCGCCAAAAGAATAAGCTTATTTTTTTAAGGAAAATTTTAAGCCAGTGAGAAATGATTGTAATTATAATGTTCAATATCGTGCCATAGAGCATTATTAGTAATAAGGAAACCTGCGGGATGTTGGCAGACAAAAAGGAGTCATCTGTATTTCTTCTGACGTCACATCCCGTAACTTTTCTAAAGCAGAACTTCCATCGTTTTATAAAAAAAAAAAAAAAATCACGAATGTTTTTTTTCTATGTTGCATCGTATTTTCTCATTAGAATAAAGTTTGGTATGTGTTTGGAATATTCTTATGTTTCTTTCTAAGACTTATCTGTAAAGTTCGCTAACATAAATCATTATAAATATATCTGTTTTAGCTGAAAACTTGCTCTGTCCAGACGTATTATATGCTCCCTATATCTGTTGTAGTTTCGGTGTAAAGAAACAGGAGCCATTTCTTTTGCTACATTACATTTAAAAACCTAAAACTTGTACACAATCATAAACACACACACACACACATATATGTGTGTGTGTGTATGTGCGCGCCTATGTGTGTATGAACATATGTACAGAGACTCTTCTTTCACTAGGGATATGACACTGCTATTGTTATATAGAACAACGTAGATAAGTCAAATGTCTGCAGTAAGTACTAACTTCAAAGAAAATTGGTGCCTCTTCGTTGATAGCTTATTATATTACTGATAAGGATAACGACTATTAAGCTATTCATGTCCCGTTGTCTGATTTGGCCGATGTTAACCCCATTACTGGGCTTCATTTACTTTCAACATATGGCATTAACACTTGCACTTGCGAGAATAATAAATGAAACGTGTTCTCAGTTAAATACACATTTTTTTTTTAAAAAAAAAAGAAGTAATGTCTACAAATCAAGCTGAAAAGTACAAGATATCTGTTTGTGTAAAGTTCAAGTTGGCGGTCGATTTCTTTGATACTCAAGAACGTGGTTATCATTCTTACCTGTTTTTCATTGGCTTGGGAAATTTCTCTCAGCTGCATCTTTTCTATTTATGTTCTCCTCTTTTCTCAATATTTTTTGTTGTTTCTTCCAACCTTTTCTCAATATTTTTACTTTTAATTTTTTTGGCAGTATTTTTTGGTTCTCTTTCTTTTTTTCACTATTTTGTTTTTGTTTTTTTGTATTTCACGTTTTTTTTTCGTTCGTTTCTTTTTCTATTTTTGTGTTTTCCCCCTCTTTCCTTTCCTCTATATCTTTTTTTATATCCTCTTTTTTCTTTTCCTCGCGATTTTTGTTTCCGCTCTTTTAGTTTTCTTACTCTTTTTTCTCTTTTTCTTTTTCTCAATTTCTTTTTTTATTTTAACGCATACATTTTTTTTCCGTATATTTGTAATCACTCGATTTTTTCTTAGTATTTCGTTCTCGTTTTATTTATTTATTTTTTTTTGTTTGTTTACTCTCTTTCTTTTTTGACTTACGCTTTTATTCTTTCGTTCTTTTATCGCTTTGGTTTTCAGTTTTTTCTTTTTGACTTCCTTTTGTTTTTTGTTTTTTTTACTTTCCTTTCTTTTATTTTGCTTCTTTTATGTTATTTTCTTTGTATGTATTTATTTTATTATCGACATGTTTTTCTCTTTTGATTTCCAGTATTTACTTATCTTGTTTTCTTTTATTTCTTATTCTATTATTTTATAGATTCTTTTAGTTTTCTTTCCTTTTTCTGATCACTTTTTCTCTTATTTAACTTCTGTTTTTTCGGATTTATTAAAAATTTCTTTTTTATTTTTGGACTTATACATATTTCATTATTTTTCAACTCATTTTATGGACGAATAAAGGCAAAACGTAGCTGACACCCAACGAAGCAACATTTCAAATAATTATAGGGCTATTACATGCCGTTTTCTGACGTGAGCAATTTTAAAAGAAATTACAGTAAAACCTGGAGAGGACATTATTCGTGAGAAAGCAGCAGACGTCCACTCGGGGAGGAAAGAGGACAAAAAAGGAAATCGAGGAAATAATATTTTTTTTAAAAGTATTATTCAACAAATACAAGGCTTAAGAGTCACCCAATGTAGTGGGTTACTAAACGTGTGAGTCAAATTCGCTTTTAAATTACATTATATGACGACATATATAACTTAATTTTATCACAATACTATTTCGACCGTTTCATAAGGAATGGTAAATACATGTCAAATCGTACATTGAAGGTCGTTCTCAACGGATTCTCCTCCAGCTCCTATCCCACAAACGCAGGTGTTCCCCAAGGTTCTATCCTAGGCCCTACTCTGTTCCTCATTTTCATTAACGATCTTCCTGATGTCATAGGTTCCCAAGTAGGCATCTATGCAGACGACACTACTATTTACTCCTGCCCCCAAAACAAATCTAGTGTCGCCGACAAATCTAACCTGGCCATTTGTTTCTAAAAGGACCTCCAATCGGTTGTCGACTGGGACAGGAATTGGCTGGTTAACTTTAATGCCTCAAAAACAAAACTGCTGTCTAATACTCAACACAGAGAACCACCCCTGCCTCCCATTAGAATGTATGACGTTCAACTCCACGAGAGCACCTCTTTGCGACTGTTCAGTCTCACATTGTCCGCTGACTTGAAATGGAACGAATACATTGAGTCAATAGCTTCGTCCACCGCAAGGAAAGTCAGCTTCCTGTGTCGCACCATGAAATTTTTCTCGCCGGAGTCAATTTTTCGAATCTACAAATCAACTATTCACCCTTGCATGGACTATTACTGCCATATATGGTCTGGAGCCACTTCTGTTTGCCTCAAGGTCCTTGATAAAATCCAAAGACGGGTATGCACTGTAATTGGCCCTGATCTGGCATCTCGTCTGCAGCTGCTCTCTCACAGACGTGCCGTTGCCTCCCTCTGTGTTTTTTTACAAATACTTTCACGGTAACTGCTCCGATGAGCTGCTTTACCTGGTTCGCAAACTTCAGGAATTTAAGCGTTCAACTCCGTTGACATCTCGCTCTCACCCTTTCACTGCCGAAACCGTTAAATGTAGTCGTTTCTTCTACTCCATTAATTCGTAACCATGCAATGATATGAGGTATCATAATCCGATATGATATGAGGTATCATAATCATATAAGGTATCATAATCCGTAGATTTGTCTGCAGAATATCATTACATTATTGTTACATAATTATAGTGAAATCATTAAGGTTTTTTGTCAAAAGCATTTTATTTTTGGTCGTATATTGACTTAAACTATTCTCTTTTGCAGGCTTTATTTTTGAAATGGAATAAGATCATTCTAAATTTCAGAATTTTGCTATTGCTCATCAAAATGACTGGAAGAAAGCGATTTAAAACAACAATAGAAAAGAGAGGTAACAAAGTGTAAACGAAATAACTCCAATTTGTTCAACTTGGGAAACTTAACATTGCAGACAAAATATTCTAAAATGCTGCCAAAAACAAAAGAGAAAAATAAAAAAATACCTAACAACAAATCGAATATAGCATCAAAATCTATATTATTTTTATTTATTTGTTATGTAACTAAATCGTAATTGTCAACAATGCTTCCGGAAAACTTGATATTTCATGTAATAAATTCTTAATAAATATTATTAGTGTTATTATTTAAATGTAAGGTAGTCTTACATTGACAATTCCTTATGGCTAATCATGAAAAGAAATTGATCAAAACTGCGTAAAACCTTTTAGCACGTATTGCAATAAAATTATCAAATGTTGAATACGTCCCTTCTCCACCAAATGCGTCACATATATAAATATATATATATTACACAGGGTGTATCAAAAATAATTCTACAAATTTTGGGGAGGGGGTTCCTCACAGCAAAACAAGGACAAAAGCCCATATAAACTTATTTCCGCAAATCCTTCGTTTTTGAGTTAAGTTTAAAGAAAATTTACGGTAGTGCGTTGCCATATAGACTAGTTTGCATATGTCATTCGTGTACACTTGTGGCTAATCTGTCTTCAACCTTTAACGTGTGAAGTAGTGAGTTAACTGAGAAGTGTTCAGTTTAACCATGACAGGATTTTCATATCGTAAGCAGGCAGATATGATTTTTACATACGAAACGCGCCAATGGTAATGAGTGCATGGCGGCACGGCTGCATCATTGCATTTCCAGACCGAAAGCACTCGATTCATCCAACCTTTACTTATGTTTATCGAAGTTTTGCTGAAGTTTTTCCGTGGCACTACAAATTATGCATTAAGGAAGATTGAGATCCGCTCGTACGCCGGAACACAAAGAAATCATTTTGCAGGCTGTCGGAGACAATCCAGATATCAGTGCACACCAAGTGGCCCTAGCTTGTCGTTCATCACATATTACTACATGGAGGGTAATTCAAGAGAAGCTTCTGCATTCGCATCATTTGCAACGTGTGCAGCATCTTTCGTCCTCTGATCACTTACCAGGGAAGAACATTACCAATGTTTCATTGCACAAACAGCTGTTGCGTTGTTTGTCTCTTCAGTTTTGTTTACGGATAAGTCAACATTTGGAAGAGGTGGAAGAACAAATATGCACAACCAACATTAGTGGATGGATTGGAATCCCCATAGTACAATCCAGGCTATACACCAGCATCAGTTTACAATTAATGTGTGGGCTGGAATTGTAGGGGAATCTCTGGTAGGTCCATATGTTCTCCAGTCACGTCTTACAGGGACTTTATTTCGAACATATTTCCAGGCCTGCTAGAGGATGTACGCCTGCTAATACAAAAACTCATGTGTTTCATGCATGATGAGGTTCCAGCACATTTTAGTCACATTTTTGTTCGCGATGCATTGGTTGACATCTACCATTAAAGATGGATAGACAGAAGGACCGATTCCATTGCCTCGCGACCTAAATCCTTTAGATATTTATCTGTAGGGCCACATAAAATAATTGCTTTATGCAGAGACGCTTCATCAACGTATCATGCGGCGTCTGCGAAACCATTCGACTCTGTGTGGAAGTATTTGAAAGGGTTCGCCAGTCAATGATCCGATGGGTGCATGCGTGTGTAGAAGCGAGGAGAAGACATTTTAAATATTTGTTATGTGTTGCTGTGTTCAGGTACAACGATGGCCTTTGGGACATATGTTTATATGGATATTTTACCTTGTTTTGATATATGGAACCCGTCACTAAAATCTGTAAAAGTATTTTTGGATTGAATCTTGGATTGTATATTTAACTGCGTGTACAGTAAACTTTAAACATAATAACTCAAAAACAAAGGATTTGCGGACATATGTTTATGTGGACTTTTGTCCTTGTTTTGGTGGGAGGAACCCGCACCTAAATTTTGTAAAAGTATTTTTATATATATATATATATATATATATATATATATGAAAAATGGAAAACTGTTTAATTGAAATTAGATTTCATTGAATCTAGATTACACGTTTAGTACTTGCGAGGCTTCATCAGATCAAAACGAAAGAGATGAAGAAATATGTGCGTTTTACACACACAAAAAATGCATATATCTATATATATATATATATATATCTTACATCTCAATATCAAAATGATTATCAGAAAAAAAGTGATCATTTATAAATTATATAAATACTCAACATGTACAACAGAGCAATCTTAATTTTAAAGTCTCTATTTTAAATATAGAGCACTCTTATAAAAATAATATATAAATCACACAAACACACACATATATATATGGGGAGGGATAAAGACCGAGGAAATAGGAATTAGCACCTTATGGTTAGTGTCAATTTTACGCTTCTATGTGATCCTTAGTCATACTTGTGTGACTTGGTTTGAACGAGGTTGAAACAGACACTCACCACGCAGTTCGAACTGTATATAGCAATAAAAGTTTTATCTATGATATTGAACAACCTCCCACTATATATATATATATATATATATATATATATATATATCTCAGCGTGTTCCAGTAACTTGTACCGATTTTCAATGTGAATTAATTTGAAGCGTTTAATGATTTTTTTCTTTTTCAGATTTGGCGGACATTTGGGCGATATTATTTCTCACACATAATTGCCATGACTTAAATAACATGATCCAATAGAGAAATAAATAAATTTTCACCAATAACACAGATTTATTTACTGCTGACTTTGATTCATCTTAATGAATCATTTTTATATATATATCTTAATTTCTGCCTTGTGCCTCAACTACTCTATGATTAGTATATATATATATATATATATATATATATATATATAATAAAAGATGAATAGAGTTGAATTGTACAAGGAAACATTAAAAATGATCTATAAACGTTTGAAAAAGGTAGCAAAATCAACTGACCTCCTAACTTTTAATATATATATATATATATATATATATATATATATATATGTGTGTGTGTGTGTGTAGAGAGAGAGAGAGAGAATTAGATAGATATATAGATACGTGTGTGTGTTTAGGTAGAATTCAAAGAATGATCAAGAATCACGCTGCACACATCGACATAAAATTAAGCATTTTATATTAGCTTCATGGATGTTAATTCTCAAAAGATCTCAACTTAGATAAACTTTTTCTGTCTCTTTTACTTTCCACAAAGAGATCCTAATGTCTCTTTCTCCTAAAGTTATTCACTTCATTCCAGTGCTAATTAAACTCATGAGCTGTCATTCTTGGCGTTATTGAGATCGTTCTGTCTGTCAGAGTCGGTGGTGACACTGGACTAAGACAGTACTTCAAGAGCTTAACTATTGTGAATTCATTCTCTTTGCATCTGCCAAAAGGAGTCGTTGATGTCAGAACTTAAGAAGCAAAATCGATTTACGCTTATTGGCTTAATCATTTTGCGTTTCGATGATATGTTAATGGATTTGCAGAATACCAATGATAATTTTATTAACTTACAGTGGTTAAAAAATAAATTGTTCTAAAATTCTGTAACTTTCGCGTATTTGATTTGGTATTTCTCGATTCACATACCAGTAAATCTGGGTACATTGGGTATAACTATGCAAACATTAAATAACAGAATTAAGCATCATAATGCATTCTGGATTACACGTGGTCAGTTGTACCATCCAGCAATACTGACCCATACCCAGAAGATTTAGGATTCAGCGATTGGTCAACATCTCATTCTTAATACTGTTTGTGTCAACGATTTTTCAAACGACTGTTTTAAAATTTTAAGCGATACACATTCTTGATTTTTTGAAGTCCTTTGAATCGTTCTTGTTTTATTTCTCGACGACAAACGTCTTTTCAATATGAGCACTGGAGATATCAGCTTTCTCTATCTGATTCTAAACAGAAGTTTCCCGTTTGTTTCCATTTTTTTTCTCAAATACTTCGTCTATGCTATACTCAGCATCCTTCTGTAGAACCAATTTTCTGTTTCCTCACCTGTGCGAAAATTGTTCAGAATTTAATAAAATACAAAAAAATGAATATTACATAGCAGTCCAGCACCATTTTCTTTGTTTATAATGAATTATTCCTGTTTCTTAATATTTCGTCTAGCTTTAGGAACGTATCTTTCACTATTCCAATGCTTCTTCAGATTACAGTGACACATTTTCCATCTTATGTTAAACACTACCGAGATATTTAACTTTTCGTACTTGCGTGACTCAGTACAGATTGGAAAGGAATAATAAGGTCTAGTTTTGACCCAAATTCTCATTACATTTGTTTTAGAAAGCTATACACGACAACTGCTCTACGATTCGAGCTACAAGTGTCAACAATTGAGATTATATAATCAAATCTGATAAATACTTATTAGTATCTACCGATCGCTCAACGTCATATATGTTATTAATTATTTTGTAGAAACAAGTAGAATTTTTTTATTTCATAAATTATTTTCAGTCATTACGTTTTTTTTTTTATTTTAACTATTTCTTTCATGAAATATTGGTAGGGAACCCAATCCTAAACAGGAAACAAGGGATAAACTTCTACTCCTTTTGAAATTCCCGTTTGTACTCCTTCCCTATCTTTTGAACTGCTGTACAGGTTTATCCCTTGTTTCATGTTTAGGATTGGGTTTCCGGTTTATTTTCTGTCATTACCTTTTTTATTTTAACTATTTCTTTCATGAAATATTGACCGGACTGTTTAGGAAAACCGATATTAAACAGGAAACAAAGGACAAGTCTCTGCTCCTGTTTAAAAGCAGGTTCACAAACCTTCCTCATCATTTGAACAGGAGTAGGAATCTATCCCTTGTTTCATGTTTAGGATTTGCTTTTCCGGTTTATTTTCAGCCATTAGCTTTTTTTATTTTAACTATTTCCTTCATGAAAAGCCGGTTCACCCTCCTTCCCCATCTTTGGAAAAGCTGTATAAATTTATCCGTTGTTTCGTGTTTAGGATTGCGTTTCCGGTTCCTTCTCCTAAATTTTTCTCACGATCTTTCATACCCACTAAACCCTTGTGGCATAATTGCCTTTCCTATGTTGAAATGATTTTAAAAGTGACTATTTCTAAGTAGAAGTAACCTTTATGTTTCCATTTTCCTTAAAATTTCCTCGTTGACCACATGCTCCGTTCCTGTTATTCTTATCATTCTGTAGAACTACATTTCTGTTGCCTCAAATTTCTTCTTCATCTGTGCAGAAATTGTTAAGCATTTACTTTCATATATGAGGATTGATATTACATAGAATTTCAGCACGCTTTTCTTTGTTTCTAAAGAATGTTTTCCATTCCTTAGTACTTATGGAGAGCATCTTTCCCTAAAGCTTTTAAACACGATGTTTAAAAGAGGAATAATTAGTAGTTTCTCGTAGAAGATAAGCTATCAGATAAATCCAAGCGAACAAATATTGTCAAATGTTCTACAAAGTGAGAGAAATTAGAACGAGAAGCATTAAAATTGGTTCAGCGTACCACGTTTTTGCCAAGATAAAACTCGCTCGTGTGCGGTCACAATGACACCCGCAATATTGAGTAAATTACATATCAAGGTTCTGCTTCATCCACTGTGTTTTTAAATCATCCTCCAGATTATTTTAAGTACAAGAAATTAATACCATATCTCTCCACAGATAATTTTCACTTATTATCTGGACATTACTATGCATCGTTTTGGAACGACAACAGAAAGGTCTCCAGTTGCCATCTACACGGTTTGGAATTCAGAGATTTCTTCCTCTTAGACTGATTACCACCCAAGGATAGAGAGCTCAGTCTACCTTGCTATTTAACATATCAGTTAAAGAAAGATGGATTCATGCCGTAAGCACTTTTATAACAAAATAGACTTTTTTTAGAAGGTGTATTAAACATATAGTTTTTAGTTTTCACAGTAAACTCATAAAAACATTGTTAAAAATTGTCAGAATAAATCTTTGTTGAAGCAGTTAATGGAATAAAAAATTACGGTACTCTTTTTATTATTATTTAGCAATTAAATTCCTTATGAACTGATATTATTTCTGGACGAAATAACATGTCATGGTTAAAGACAACAGTGTGATAGTGAAATGCGATGGAGCATAAGAATACAGATTGATACAGTTCAGAAACTGCGCAAGGGAGCGGTACAAATTAGTGTAGTAGAAAAAATAAAAGTAAAAAGACGAAATGCATAGCCGTTTGTAGATGAGAAGACCCAACTTGCGGTTTGGGCGTTGGGGATGTCAAAATCAATATGGCGCAGAAATGTTACTATCTGTGAGGTATAGTAACAGACAAAGCAAATTGTAACACAGAAAACCGATCACATAGAGGAGTAGTGAAAGTGACTTTTCAGAAATTGAAGAAAGTATTATCTGATAATAACTTTCGAAATAAAGAAAATAAAGTATCTGATAATATCTTTCGAAATAAAGAAAGATAAAGTATCTGATAATACCTTTCGAAAAATAGAAAGATAAAGTATCTGATAATACTTTTCGAAATAAAGAAAAGCGCTGTACTGTTATGAAATATGTTATCTTCTACGTGGCAGTAAATGTTGGACAATGTCTTTTTGGGTGTCTCGACTACAGTTACTTTCTCACCGACGTAATGTGGCTTCCCTCTATTTTTTCTATAAATATTTTCATGGCATCTGCTCTGTTGAGCTCTTTTCACTGGTGCCCAGACTACATGAATTTAAGAGTGCTACTAAGTTGGTACTTCGTTTCCACCCTTTTACTGTCAAAACAGTTAAATGTAACCGCCTCTTCTACTCCAAACGCTTCTCCTCTGGCACTTCCCGACAGTGAAACTCTCTTCCTCTTATTTGCTTCCCTGCTAACTATAATCTTAAAAAAAAAATGAATAAAAATAAATAAATAAATGTAATATCAGTTGACATCTTCTGATGCCTTGATCGCCGTTCTTGTTTTTATCCTTTCTTCAGCCTCCCACCACCTATACCCAGTCTTTTCCTTTACTTACCATCTCTATAGCCCCTTGCGTACTAGTGGCACTTCCGTCTTGTTTGGATGAATTCCTTAAAAAAACGAGGAGAACTAAAGCGATAAAGAGGCGTTCTTATCTACAGATATCGAAAATACTATGAACAGAATACGTGAGTAAGGATAAAATTTTAAGGAGACTTTCTACAAAGAAACTGATACTAACAATTAGAAAGAAACAATTTACCTTTGGGGAGCAGATAATGAGGAAAGAAGGATTGGAGAATTTAGCATTAGAAGTACATTTGAAGGCAAGAGAAGCCGGTAGAAAACTACTTTAATAGTCTGAATAAAGAGATGCCAGGAGGAAGTTCAACTTAGAAAATTTCTTTCTTAGAACTGTTACATTTTGGAACAGATTTCCGAAAGGTTGTTTTACCGTTCGGTACAATCGTAACCACGTCGAATCTAAAGTCAATAGTTATATATCCTACATATCCTCATAATATGCACTGATCTCTCTTTGTACGCCCTTACACCAACCTCATTTAGAGACACTCTACCTTGAATGGCTCCTGAGCATTGTATTGGGTGAACAATAATATAAAATATGCCAGAACAAGTACCCCAAAGACAAAGAAAGGCGGAAAGTACCGAGTGTTGCAGGGAGCCGCATGAAACAGAATGTGTTGGAGAAATATGGTCATTCACATCTTGAAGAAAAATACCCCCCCCCTTTGTCCAGCCATCAAGTAGGGATCCAAGTGTGGCGATTCTTCTTCTCTCCGTCGAACTTTTAGTGATGCCAGGAACAGGAAATTCCAGCCCATCAGTAAGAACTCAATTATTTCAATAAATTTATTTAGTATAAGTCGTTGGGTGCTGACTCTAGCATTATAATTTTTGTCCTTGTCTGCATATGGGCGCGCCCTACATTAAAACGACCTTATGTCACATCATGCTACCGTGAGAAGGCTGATAAATGGAACATATAGAAAGAGAATAGAAGTAAGTGTGAGATTTAACATGAATACGAGGAAGCGATCTCATCAGTGAGAGAATACTGTCGTTCGTATGCCAAGACTTAATCTTATAAGATAATCAAAATAAGAATAAAAAAAATAATTTTTTTGTCCTTATTTTCTGTTTTTATTTTTGCTTAGTCCTGTTTTATGATTGCTACTGGCGAATGTGGGAAAGAAATAAAAGATTGAAAAGATGAGAGAATAATGCTAATAAAAGATAAAAAAAAGAATGTTTCTCTTTCCTTTAGCAATATTTTCAGATGTTGGCAAAAACAAACTTTGATAAAATCAAAATTAGGTAACAAAATATGAAGGATACACAAATGAACGTAGAACAGAAACATAGTTATCAGGTTGAGTCATAAATAATTTCCGTTTTTGTTTCTCAAATTTATTCTTCAAAAAATAAAGTCCAATTATATTTTATTTAATTATATATTCGCCATTATTTACAAAGGATTGCTGCCACTTATAGTTGCCAACAAAAGAGAAAATTCTCGGTGCGATTTGAGTATCGGAGGCGTAAGAGAAACAAAGGTCGACAGCCCAAGCGCTGGTTTGATAATGTCCACTTGTGGACTGGATTTGACCATTACTCTTTGAACACTGCTGTTGGCGATCGAAATCTGTGGAGAAAGTTATCTCATACTTATATGCAGTCTTCCACAAGCGGAGTAAGTAACTGATGATGACATCCAAATCAAGCTGACGCGGAAATTTTACTGTGATGTTTAGTAAACGACGACACAAAATGTGACACAGAAGTCCGAAGATGCATAAGACTAGCGAAAGGTACCTTTTCTGAAACTGAGCAAAGTATCAGGGGATCTGATAATATCTTTCGATATAAAGAAAAGAGAGCTGTTCTGTTATGAAATATATTATCCTCTATAAGGCAGTGAATGTTGGTCAATCTCTTTGCAGAAACCTTTTGAGTAAATTTTCGCAACTCTTAAATATTGCATTCGACAAAAGGTTGGGCACAAGATTAGATGAATTTATCTGTTGGGTAGAGGAGACCGACTGAGTTCCATAGTTTTTCTTTTCCTTTTATTCTTGGTGAATGAGAACAACGTTTCTTATCGACAAGCGTGGGCGCTTTTCGAACAAACCTTTATGGACATGTGTATAAAGGTTTGTTTGCTGGACGTATAAATGTGCGTTTATTTTTTCATTGCGTTTTAAGAGGTCTAAATGAATAATACCCCAACTATCCGACCACACGCACAATATTGCCCTTCTTCCTAGAATCTAGATTTTTGGGATCGGTTGTGGAATTTATTTATTTCGCAATGACCAGTGTTGTATGTAACCTATTTTTCATCACCTGTTATGATATATTAAGGAACTTTTAATTAAACGATACATCTTCCCTTGCAATTAGTTCCCCCAAAACGTAAATTATTTATGATAATTTGATCCATGATTGCTCACATCCGAAGAAAAGAGAAGTACCAACAATTTGATCCAATGTACGAAACTGTTGACCAGAAGAATAAAAACGGTAAGAATTCTCATCCCAATGTTTATTACACTTCACTTGAGGATCCCAGGAGGTTACCTCAGTAAAACTGATTAATTTCGAATGACAGAAATTTCCGACATTATGATTCTATATCTCAACTGCGATCGACGGAAATTTCCGTCATTATGATTCTATATCTCAACTGCGATCGACGGAAATTTTTATCAGACTCCCACAAAAAAATAAAAAAACAAAAAAAAACATACATCTATATATGATGATATTCTCACAAAATACAATAATGGTTAAGTTGCAATTTTCCTGATGTAATCACAACTTCGATGGGCTTGTTCTGTTGCAAGGATGAGTGACGACAGGAGACCCAGGTTCTTATGTATAGCCAGCTTGACAGTGGACAAAGGACTATTGGACGTTCGTGGCTCAGGTGTAACCTCTAAGCTGTCAATGTGCCTCATAGTAACTTGGAGCGAGTTGCTCTGGATAAAAATAACTGGGGATATCTATGCCAGAGTGGTATCAGAAATTTTGAAATCAGTCATATTGATTGGCTGGGAGACGAAAGACAAAGTCAGAAAGCGTTAGCAAATATTCCTGTTGTCCCAAGATCCTCGCTGTTGCACAATATGTGGACTCATACGCTGGACTGAAGTGTCACATACGACACGAACATAAAAGCTATATATATATATATATATATATATATATATATATATGACTCGATACGAATAACGAAAGTTCCATTTTATTATGATTGATGAAACTCAGTGAATCAGACAATCAAAAAGACACTCCTTCCTTCAACCAATCAATGCCTGGAAGCAATTTAGTCAGAGTAAATTTTAAAAAAATCCACCTTTCTCAAAAGGCGTAACTTTCAAAAATTACTCCACCAAATGAAGAAGAATCTGGAAAAAAATTATCTTCGATAGAGATAAATGAAAACGAAAGGAGACATCATATATGTCTAAAGACTGTAATGTAAGTTTTTTTTAGTTATACTCTAAGCCATTTTCTCTAGCAAGTTTTTCTTATTCACACTAATTAAATTATATTCAAATACGTGAAATTAAAAGAACAAAGAAAATATACTAAAAACTATTCATTATCTGACTCCAAAACATTAATTTTACCACCTCATGTCGAAAACGGCAACTGAGTTACTTCTCTCAAGATCACGGAGTTACAACGAGCAATCTTAGATTAAAGATTACCCAGTCCTTTGTACCAGATTTGTGCTTAGATCGTCTACAATGACAGAACTCAGCGAACTTTGTAATCAGAATGCCGGAAGATTTGTTTTTCAGTCAAAAGTCTGGAAATTATTTCATTGTTAAAAGACTTTGTAATGTGATTCAAAATAATAAAATACAATTCTCTATATCTCTCTCTATATTATATATATATATATATATATATATATATATATATATATATATATATATATATATGAAGAAGAAATATAGTTTTAAGGCAAGAGAATATAAACTAAAAAAGAATGAAACTGTCGATAGTAATCAGAATGATACAATTAATTATTGGATTCATTGACTGATTTGTCTTTTACGGTTTATCAACCCTCTGAAGGTTATTTAAAGCCAAAATATATTTTTGATATTATGAAGTTTTGGAGATAATACTACAAATCCTACTAATTAACTCATAAATCGGGGATAAGAGGTGGATTAATACCTTTCTTAAGGGAATTTGCGCGCGTGAATACACTGAAGCCGACTGGAATTAGAACTCAGCACTCCGATGAACAATTCCGAGTCATTATGTATTTAATCATCCATACATCCAAGCTTACAGCACCTGGAATTCTCGAGCGGTCACCCATCTATGTACTGAAGAGGCTCGATGGTGCATAACATCGGTAATCGTTCGGGGACCGATATTTCAACGTCGTATGACCGTAAGCCGATTCATTCTTTTCCCAAAGATATTTGCGCGTCAGGGAATATAACGAACCCACCTGGAATCTGAAATCAGCTCTCCGATTTCTAATTCCGAGTTGTTACCCATTACACCACACGCACATCCAAACTTACAGCATCTAGTGTTCCCAAGCGGTCACTCATGTCAGGTACTGATCAAGCTCGACGTTGCTTAACTTCTATTTTTCAACGTGATATAGCCGTAAGACGTTAAATAATTGAAAATATTCTAAGGTGCCTAATAGAATTTTCTTTTCAGGAATATTTCCTACCCACTCATCGAGCTTATTAAGATCACCCCATTTATTTAAGCTTTACTTTTCTCCATAGCTCAAACAGGGAACAGTAATTATTAAAATCGGTTCAAGTTATGACATACACTTCCTTAAGATTGTTTAAATAAACTATATAAGTTTGTTATATTTTTGGTTAGACAGCAACCTCGGCATTTCTAGCGTCATTTAGACGTCAGGATTGCAAGGTCACATAACCACCGTCAAAAAGAAAATGTTGAAATCGTACGATTATGTCACAAATGCCAATAATCTTTCCGCTACCATCCTACGAGATACCACCATAGATAATAGAAGAGGGAGACTGTGGAAACGATATGTTGATGAAGTTATTGAGTTGACTTGATAGATATTTCTCAGGGTCTTAGATATTAGTACACAGACGAGGTATTTGATTGGAGGTAGTTGGTCATGCACTCAGCTGCGCAACTACTACAATACTACATAAGAAGGATGATGACATATGACAACCATGATGATTATTTAATTGTTGTAGTAGTAGTAGTAGCTAGATTTTTAACTTCACCTGTCTCATTGACCTTATTATCACATTTGTCTTTATTTTTGTCTCTGGCGTATTTTTTTCACACCAATTTCATCCTTGATATATATGAGATATGATACCATAAAGAAGACCGTTAGTACTGTGAAGAAGTTCTTTCTCGAATCGAAACGCGTCACATATAATTTTTCTTTTTTTTCTTTGTGATTCACTTAACTACACACACACACACACACACATATATATATATATATCATAAATTTACTAATTTACAAATATGGTTCTAGCGCTACACAGGAATTACCATGTTTCAAAAACAGAAACTAAAAACTTCAAATTCAATTATAGAATTAAATTAAATTCTATAATTAAATTTGAAGTTTTTTAATTCTGTTTTTAAAACCTGGTAATTTCTTAAAGCGATAGAACCATATTTTAAATTAATAAATTCATAATATTTATGCTCTTTAGATTTGCATTGAGCACTGTTTTGTAAAAATAAAAATATTAATAAGAACACGGGATTATATATCTTACTGTTCTTTCTCTTTATTATTATATATATATATATATATATATATATATATATATATATATTTAATAAAAAGGCTTAAACACTAATATTCCATGTATGTGTATGCATCTATGTATATATATCTATATATTTTGCATATGTATGTGTATATTTACCACTAATATTATATATATAGATAGAAATGTTCACGCAAAAACAAAACAACTAATAAACATAACACAAGTTTTCTCTGGATATCCACCAACTTATTCGAAAATTAGAAGGATACAATAAACATTTAAACAGACAGATCTCGTTGGTTGAATTTAATGAAACTTGATTTGATTTATATCAGTAGAACAGTTGGATAGCATGAAAAACAAATATTAGCATACCTCTTAATTACTAGCGAACCCTTCCTCTTGACATGCCTTATTCACAAAAGGTAGCAGTCCAATCTGTACTATTTTTTAGCTAACAACTCATTATATTTGGGTATTCTGAAAGTAATGAAGTTTTACCAGTAAAGAAAAGAAAAACAAATTTAACATATTTATGAAAATTAATCACCTTCATTTTCGGTAACGGCAACTGAACTTGAAGACAAACTTTCGATTATCGTGGGTATGACGATAAACTACACCCAGTAGCAAGGATCGTGGAACTACTTCTTAATTGCTGTTTTCCCACATCCACCCTGAGCCGGGAGATTATCACCCGTTAAAGTCTCAAGCAATAGGCAAATAGTAAAACCCCCAAACGAGGTTCAAAACATGTATAAAAATACATTTTTATAGTAAAAACACCCCCAATAGATTTTAATAGTAAAAAGAAAATATTCTACCAAAGTTTCCAATAAAATTAAAATTCGGCATTAAAATGACCCATAAGGAGTTGATATGCCGTTAAACAAACAAACCAACGAACAAACTTTCGATTCCACGCATGATGAATTATGAAGCTTTACACGAAAAGAAAGTCTGGAAAACTGTTTTCAATTTCTTTGCATCTAAATGTTCCGCCACTTATCAAATATATAATGATCGATACAAATCTGTAGGTGATAAATCTGGAGAGTTAGGAGGGTGTGGAAGAGCGTTAAGATACTTTAAAGATCTTATTGTTTCTTGAATTTGTTTTCAGTTTGCGCCCTTCCATCGTCTGGCTGGAGAATAAAATGTTTTTTGTTTAATAATCTATCGCACATTTAACCTATGTTTTTGTCTACTTGATAAAGTTTCTCGCAATGTACGTCCTCATTGATGATCCTTCAATGTTCTATCTACAGTGAAAACACTTTGCATTGTTTACCGGACATTAAGAAATTATTTGTGATTGAGGGAGTTCTGGTTTTGGTGTTGGAACTGGTTTCTCATTTTGTGCTAATTACTCTTCTTTAATTCTCTGTTGACATGCAAATATGTGTTTTTATTAGCTGTATCAATGTGAGTCAAAAACGAAAGGTTGGAATTTCTGGTCAGATGACGACTGCAGATTCTGAAGTGTATAAGGTTCTGAAGCGAAAGTTCATTTGTTAAGAGATTCTATTTTTAAGAAAGAAATTTCGCCGAATTCTGGGTCATTTAGATAAAAGACTTCAAAAACTTTTTCAAGTGGTCGGACGATCTTACAGTTGAAGGTCTTTCATCCGGGTATTCGTATTTGTCGTTTGCTGCTAAATTAAGCGAGTTGGCTAGCAAAGTCAGTTGTTGCAGAAGTCTGATTCAGAGCACTTCTTTTACTATCATTCGCTAACCTGACATGTAAACTATACGACAAAACCCCAGGAATTCCCGACTGAAGTTATGTTGAGGTATTTCTAACTTCTTGTCTGTAAGCCTTTATGTCTTTTTCCTTTTTGGCCACTGACCTGTTACAATTTTTGGATACATTAAACTAGTGAGCCAACCAATTGACTTGACTCACTTTATAGTCCACCAATAGAAGGTTAACTGAGATGTTGTGAGTTTCCCGCGTGTCGGTGTATGAATCAAGACAAACACAGTTGTAGAGGAAAATACTGGTATATTCATAAACGCAATTAACAATAGAGTGAATAGTAGAACGAAGGTTGGTTAGTACGAAACAATATCCAAAGTCTATAGTCCAACGGTATGTACCGGGTAAGCTTATCTGGACTGCTCACGCTGACTCTCTCTCTGACGCTCTGTCACTCTCTCTCCAGAGCTGACTTATATAAGAGGGACCAGTCCATTACTAGTTAGAAGGTGGGTGCGCCCCAACATTAACCAATCAGAAGACGTAGAATATTCAATCCGTCGTGTATAAAGGCGGCCATTTTGTTTACTCTATCCGAATGTACAGTGTCAGCTTGTCAGGCGAAGAGGAACAGAAAGAAGAACTATTCTGCTACTTTACCGGGATATCCACTGCTAACCTGAACAACGCTTCCCTACTGTCTTCGAAATATCCACTGCTAACCTCTGGATTCTATACTCAAAGACGACCGTCATCATGAACAACATGAAAAAATCACTAAAATTAGAATAAAACTTTTATTTTTGTTTACTATAAAACATAGTTGAGTTTTCTTGTTGTTCTCCTTACTTCTCTTTATCTTATTTCTTTTGTCGTACACGTGACACACTGGAAATCCAAATTACTCTTTGCCGGCCTTCCATATAAAACGACAAAATGCACTATAATCAGTACTTTGCAGGACAGAAGAAATGTTAATCTGATTCTATACGCATTTTCCTAACATTCAGCTTTGGTTGGTGAACTCATGGCGAAATACGTAATTACTTACCGAACAGTCTAAAGTTTGTGCCTGTGTGTACGCATACATGTACTGGTCTATCTGAACTCAGTTGCTATCACGAACATATACACATCTAGCCAGATGTATTGTCATACAAATGGCAATTTATATGTAGCTTGATATTCAAAGACACCAAAAAATCCATAGTCAGAATACATTAAATTGAGCATGTGTTAGACCAAAATTACAGTTAAAAAAAAGAAAACGTGTCGAACAACCAATTAGTTCACTTTACTAGACTTCTTGAACCAAGATAATTAAATTTGCTCACGAGTTTCTCTCTTGATGTCAAGACGATGTACTTTTGAGGATGAATCCCGGGAGCGTTGTGTTAGTCTCAATGTGATTCTACGTTAATCTATGTTGACGTCTTCTGAGCATTTCCATTTAGCTTTCCTGTCGGAAGCATCTTTCATCTGTAGCCGAGATTTAATATATTAGATTGAAAAATTTAAACTCTATCATCAATCGATATTCCTGATAGCATACCTCAACCAATATCATAACTAAACGAAAATTACTTACGTGACACACGGGGATATATATATATATATATATATATATATATATATATATATATATATATATATATATATGTATATAGTTTCTTCTTACTATCAGTATTATATTTAGTAAATATGCAAGCATGCATCCCTGTATTTTTAGGAGTGTAAAGACTGAAAGTGCAACATTGATATCCGAAGGCGCATTGGGATAGCGAAAGATGACTTTCAAAAGCTAAGTAAAATATTAAGAAACAGAAAAATTGCAAAACTGTTACGTATTATCATTGTATGGCAATGAATTCTGGACAAACCCCTCACAGATGAAGAGGAGGCTTGAAGCAACAAAAACGTGGTTCTACGGAAGGATGCTGAGAATACCATGAGCCGAACATGTGAGCAACGACGAAATGGAAATTGAAAACAAAAAGGACACCTATGTTTAGACATAAGAAAGAAAGTGTTCAGTTCGACATTCCAACCACCTGAAGCAGGCCGGAGCGTACAACGGCCGAAACGTTGTGATAAAGTGTTATGGTGAAACACACCTATTCTATAGTTAATAGACTCTCCCACCTAATATAAGTAGGAGTAGTAAGAGAAACGAAGGTCAATCGTTGTCGGACGACCGGCTGAACGGTTGAACTCTCTGCCTTCGGGGGGGGGGGAACTCGAACGAGGCTACGCCGAAGGGCGGAGTCTCGTTCGAGGAGGTAAACCGACCCCGAACCCGTTTATACGGGTTCAAAGGGTATATTTTTGGCTGAGCCCACGGGCTCGGAGATCCACGTTAAGCCGGCCTTGTGCCACATGATACCCTCGTGGGGGTAGTGACTAAATACTAGTTGATGTCGGACGACAGTCGAACTCTCTGCCTTCGGGCAGAGAGGAACCCGGACGAGGCTATGCCGAAACGCAGAGTTTCGTCCGGGGAGGTAGACAAACCCGATCCCGTTTATGCGCGTTCTACGGGGATTTTTTTGGCCGAGCCTACAGTCTCGGGAACCCCACAGTAAATTCGGCCTTGTGCCACATGTGACTGCGTGGGACAGTTACTAAATAGCGTCGATGTCAGACGACAGTAGTCAACAGTTAGTCGTATACGAAAGTAGTCAGCGACCCCAACAAGATTACTCTGCGTAATACCTATTATATCAAGTTCCTAACGTTTTGTACGTCGAACCTATTTAAGGACCGATTTAGTACAAATACAAGCCTCCACTGCGAAATAACTCCACAACATAAAGATGGCAACAAAGATGAGGAGGATAGTCCGAACAATGTAAATAGTGTATCAAAAAGAGTGTTGTACTTTCTATGAAGAATGTCTTGGAAAATTTGAAATTCACAGGACAAGGCAAAAGAGATAGAGGAAAGTAAAGCACAAACTGCCAAACAAGCTGGAGTAGATGGATGGTGGAACAAGTAGAGATAAAAAAAAAGACAAAATTTATTAAGAGCTACAAAGGATAGGAAATTTTGGAA
Organism: Acanthosepion pharaonis; assembly: GCA_903632075.3. Classification (NCBI taxonomy): domain Eukaryota; kingdom Metazoa; phylum Mollusca; class Cephalopoda; order Sepiida; family Sepiidae; genus Acanthosepion; species Acanthosepion pharaonis. Next base: position 1,048,101 of record CAHIKZ030005508.1, read on the forward strand.
ATTGTGATCCCCAAACGACCTGAAATCAGAGTGTACTTAAAATGGTTAAATAATAGTTTCAGACTATTATTTTCTAATGGCAGTGTATTTGTCTCAGAAATTTTCAGGCTGAACTTGGGGTCAGTTGGTAGACAAAATAGGAATCTCGATTTTGATTGGCTCAGCCGAACGTGAGAATGTTAGATTTAGAAAGTGTTTTCGTGGAGTTAAGTTCTACACGTCGAAGAGATCAGACGTGGTTATTTCGTGTCTCGGAGAATTGCTCCCCAGTGGGGCTGATAGAGCGTCCCCACTGTCTTGTTAAAATGTACACGTTGACATGTTAATAAAATAGATAAGTTTTAAAATCACTTTTGTTGAAGTTCTCATTTTACCTCCGAACTAAGAAAATCAACTAGCGATCACCCGACCGGAAGATGACAGAAAGAAGAAAGCAACATATGAGTGAATCAAAACAGTCGCCCCAAGATAATTCACAGCGAGAAGGGACTATACGACAGATGGATACGAATTGAACGTCTAGCAGCCTGCTTATACGAGAGTCTTAATGAAGATAATATTCCATTCGGCAGGGTTCAAACCTGTGTCCACATTATATTAGGGAAACGGCTTTCAAGACAAGTGTACTTTAGCCTGCTCAGCCACGAAGAGCATCACAGCAAAGAAAGTTTAATTTATTGAAACATAAATAAATACACTAAATATAACATTTATAATAGGATTGACGGATTCTAAATAAATTCTATCATTTCCTTAATATTCATTAAAACTTTATATATATATATATATATATATATATATATATATATATATATATATATATATAAACAAAACAAAAATAAATTAATTCAAACAAATAAATAAGTTAATAAACTAAACAAATAACAAACTTACATGCGCAGAGATATAACATAAGAAAATGAAATAATTTCATGCAACAATAAAATAATCAATAATACATAAAAAGTTAACTAACAACACAATAAACATTCAAAAACCGTATTGAGATCTTAGAACAATTAGAAACAAAAGCGTTGCCGCCAAACAAAATAACCGTTGGAATAATACAATAGACTATCCACAATGTATTATATATATATATATATAATGTTTGTGTGTATATACATATATAATGTTTGTGTATATATATATAAATATATATATATATATATAGTATTTACATTAGTCGGATTATTGTCCTCATCTTTGTCGCCATTTTTGTCACAACGCTCCGGCCTTCTTCAGGTGGTAGGAATTTCGAACTGAACCCTTTATTTCGATCACTGGGGTAGACTGTTCTACGTGCCATGTTTGATGGATGTCAGTTTTCAGTTATCTCCTGCTAATTTTCCCTCTGAAAGTTCTCCACTGCCTTAACCAGGAATTGAACTCACCTTCTTTGGGTCTGTCACTGGATCTAACCAACGCCTTTATCCACTGTGCCATGTGTCCTTGAGGACATCTGGGTATGAACTTCTGAGTATTATAAACTTAATGTTTTCAGCATCATTTTTACCAGTGCTCATTGCATGTCTTTACCAGAGTTCATATTGCAACTTTGTTATCATTGCTTTTCTCTGGCACTCCTTATTACTGGTTCCCTTATTGTATTTATTTCTATGCTTGGTCGGCTCAGGAGATTTTTGTGGCCTAGCATATGAAAACAGTAGGTTTATAATACTCAGAAGTTCATACCCAGTTGAGGTGAGTTCAATTCCTGGTTAAGGCAGAGGGAAAATTAGCAGGAGATAACTGAAAACTGACATCCATCAAATATGGCACGTGGAACTAGAACAGTCTACCCCAATGATCGAAATAAAGGGTTCAGTTCGAAATTCCTACCACCTGAAGAAGGCCGGAGCGTACAACGGCCGAAACGTTGTGACAAATATGGCGACAA
>CAHIKZ030005508.1:1057500-1147500 GCA_903632075.3 Acanthosepion pharaonis
CACAGATGAAGAAGAGATTTGATGAAAGAGAAAAGTGGTTCTACAGAAGAATGCCGATAATCCTATGGACTGAACATATGAGCAACGATGAAAATGGAAACAAAAAGGAAACATACTCACAACTAGAGAGTTAAAATTTCTTGCGCACATAATCAGGCAAGATGTCTTGGAAAATACGACTATCACATAACATACAGAAGACAATAATGCTTGTATGAATATTTGGCAGAAAGGAGAATAGGCGCGATAGAAAAAAGGCAAAACGTGCTAAAATCTACAAGGAAAGGCAGTTGTTGAGAACCATGATCAATCACATCCAATAGGGACACAGCACATAGAAGACGGCAAAGATTAAAAGGATACGTTTTATTTACACAACGGTTGGGAAGAATAGTAATGATCTAACATCATGATAATAAAAACATTCCAGTAAAACTACAGTAGTGTTTCTGAAAGAAACAAGAGGGAAGAGTGTCCATTAGCCTAGCATGTTTAGATCCAATTGAGCAATTGTATATTCTGCTTAAAGGGAAATGAAGAAAAAAAGACTGTGTGCAACAAGACAGAACTGAAAGATAGCTGACTCAAGAAGATTGATGACTTGGGATTTCGTACTATCACAACCGTCGACAGCTTCCGAACAGCCTCGTCAAAATAATTTTACTCACATGTCTTGCGTCAAACAAGGGTATGATTTTTAAGCACTTCATAATGATACCGCAGACTAGGTTCGTGTCCTATGGTATTATATATATATATATATCCAGGTAAAATGAGAACAAATGAGATAAAATTTCACTGTCCATAACATTTAATTTAAAAGAGGGCTCAATGCAGAGTATAGCTAAATATTATTTATTTTAGGATATTAAAACAAAACAAACATGTTAAAAATCGCTATACAATTACAATTATGTTTCAACACTACAAATGTGTCTCCTCGGACGATGGTAAACTACTGACGAGTAAACGATTATTTTAATTTCATAAGCACAATACTTCCTCTTTTTTCTCGAGAAAAAAAGACAGAATTAAAAATAGGCTTGTGGGCTTTACTGTGATTAACCAAACGAATGTGACCTACGTTAAATTCAAACATACCAAAAAATTATATAAGTCATAGCATCGCTTTTATTTCTTAGGAAAATTGAACGCCAGATTTCTATACATATTTCGAAATAATGTAACCATTTGTATCTGTCTATAATGAAATTGTCTAGGATTTATATGCAGACAACTTCGTGTCAAAGTATATAATAAAAAAAATTCGATGAGTTTGATTTTAGTGTATGTCAATAGTATAGTATTAAGTACCAGAACTGCTTGTTCCTTTTCCGGATGGAAAGGTATAAACTTCTCCAGGTTAATTATATATATATATATATATATAAGAATTTAATTTGAGAACTACTACTGCAATGTTTTACAAGTTCTCGTTCTAGCCTCTTTTCTGATCTTTTCCGCGATTTTCACTCCCGCTTCCATAACTGGCTCTCAAAGCCTTGATCCTTGTTAGAGATAAGAATATATTTTCTGACGAACGAGAGAGCTAAAAAATATAAAAAGGAATTTAGACCACTTTTGCCTTGACCATGGTGGCATAAAGTCGGGGGTAACGCTTATAACATGTCGGACCATTGCTTCTAAAACCGGCTCCAAAAGCCATGATTCTTATCAGCGATAAGAATATATTCTCTAACGAATGAAAGGGATTGGATAGTGTACAAACAATTTTGGAGGAAAAAGTTAACGATATTTCTGAACCTTCTAATCTCGATAAATACGGAGAATATGCGCATCTTTGGCAGTGAGTATTTGACATCGTCTGTGATAAGATCATGTCGGCGAAAGTAACACTAGACATCTTCGGAACCTGTTTGAAGGAAGAAATCTACATGCCGGGCAGAAACAGAACGTTGGCCCCTCTATTAAAACTACTTGAGATCTGCTTCCTATGGCCTTTATATTCCTGTCGACGGCCTACGACCTCACTCGACTAAAATCTACGGACCTTCTGATTGTTTCCTGCTCAACAAGAGCTCTGAAGAAATATTACGTGAGAACAATTTATTTGCTTAAAGAACTTTTAGGCGCTCAGAGAAATATTTTGAACATGCCTTTATATGAACATTTTTTTCTTCCTTTAAGTTAAAGGGATTTTCTCCTCCTTTTCTTTCGTATGTTATGTATATCGCTTTACCTTTTTTGTTTATGTAAATAAACATTTTCTTCTTCTATTGTTACACCCCGAGCAGGAGTTTGAGTCTTTATTCTCCCGCCTAAAAGAGAGAATTGACCGTTCTAAACTTTCGGGACGTTGTTGCTTTTATCTATTCTGTCACCTTTAATATTAACTCTTGCATGTGGGAATGCCGGGACAAATTTCCCACAATATGTGATAAAATATAGTTTATGATATACATGTATTAAATTTAAGCATACTTAAGATTAACTAAACAAAAAAAGTGTATTCAATAAAACCGCATTCCATCTTGAGGATATGGAATTAACATTAATTCCATTTATAATTTTACGCGCGCGCGAGTTTCCTCCCTTTGTTTTACACTCGTGTGTGTGCGCGCGTGTTTTTTTCACCTACCTTTCACTCACAGCTAAACATAGCAGTAAGCTCCTTTTAGCTGCTACTGATTAACTCATGATAGATTTTGAATTTTTCCCGCGCGTTTTTCGGCGTTTCAAAACTGCTAACGTTTGCAATCCAGTTTGCCTCTTAGCTATCGACCGGACTGGATGGGCAACTCATTTATTCCGTGCCCTTAACCCATATGCGGGCCGGAATATCTTATTTCAACAATGTCGACTGCACCCTCTACCAAGACTTTTTCTCCTTTTGAAGCTGCCAACAGGTCGGACCTTTTTCTCCGTTTTCTACTAGAAGACGTTTTAGAGATACGCGACACTGTCGCGAGCAAAAGTTCGTATGCAACTAATGGCGTATTTTTATCCCTCGACAGGGGCCTAATAAGTATAGGCAGGGATATCCTACTGAACGAACAAATTGCTAATCACAGGTCAGGACCTTTTTCTCCGTTTTCTACCAGAAGACGTTTTTAGAGACACACGACACTGTCGTCGGCAGAAACTTCGTGTTCAACAGGTGACTTAAACTTACCCCTGGCTTCGAACCAAATAATACAGGCAGGGATAATATTACCTTTGAACAAAAACATTTTTCGTCTTTCTCTTTGGGCTCGCCGTAAATCATTCTACAAGACCATGCTTCGTTTCTATCGGCTAGATGCCCCACACAGCAGTCCAGAACATTTACCAGCGGTCAATTCATTGTTTACCGAACATTCTTTATAACTCTGAACCTGTACATTAAAAATATGCACAACACTTACAACTTAAAATATCCACAGTGAGTACTCCTTTCTATCTGTGCGCACATTCTTTTTCCGGAACTGTAAAACTTTCTTTTCCCGCCTTTGGCCATCTTGTATTTCTATTTTGGCGCGGAACACTTTTCATTGATCCCTACCTTGGGATGAGTTACTCGTTACTGTTTAATTAAAGTTTTGTTTACTCATGTTTTATAAACAGATGTCTTTGTCATTTTTATTTCGGCTATCTTAATACCATTTAAATTATGCACTTGTTGATTGACCCCTTTCCTCTCATTGTTCATTCACGCATATTTTTATTTTTTTTTACTTTGCTTGTAGACTCGGTAGTTTAGTGTGGTGTCTGGCACAAGGCCACTCAGTATAATCCAGCACTGCACCCTACCGGGTCCGCAACAAGGACATCTTCAAAGCAACATCGGAAGTGACTGTATGTCAAGATCAAATGTTTATCATTCATGTTGACCTTCGTGTCTACAATGCTCGCTTTCAATGTGTCTTTTGTATTGTGAGGCGCTGACGGACTCGTCGCGGGTATTCAAATCAGGAACAACAGAGGTGTACGATGAAATTTTTATATATGATAGTTTGGAGCCGTATTATAGAGAAAATTCTGTTCCAAGTATTTTTCGGATTACGTGGGTGGTATTGAAGGGAAAAGATACCCGCGGAACAACGTACGGCTAAGGCCTCGACCCAGGACTTACCTAGCACCACAGTGTAGGTTGCTGTAGTTAGTTGCTAGTTCCACGAGCGTCACGTGTCTTTTTTTATTTCCGGTGTCAGATTAGGAGCTGCAATACGTCAGAAAGGGAAATGGAGAATGTTACAAGTTGGTGCATGCCGCGTAACATTACATTTGGTCGTCTTTCAAAATGAATATGTGTTTTAAAATGAGTGGCACATTATGTATTTCTTAGAATAATTATTCTTTTGGTTCTGTTGAATAAAAAAAGTATCAGTTAGAAACGAATATTTAAATAATTTAATTTTAGGATGAAATATGATTTTTAAAAATTAAATTTACAAAACAAATAAAGATGTTGATCAAATCATGAAATTTGCAAGCATCTTTTACAGATTTTTTGCTTGATTACATTTTGAAATGATATTGATCTTTCAGATATCGGTTTGCTTTTTTAATACCTATTTTGTATTGATAAGCAGAAATTATGTCTTTTGGTTTATTACTGAATTAGCTATAAAAATAAGGGCATATATATATATATATATATATATATATATATATATAAGGTATGAATCCTCTCCCTCCAGCTATGGGTAAAATAGCAGGACAGACTGAATTCTATAGCCTTGGATGGCAACTGGTCTAGGAGAAGGACAACTCTGAATTCAAAACCTGCGGAGGGTCGTTTGGGAAGCTTGTGGCATTCGGTGCACCAGGTCTCTGTATTCGTCCCTTCAAAAGTGTGGATGGTCCTGCACGAGGCCTTCACCGCTATAATCAAATCTCATGTGCCGTTGTCGGGCTGTCGGTTTCCTGAAACTGATCTGCTTGACCCTCATACGTCGAATCTCGACAGGAGAGTCGATTATATATATATATATATATATATATATATATATATATATATATATATATATATATATATATACTGAGTGCTGTGTACATCTTAACGAATATAAAATTAGTTATTAGTTACTAGTAGATCTAGCAATTGGTTTAGCAAGATTATTTCCTAACCGTAACTCTACGACAGGCGCCCCCCCCTGAATTAGTAACTCTATTTCAGGAATATCTATAGTAAAACTATTTTTTCAGTTTAGTATATTTAATCATACTAAATCTAAAATTATTGTTAAGAATTTAGTATCAAAATATTCTTGAGAATATAATATTCTCAAGAATGCTAAATCGAAAAATACCTTTTTAGCACATTTGGAATTCGTAAATAGTTACTTATTTGAAAATGTAAATAACGGTTATCGGGGCGTAAAAGAGAATCGGCGTGCCGAGTTCAAATACTTACCGAGTCTCTTTCGTTTACTTCGCACTAATATATGGAAAATACTTTAGAAAATGTATGAATACATTGTCTTCCAACTATGGGTTAAATAACAGAGTAATTAGGAATCTTTTGCCTCAAGTGGCAGCTAGTCCAGGAGAAGGAAAATATGAATTCACTCTACCATAAATAATTAGGCAAAAATTGGGAGATTTTGCCTTGGGTGACAGCCAATTTAGGAAAAATAAATCTCTGAATTCAAACCACCATAAATAACAGCGAAGACTGCTTTATGTCTTGCGTAACAGCCAATTTATGTGAAAACTCTGAATTCAAATTACCATAAATAATTATTAAAACTGGGATTTTTTGCTTTGGGTGACAGCCGATATAGGAGAATTGAATCTCTGAATTCAAGCAACCATAAATAATAGGGTAGACTGTGATATTTTTTCCTTGAGCGATAACCAATTTAGGAGAATGAAAATTCTGTTTTTCCTTGGGTCATAGCCAGTTTAAAAGAATGAAGACTGAATTCAAAACACCATAAATAATAGGGCAGACTCGGATTTTGTGTCTTGGTTGACAACCAATTTGGGAGAATGAAAATTTTAAATTCAAACCACTAAATAATTAGGCAGACCGGTCTCTTTAAAATTTGGTAGGATAACTATTCTAAGAAAAGTAAAACTCCGAATTGAAAACCATTCCGGTGAGGTATCTGCTCCGTCAAGCTATTTCCCCCTAGACATACGCACTGCTTCTACGACTGCAGTATATATGGTGCTCTTACGACCCAAAATGACTCGGGATCGTGATCCTGAAAATTCAAGCTTATTAGAAAAGAATGAACTGATTTCATGATGCATTTCTTCAGTTCACAAAGATCGTCAGGGAATGAGTCAGTGACCATTTGAAAGAGGAGTTTTCTAAGTTTTGAATTTTTGCCACAGGGGAGCTGTTTTCGCGTCGTATCCCCGGCAACGTTCAGTTTTTTTTCGTTTTTTTAACCTCGGAATGGCGAGTCCTCGGCAAAAGGGCCTATCCTAAGAACATTCGACGGTGGTTTAAACAGTTTCAAGAAAGTGGGTGTCTGTGTAAAGGAAAAAGTCCAGGACGACCATGAGTTTAGGGGGAACAAGTGGCGAGAATCCGTGCTGCGTTTGAAGGGAGTTCACGGAAGTCCACAAATCGAGCTAACCGTGAGCTTGTGATCTGTGAATTCACTATCTGGCGTGTACTAAGAAGACATCTATATTTGAAACTTTACAGACTACACCTCATTCAGGCACTTACCAAGACCTTGCTTTTTGTGATTGGCCTGCGAGATCCCCAGGCCTCACCGTGTGTGATTTTTCTTGAGGGGATACGTAAAAGATGTTTATGTCCCAACGATACCCACTAACCTCGATGACATTAAACATCGAATAACAACAGCGATCAACTCTGTGGATCAAGATATGCTGATACGCGTCTGGGAGGAATTCTCTTATCGCATTAATGCTGCCCGTGATGTAGGTGGTGGTCACATTTAACATGTAAGACAGGAAATAAAAGTTGATTCTGAATAGAATTCTTGCTACTTGGCTGGAGTTTTCTATTGCTTTTCCTTATTAAATTATCGCGTAATGAAATCGGTTCATTCTTTTTGAATAACCCTGTATAACACAGCGTTATTTTTCTTTGGTTTTCTGCGGTGAGGTGTTGTCACGATTATATATTGATTATTGCCGACTAATTTGTCTTTGTATTTTTCAGGCGCTTAAGTTGCATCCTGGCTTTCCTCATGTCGAATGCAGAAGACTACCGGAGATTAGAATAGTCGAAAAGATGTGAAAATGAAAAAATGAACTAACTGGGCAGAAATCCTCAATTCTCTGTGAAGATATTAAGCCTGACATACACTTAATGAAGGCCGGAGAGCCCAACGACCAAAATGTTGTGACTATTGTTTATCATAGAGAACAACTAACCATTACAACCCTAACAATCACAAATATATGATAATAAGGTGAGACAATATTCAAATATCCGTCGTGTATCCGAAACCCCTATAACTCGGGCCATACTTATACTACATAGACATATTATACCTTTTTTCGAATCAGGATGATCCCGAGATTGAAAATCTGTCCTTCATCTGGTGCTTGAACATCCAGCATTGCAATTTGTTTCCGGGTGACGAGGGAACAGTTAAAAACACGATTTTTAAAATAAGTGAAAAATTAGTGATTTTAAAAGATTTTAATTCATGTTAAGTTTCAAGTAATGCAAAAAACTTCGAGAATTTAATTTTTTTTGTTTTAATTTTAGTTTAAAATATGTCCAAAATTTTGTGAATTGAGGAAATCAATTTTATCTTTTTCAAAAGGCAAAAAAATCAGATTTAATGTGAGAGGTTTTGTGACGTGAGGTTTTGAAGTTCCGCGGAGTTTGTGATTTTCTCAGCTCAATTGAAGTTCCATGGATTTTGTGATTTGAAGAAACCAATTTTAAACCTGAATTGGAATTTCGGTTCAAATCAGAGTTTCGACCCAAATCGGTTTTTTGGCCAGAATTGAACTAATAGCCCTAATCAGAGTTAAAGTGATGCTTTGAAATTTTATGTTGGGAATTGAGGAATTCAAAGTTATTTCTTCAAAATTGATATTGGTGTTTTCTAAGCTGGACGAGAGGCCCCTTTAGCTTAAGGATGGAGGCTCAATTAGCCACCCCTTCCCCCGCATGAGTTAGCTTAAAAGTCCCTACAGAGTGCAGCTTTTAGGCTAGTATAGTAGAAGCTTAACTTATTGTTAATCGCGAATTTCTCTGATGCAAGATTGTGGGAGATTAGACTAAGTAACCATTGCACACAAGTGTTTCTAAAGGTTAAAAACTTATGAGAAATTTCACCAATTGTTACGTTTCTAGAAGAGAGAAGGAAAAACAGCCGCCATTATTTATCATATTTGACGGCATATAAGGCGCACTTTTTTTTTTATTAAAAATATCTTTTCAAATTCCCCTGCGTCTTACATTTCATATGTCGGTTTAAAATTCGCGATAGTCAGCCGAAATCAGCTACCTGGCAACTTCTATCAGCATAGACTTTAGAGTAACTTTCATATGCTTATTATCATTATTTAAAAGACTATTATACAGATTAAAATTGTTATCTTTGATAATATTCATTTTATTAATTTCATCACGTTTAATATAAGTACTTTCTTTCATTAAAATTATATGCAATAAATTCAAACTATATATTTGTAAAATATATTTGTTTCATTAATATTTTTTGAGACAACTTCCGGTTGCAATGATGTAAATACAATCAGAATTTTTATATCCTAATTATTCCACTAAGACGTTTACAAGAGGCAGGTTGTACAGACCATATAAAGGATATAATAAAGTTTTTTATTGGCTCGTTGTCTTTTTTCCTATTATTTTTCGTTTAATTGTAATGATGGCTTGTTTAAGCAAAATAATGCCTCATAAATATAGCATAGGGTGTACCGCTTACTAATAATTTTACTATTTTTTTCTTGATTTGCCCTGCTGAAATTGGGATGCGTCTTATACACCCGTGCGTTTATGTGCCATCAAATACGGTAGTTTTTTTGTCTCTGAAATAGCGTTTAACTTCTTTTTTCCCTTTGTCATCAACGGTATGATGTAGACAATGTTGAGTCTGATTGGAAGGGTTAATTTTATCGTCGATAAACAGACTAAGAAAACTGTCAGCCCCAATTTTCCTTAATACGAGCGGCTGAAGTGAAGGCACTTAATCATAGTTATTTTTATACCTGCGATGACACCTTGAACCAGATAGATCAGCAAAAATAACATCGATTTCTTGTCAATTTATAAATATTTCGACACGTTCTGCCTGTCAAAAGAAGCCTGCTTGCTAGAACTGTACAAGATTCTCGTGTAATTTTTTGCAATCAGTGTTCAAATTATGATAGAGTTACGTTTTTAATTACGATTTTCACAATGTACCTATTGAAGTGAAAGAATGACATTACACATTTTTCAAACTCGTCCTCGATCTAAAACAGATAATACTTAAAATATAATTCTACCTATAGTAAAAATTAGACACTCGCAAGGAAACCGGTGTCAAATTTTTTTCTATATTCCGTGTCCCTCTGCGTTGTACGATAATGACCCTCCACAATTTCTCTTTTTTTTTGGATCTAAGCAATATTTATCCCATGACTATACCTCTTAATTCCTGTAATGCCAATCATTAGCACAAACTCGTAATGTAAAATATTTGATGTTTCTTCTACTTTTCTTTTCTTCGATGTCTTTTGATCGTCAAATTCTTTAAAATGTCTTTCCTCATTATGTGTCCGAGAGATTTCAACTGTCTCTTTTCCGATCTTAAAGCAAAGTATCTTTTTTCTTTTTGTTTTATTTATAACTGCTTCATATGTTCTGTCTATGGTATTCTCAGTATCCTTCTATAAAACCACGTCTTTGTGGTCTCATGTTTCCATCATTGAGGACATCGTCCTGCATTCCCTGTCATATAAAATAGCAGTTCAGGTCTTTTTTTTTCTGCTGACGAAATTTTCTCGTTTCTTAATATTTTCTTTATTTTTTGTAAGTCATCTTTCGTTATTATAAAACTTAAGATTTCTGTGTTACATTTTCTATCGCCTGTTATAACACTTCCCAGATACTTCTGTATTTGTTTGATTCTGATGTCTCCGGTTTGTTGCCCGCATCCTGGCGTGCCCTTCTTGCTGTCTCTTTCATACGATCTGTCTTCTGACAATTGATGGTTTTCCTCTAGTTCAGCTTTTCTTTACTACCTTTTCTAGTAAATCCTCTAGTTTTTGTATTATTTCTTTCATAAACGGATGTCCCTTCGAGGATGCTCCGAGCCTTGAGAGAATATTGGACCTCAAACTCACACCCGACTTAAAGTAGAGCTTTTATATACGATCTATCGTTAAAGATGAATATAACATGATCGGCTCCCTGTACTGTTCCAGTAAGTACCTGACTCCTCATGCTATCCTCTATCATTATAAGAGTCAGAAAATGCTGAAAATGGACTACAGTTGCCATATTTGTCAGAAGCTGCCCAGTCCTTGCTCACTAGTATTGATAAAGTTCAAAAGCGTCCTTGTTGGAGAAAAATTAATTTTCTACCCTCCAAGGCGGGGATGTGGCAAGTCTTTCACTGCACTATCGCTACTACTATGGAAAGTGCTCGGAGGAGCTACATTCCTTGGTTTCACCAGGTCTAAACTTCGCGGCTAGGATCCGCCATGCCTAGTTACGTGGAAGCAAACCACCCACATTCCCTCCGTATTCCATCAACGAGAAGTAAGTTCCACTCAAACAGCTTCTTCCAGCGAAACACTGCCCTGTGGAACAGACTTGCAAGAGGATGTTTCCCCGATCACTACAATCTTAACCTGTCCAAGTCTAGAGTTAACTGTTATCTTCCCCTCCTATACATATAAACTATCTCTTAACCTAAATCTATACCTCGTGTGATCCTCTGGATGAAGCTTACTTAAAAAAAAATCATCAACATTGTATTATCTGCATATCTTATAGGTATGGGTTCCGTTAAGCTATTTGACTCTACCAGCCTGTATTGTATCCCATTGCTGTATATGTGGTGCTACTACAGCTCAAAATGATTCTGAATCGTCAGATTTCTCCCAACAATAAGAACTCCTGGTACAACTTCTTATATCCTCTTCCATTTTTGTTTTCGTTCAAATGATATTTCTATCCAAAATCTGGCGATTTGTTCTCAGATAATGGTCTGGATTATTCTAATATCTTTCCTAAATAAATAATGGAGTACTGCTGCCATATATGGGCAAAATCTGCCTAGTCTTCACTTTCCAGTCTTGACAAAGTTCAAAAGCATCTCCGCATCCTTGTGGGTGATGAATTATTTCCCACCGTGCAAACCCTTTCTCACAGACAAAACGTTGCAAGCTTCCCGCTGCTCTATTGCTATTTCGATGGAAAGTGTTCAGACGAAATTTATTTCTTAGTTTCACCAGTTCTAACTTGTACATTTAAGACACGCCATGCCACGCACATTGCAGCGGGGGCTACTCTCCTTCTCTTTGTATTCCATTGGTGAGATGTAAGTTCCACGTGAACAGCTTATTTTCACTAACTGCTGTTTTGTGGAACCATCTCCAAAGAGGATGTTTCTCCGATCACTAAAATCTTAACCTGTTCAGCTCTATGGTTAACTTTTATCTTCTCTACATTTCCCCCCAAATTGTGTCGATTACTCCGTAATACTCTACCTCGAGTGGCTCTTTGACCTTGTACAGAGTGAATTTCTTTTTAAAAACTTCTCTTATAATATTTGTTACTGAGAAATAATATAGACTATTTGGTGGGACTAAAGTTAAATAAATGTTATTAATTTTCCTAACCGTTCAAATAGTTGTATCTTTTTCAATTTTTTTTTGCGTAGTCTATGCAGCATAGGTATATGTCTATGTGCATTTGAGTTCCTCACTCTGATAGCCTTCTGATTACAATGACTGTGTTTCTTCTCCCAGAAAATAACTTAATGAGGATCGAAATATCAGTTTGCAAGACTGTGGCACAGATCCTGTGTCCATCATAAAATGTCAGGATGTGAATTTAATAAATACTTCAAAATATGGATCCATTATAACAAATCTAGTGTAGGAGATAAGGAAATTGAACATAGGACAGGATTCACCAAATGTAGTTTGGCCCAACACTGCAAATTGCTACAAAACCAACACATTAGTCCAAAATATTGAGTCATGTTCTTAAATAGATTCGTCAGATCGAGTCTTTCATACGGATGTCATACATGGCGCCAAACACGTCCAGAAATATCTAAACTGTCCGCTGTATGCAAACGCTTTCTAAGATCAATTGTTAAAAAATGGCTTTAAGCGGGCGAAGGCCTCTTTGTCTAGGTGAAGACATTGAACCTTGTGGACTGGCATTACAGAATCGGAAACAAAGAACTGTACCAAATAAGAGAAATCACATCACTTGAGTTTCCTCTATAGAAGCTACAGTGGATATCATATGGAACTCAAAAAGAAAACAATGGCATAATCAAGATGTTGACATTTTACACTACTTCAAATAAAAGGTTAAGAAGGAAACCTCCATCAACACTGGAAAGACCGATAAGAGCTATTGGACTTGGAAATCTTATTTCTGTTGAGCATTTCAAGCAAGGCCGGAGTGCCACTGGTTTGCAAGGAGTTACATAGAGTGAAGGTGAGAAAAAAAATCTGTGTAATGGGGGAATGGGAAAAGGATAAAATATGAACAGACTGCAAAACATCAGAAGATGGCGATTGACGTTGCATTTAAATTTTAGAAGATTGTAGTTATCAGGGAAGCAATTAAACGGACGAGAGTTCCACAGGCTGGAAGTGCGAGAAAATAAGCTGATGGAGTAGAAGTGGCGGTTACATTTAACCATTTCAATGGTAAAAGTTAAGGAAACCCCATCACTACTGGAAAGGACGATAACAGCCACTGGACTTGGGAAACCTATTTTCATGAAAAAAATGTTTTAAGAGAAAGACTTTATAAATTCCAAACGTAAGCAGTACCAGCTGCTCGATCAATGAATGCCAAATGTTCCTTCGTAGAGAAATGGTGAATATTACCATTTTCATGTAGAACTTTAATAACTGAAGTCATTCTCTCTTCTATACTCTTCCATTTGAGCCCCTGCTATGTGGTATTAACGCTAGGAAAAGGAAATAACGGTTAAGTAAAAAGAAAAAAAAAACTTATTCGTGATATGTTTCGCCCCGAAAAGCAACGCCTTTAAACTAATAAGGGTTCGATTGATAAAAAAAGTTTTTTTTAAATAAAACGTGAAGAAGCTAGGGGGAGAAATATAACAAAAGCCGGTCACATTTTTACATAATAAAACGTTAAAGACACAGAGACGCACATCCTTTAAATGTATATACATCGAATGTACTTAGACGTTAACTTAGCCTGTCTCATTCAGCTTTTATTGCTTCTATTTTTTAAAAAATGTTATTGAAAGAGAAATACAACGAAATAAAGTAACATTATTGAATCAAGCAGACAGAATTATCTTAAAGAACGAACATGCTTTTGAATAAAGAAGTAAATCTTCTTATAATATTTTACAAGCTCATGATGTATCCCTGGATATTTTGTTGTGCTCTTTGTTTTTTGTTTCTCAGTATCTTTTCAAATTTTATACTATTTTCATAAGAAATGCTTGTCCTCTGAGATGTGCACCTGAATCAATAATTTTTCTCTTGCATCAATTAGTCTCAAAAATAAATTCTTTCAGCTTTAATGGAAATTGCGTCTGGTTCAGATCAAATTCGATCTTCACTCTAAAAATAATTCGATTATTTTTTTTTCCATAATCATTTCACTCGATAAACTATATTTTTATCTACAAATAAATAAATAAATAAATAAAACACAGCAGAAAAAGAGGACCAGTTGATATTGGTATACCCTGATTTTTGTGCAAATTGCATACATTTTGGCCGAAATGCAATACACCCCTTCTCGTCTGTAGATGCATCGTCTGCAGTTTTTTATTATTTTTATTAACTCGAATGAAACGTGCATATTTGTGACATCGCAAAAGATGCTGGAATAATGGTCAGTTTATTGTATCATTCAAGAAAATACCTAAGTCTTACTACCATGCCATCTTAATAAGAGTCATCTCAGACCAAGAATGCTGGCATATCTGGGCTGGTGCTGCCCAGTCCTTACTGGCCAGCCTCGCTAAATTTCAAAAGCGCTAACACGATCTTGTGTATGATTAATTATTCTCCCCTTTATAACCCTTACCCATAGACGAAATACTGCCAGCCTTTTCCCTACTATATATCTAATACTATGGTAGATGCACGGAACAGAGCTACATGTCTTAATGCTACGAGCTCGAACCTTCACAACTAGGATCCGTCATGCCATTGTGGCAAACCATCCCTATTTCCCTCGTGTTCCTTTAGGGTTTTAGGTTCAGGGATATAGCCATGGGGACACCCGCATTAATGCAGAATGATCTTGAAGAGTGGCCATTTCCCGATTTGATAAGAAAGTTCGAATCAGATCAAAAATTAACCCAGGAATATAATCTTACAACTTGTGAATAAGACTCGCCATTCTTATCTAGAGCTTGACAAACTATTTCAGCAATAACCATTAACACATCAGCAGTTGACATAGAGAAACAAAGGCCATATGACTTATCTGAAAGAAAACCCGGCGTGGTTAGATGCTTAACCAATTCAGATTTGATTAGAGTATCTAGTACTTTGCAAAAAATAGGTAGAAGGCTAATAAACCGATAGTTAGAAGAATCATATAGTTCATCTAACTCCTTAAAGACAGGACCAACAGGAGGGGATTTCCAACAAGCAGGGAAACAAGAAGCAGCAACGTATTTGTTATAGAGTTTAGAGAGAACAGGGGCCAATTCAAGAGCACATTTCTTAAGAACTATTGCAGGTATAACACTGTCCACATGCTTTGTGGAGATTCGGTTTTAAAAATAATAGATGAATCGATTCATGGACAAAGTTATATGCATATTACGCAGGAGTGACTCAGTTTTAATTGGAAATATACTCCAGATGTGTCATGAGTCGAATTGGAAGAGAATTTACTTTATCAGCAGAAGATGATAAAAACTCAAACTGACTAAACAACGGAGGGATAGAAGACTTACTCTTATTTAACACATTATTACAAAGCCGCCAGTAGCTATGAACTTGTTAGAGGTTAAACGGTCCCTTAGTCAGCGAACAAAGAGTTAGCCATTTTGAAAACTCTTTTACAGTTATCACGAGCGGACACAAAGTAGGGTCTGTCTTGATCTGAACTATGAAATTAATACAACCGGAAAAAAAAAATTCCTGTGGGATAAGAATGGCTTAACAGTCAGATGTGAACTAAGAAGAAGACATGTTTTATTTATCAACGTTTGACACGTTTGATTAAAAAAATGAACGAAAGTTCCTTAGTGTTTATTTATTTATACTTGCAATGTTTCTAATATATTTTTTTTCTAATCCCCGGTTTGTATTTGTAAATATATCTTCTCATTACTAAGCTGTTTCGGCTAACACTCGCCATTTTCAAAGACTTTTTTGTTGTTTGTCATGTCGTCAGTTTAATTTTGAAATATCACGTTCTGCGTGTCGGCTTTTATCAAGTTTCGTGCATTCACGTGCAAGTTTTTTTTATTATTAAAATATCATTACTGCGTTAGGTCCGACGTTTAATGTAATTTTGCATATTTTCTAATATACCGAATATATATATATATATATATATATATATATATATGGGGGGGGGTCAAAAGTAGGAATACAGTAAGTATTATACCGGTATTATAATAATGGTTCCAGGGTGCATTTAATTCGTTTTCGCACGAAAGCCACGTTCTGATGATGCCATGATTCAGTTCATACCGGAGGCTAGCCAGGATAATGGATGCTGATAAAGACCTTTGTGCCAGAGTGTGTATGAGTGTCTGCTCTCGGTTAGTGGTGTGTAGGGGGGTAAACAGTTTCTACATTTAAGGGATTGATATGTTTGTTATTGATATTTTATTATTGTTATGTTTTAAAATCAATACATTTTGTGCACAGGTTATGTTCTTCCTTGATGCACCCTTTTATATGGGCGTGGCGCACGCGCGCGCGTGCGCGTATGTGTGTGTGTGTGTGTGTGTGTGTGCCGACGACGATGAATTCAGGGCCATTTATGGTAGTAGGCACTGAATTTTTGCTTCTACTGATGATTTGGTAGGCGATTTCCCAGAACTCCCATGATCTGTGTGGTCTGCTTTCGACCATAGTCTGGACTGCTTGAGCATAGCTGCATTTTGTGTTTTCTAGAACAAACTTGCAATGATTGCGCGCAATTCTGAATGTAGCAAGTGTCCCACTACACCGTTCCATATGATAGATATTATAACAGTGGTTACAGCGAGATATGGCTGCAACAACACATTCTGGTGATGAACCAGGAAGGGTAGTTCGGTTTTACTGGAATTTTTTTCCTGTGATATGAAAATTTCCATTTCAGAAAAAGATACGTTCAGAGATGATAGGCATATATATATATATATATATATATATATATATATATATATATATATATATATATATATATATATTGTTTTAAAAATTACGGAGCGCATTCTTCAAAAGGAACCTTCCCAACACTTCTTCAGAATAATTCGTTGGAACATACAAAAAATAATCTGCACTTTTTTAATTTCGCTGTTTATACAGCGAAATTAAAAAGTGCAGGGAATGAGGGGGGATAAATAATGAGCTCCGACTAAAATAAATTTATTACAAATCTAATAAATCGATATAAATAAGCTCCTAATGAGTATAAGATAGAAACCACGACCCAACCATGAGACACAGAAAACGAAGAAAGTTTCACCTTTTGCCTGCACAAAGTTGGTCGGTCGATTTATATATATATATATATTGTTAAGGTGTCCACCCCTTTTTCATACAAGTGGACTCGCCCAGTGTGTACTTGTACTGTGCCGGTGAATACCCAGAGAGTGATACAGTGAAGACGGTGAGAGGATGAGAGTGTGAGGTAACCGCTTTGTAGGAGTCACAGTTGCAAGCACGTAGACTCAGAAGAAAGTCATACTTCGATACTGAATTTCCCATGTATATATATTATTATTGCTACTAACCGCATTTCTGGATCTACTAACCGCATTACCAATTGTATTATTACGTCAATACATTTATTTGCTATATTTCATTCCTGCGTTTGTCATTCATTTGAGACCGGATTTCATCCCGGAATCACAACAAATATATATATATATATATATATATATATATATATATATATATATATATATGGGAGAGAGAGAGAGAGCTGTAGCAAAAAGTTCTTTATTTCTGATTAATGTTAATGTAGAACGCAACATCGACCTGATCATTGTGATTAGAAAATGAGACAAAAGTGAGGAAATCGCCTGATATTAATGATAGTGTGAGTGTGAAGAAAGTCACTGATTTTGTGTATAAAAATAAAAACACTTATTTACCTTCATATTTTAAAATCTTGATAAACAGATTATTATAATTACAAACATGAAAGATATGCAATATCATCAGTTATTGGCGATCCAAATGTCAAATAGTTTTTATCTATTTATATATGTACGTCGTTTTATCTACATTTTTGACACACGATTTTCGCTGAGTGTGCGTATGTGTATATATCGGTAATAGAAATAGTATTCGTAATACAGCAATAGGTAAATTCGGCTGGCGACAATAAAAAGATATGTGGTTGTATTACAGAATGATGGTAATAAGATGAATGGGAATAAAATATTTATAGAAATTGTATAGATATCACTTGAACAATATCAAAAATTAACAATCGATAAATTGCGATAGGTATAAAGTTTTTTTTTATCGAAGACTGGATAACTCATTTTAGTTATTGAACTTAGCAGAAAATAATCAGCTCAAAAAGGGAACTAAAAATTAATAATTATTTTTTTTTACTCTTGGTTGAAATTATATAGTTTGATATTTTTCATTTAAAAATTTAAGGGAAGAAAATATTATGATAAGCAGAGATTTGCTGTTTCCATTAAAAAAACAAAAACATTTCGCTTGCAAGTGACATAAATGTAGCGTCTCTTTTCATCTATATATAAAATTCTGTGACTTTCGTTCGTCCATCCGTCCCACCGACAAACCCTCTAAAATAGTCATACATTGACCGATCGAAACCAAATTGTGGATAGAATTACAAACAGGTAAGTGGGTATAAAGCAAAGTTAGTTTTACTAGGGTGGATAGTTTAGTAGAATAAATTTTAATAAATTTGTTTTAGAAAAATTAAAGGTTTTATTATTTAACATACGAAATACTCGCACTATTTTAAAAATAATTTAATGATTAAAAATAAAAAATACTTATGTAATAAAAATGCAATAATTTTTTTATATATCTTTTTATTTTTTTATATACAAGAATCCAGTTTCCAATTCACCCTGCGTTTGCGAGAACTATAAACAAATCACATGGCCAAACGCTTCAAGATGTTGGAATTTGGCTCCAGAAATAAACATTTACGTATGGCCAGTTGTATACTGCATGCTCAAGAGTAAGAAATCCTAAGAATTTATTCTTCGCTGTTAAAAAGTAAAAAGGAAAAAAAGTAACTTTTCTTATAAATTATTGTTTACCATGAAGTCCTATAAAATTAAAGAAATTATTAAACCGCGAAGTAGGGTTTTTGCCAAAAAATAATTCAGCTTATTTAAATTTTATCGATTGGTTTGCGAAATTGGACGAAACGAAATATATCTTGACAAAAAAATGTCAGCAAAAACTTCAACAATATTAAATATTGTGAGGACTTGAACATGCTGATGCGTGTTACAAAAAAAAATCTAATTTATCAAAATATAGAAATATGACAGTTCAAATTTCTATATCTCTGGAGCCTCGTTTTATGTAAAACGGCATCATCATCATCATATATGTAGGGAAAATAAAGAATGTTCGTTGAAGAGGATATTGTTCAATAATGATAGTTTTGCGTAAAGAAATAGTTAAGGAAAATCACTGTCAAATAAGCATTTTTCAGAAACGTATAATGATTGAAGAGGAAAAATAAATGCTACAATTCCATCACAGACATTTATGCATGGTTATAAAATAGGAAGAGGTCTACTCATTATATAGAAAGTAAGTTAAGATTAGAGACAGAACGAACTTATCCCTCTGTAAGGAAACTGGTTATATATATATATATATATATATATATATATATATACACGAGATTTGATTGACAAATTTTCCTGCTGCAGGTGAAAAAGACCTGAAAACGTATTCAGTAGTATATAGAATCTTGTTCAAACGAGTTTAGTGACTTTACTCTGTGTAGCGCCATTGACTCATATCTTTTGCTCGTCATGAATACTAGGTCAGAATCATATATAAAAGAGCGACTAATGATAGAAATTTTGATAGGAGAAGTTTGCGCGCCAATTGAAATTCACAGAAAGCAATGAAATCTGCAGAATAAAGCTTGAATGAAGATACTTTTGGAATCACGACAATGCAAAGCCGCATTGCAGTCAACAATCGGCACAAACGGTTAGAAACCAGAAAATCAGTTGCGACACACTTCCTGTACAGACCTGGTTTGGCATGAGGGGTCTTCTGGCATTTCCGAAATTGAATGGGATGTTGAAAGGCCAGCATTTTTCATGCGATACGGAAGTAGAACTTGTGTGTAACTGAATCAAATGTAAACCAAAAACTTTTTTTCTTGGATGGAAAGAAAAAGAACGTTCAGAAAAAAAATGTGACACTGAATCGCGACGTTGTTCAAAATTTTATCATTTTACTTAATGCATATTGATACCAGTTTCATTATTCTATGCCATTTGTATTATTTTTTTTATTTTTAGTGTTGGGGGCTTTTCTTACAAATCCAACAGAGTAATGTTAAAAAGAATTAAATTTACTTTTTCAGCAAGTTTTACACGAGACCCTTATATTATCTCGTGTAAAATTTACTTTATAGAATTGGAAACTTTCCTCTAAATCCACTCAGGTAAAGTTGAAGAGAATAAAACTTACATTATGTTGCAACGATCTTCATTATTCTATTATAGAATTAGAGATATTAGATGTAAATACCTCCAGATAATTTTGATGAGAGATTAATTTACCTAATATTTTAAAACAGTTTAATTATGTACTCGGGTGTAAAATTTGTTTTTATAGAATAGCAGTCATTAACCCTGATTTCAGAAATGGAATATCTTATCTGTGAGGCACCTACTATGATAGCCAGTTTAAACTCTGATAATTTAAGGTACTTTGATATAGGTAGCCTTACCAGATCTCTGGGCATTTCTTTGACTGCAAGGTAAATTTACATATTGTTACCACGACTTTGGGTACGTCAGCGTGTGTGTATATATAATGAAATGGAATATCCGACAATTGTTTTAATATTTTTTTTGTTTATACGTTATATTTTTTTCTATAGATACAAATATTTAACTAAATGCTCTGTTCATAATAAACAGTATTAACAACATTTACCGGCTTGAATGTCCGAGAAATCTATATGTATCTATAAAAATAACGTATAAACAATAGCCTTTGAAGCATAACTGCCCATGAAATAACCGTTAGGATAATGCAATAGACCTTACTAGCCATAATGCACCACTGACCAGCATATATATATATATATATATATATATATATATATTAGTCGAGAGTAAAATCAACACACATGAACTGAAGATTACCTTCAAATATGAAACAGACGGTCGTCGCTTGGTGTTGATCTCAGTGTCCGCGCTTATATTTGCATAAGCTCTATCTCTGATGTCGAGCATTTTATCCACAAATATAGCATACGTTATATATATATATATATATATATATATATATATATATATATTATAATTTCTTAAGTAATATATGACGATATTTGTGATAGCGAGCTGTTTTTGCAAATGTTCATACCTACAAGGCACAATAGCCACTGAAAGTAGAGGGCTACTAAACGAGGCTGTTATATTAACGTAGGGGAGCATAAGAGCAGATTTTATGGATAGGCAGGATAGATAATGGTTGACTCTAGAATAAAAGAACTAGAGATGGTGTATTCAGAGAATCTCTCGAGAATCTATTCCCTAAAACAGCATTTCCTAGGAAGAAAATGTTCGAATGAAAATTACTAATAGAATACGAAGAGGATGGTTCAGCCCTTGTTTATAAGTGTTGCGAAATATTAGTATCTTTGGGTACAAATAACTCACCATTATTTTGCGTGTATCAATACTTTGGACATGAGAGTGTGTACGTTGTAAATATTTATTGGCTCCTGGAACATTTATTCTGCAAACTATATTGTCGGACTTAATGTTAGTCCAGGTAAAAAAAAAAAAATATGCAAAACATTAGATATTAAAAGAACGACAATGCATGTTATTAACAAAAGGAATTACATGTGTACACAATTGCAATGAAAGGAAAAACCCATTAAAACTAGCCATAAGAAGAATATGCTTTTCTGTGTGTGTGTGTATGTGTGTGTGTGTAATAGACACGTGTGTATTTAGGCGTGTGTGGAAAAGTTCAAAAGTCAACAAAAGACAAAGGAAGCAAACACGCCTCGTCGGCAGCGTTCATATCTACATGTCACGGCAAAAGCTAAAAGAATAATATTTTCCAAGCGTAGCTTAGATGTTGCACAAAGCCGAAAGTAGGGAGCACCCAGTGAAGATCGAACTCACTACTCAGTCGTAATTGTTCTAGCGAGACAAGCTTGCTAACCATCACACCGCCTCGGGATGCCCAGTGATTTCCAAGCGTAGCTTAGATGTGGCACAAAGCCGAAAGTAGGGGGCAACTAGTGAGGATCGAACTTACTACATAGTCGAAATTGTTCTAGCGAAACAAGCTTGCTAACCATTACACCTCCTCGGGATGCCCAAATAGCTAAAAGAATATGTTTCCTTTTTTTATAGGCTTAAAAAAAGCAAAGGATAAGCCATATATATCACGCCTGGTCTTACTTTTAAATCTCTGAACTGGTGGAGGTACTTCGACAGAGCATTGTTCATGGAAATGGCGACAGAGTGGCGAGAGACTTGTGGCATTGTGTCTGCGCCAAATGGATTAACACACCATGCACCAAATTGGAGCTTCTTCATTTTTCTTTCAAATGTATCAACATGGTAGCCTGTAGTTTGTGACAGAAAAAAAAAACCCAAAAAAAAACATACATCATGTATGTGGCACTGGCCACCAACTACAGAAACTCGGAGATAACCAAGTTCTCGAAAGTATTTATGTATACAGGAGGAACGACACGTGGCCCTATTCGGACCATACGGAGGTACCCACGATTTTGTCCACCAAACTCACATCTTCTGGAATGCTGTTGGAAGTCGTGAGTAAATAGGGCTATGTTATGCTGCCTCACTTCTTTCGACAATGATACTAAGTCAAAGATATCGGGATGCTAGACGCGGTGTTTAAGCTCCGAATCGATTGGGTGGCTGTACATGTTCCAGCAGGATTTTACTTCCTCAGATATGACTCAGAGATAGTTGACTCAGTAGCATGTTATCCGAAACATGTAGTCTTCACGTTTTCATGTTTAGTCCCTTCTATCTATCTATCTATCTATCTAGAGAGAGAGAGAGAGAGAAAATGATAGCGGCAGAGAAAGAAATCAGCGGCTCCATAGAAACAAAACTCATTGAACGCCAACCAGAAAGGGAACCTCTATATCTCTGTATGTAGTCGGTTCTGAAGCCAACTCATATATACTTATCATAGATTGATAGAATGACCTTTTCTGTTTTTCGCAACGGAGCTTGTGTACAATATTTTAAAATATAGTAACTTTTTTGTTTTTGTTCATATTATTATTTGTACACAGTACCCGGCGCACTCTGTATATATAGTTTAACACACAAATATATAACAAACAATATTTTATATATATATATATATATATATATATGATATTGTTTGTTCAACAGGAGTGGTAGATTTTTTTATAATGTTCCCTTAAGCGAAATAATCCAGTTTGTAATTTTTATCGATACCAGCTACAAAAAAAAGAACTTCTTTAAGGAACACTCCTTACACACACACACACACATTCTCTCTCGCACCCATTCTCTCTCTCTCTCTCTCTCTCTCTCTCTCTATATATATATATATATATATATATATATATATATATATAGTAGTGTAACGGTTGTAGGTGGGGAAAGTGGAATCGCTGAACTGAGTTAATTTCTGTTTCGCTCAAGTCGCTCTAATGCCCTTGTAAAAGGCATTAATCTAGAGAGAGAAGGGTGTATGGACATCAGAATCAACACTACTTAGTGACTGCCATGCGATCTTCAATCCCAGTATATCTACTTTCACATTTACAGTCGGGACCTTCAGTTTGCTTATATTATTAATTCAAAGTTATTTGTATATTTTCCTTCCGTTCTCTCTCTATATATATAGATGTTTAAACTATATTATATTTATAAATGTAGAATGCACAATATCGGAAGAGACATGTTTTCGAAAGCATAGACAATGTGCTTCTACATAATCTACATAATTTATCTATCTGCATGAGGGTGTAATATATATGTTAACTTGAACTATTGCCTCTGCGGCATTATCAGTTTACACTAAAGAAATATCAAGACGACAGATTCAACTGGGCAATCTGTGCTGGACAGGTCACTTTTCTAAGAAGGAAGATTGTCGTCTGCCAATTTTTTTTTTTTTTACTGCTTACTGAACTGTCCACTTGTCAGCAAGACAGAAGAGCGACACAGAAGCGGTACAAAAACTCCTAAAAAGATGGCCTTCACCTGATGCGGCATTAACTTCCGTCAGCGAACAGCACAAACTGATGACAGAAAACTAAACCAAAAATATACTAATGCAAAAACAAAAGAAGACATAAAAACGAAGAAAAGGAAAAATAGACATGGCAGTCTTTCAGTCACTTTATGAAGAAAAGCGATAAAGCTGTAAAACTCGAGTTTTATAAAGAAGAAATTCTTCCCAGTTCGACCCTGGAAATCGTCGGTAGCCGATATGACATGTCTTTTCCGTAATATCTTCATCAGGGTTAAACAAAGCGACACCAGAAAAGTGACGCTTTCTTATATTTCTATTCACCAAGCTAATGCTATACATATATTTAGTGATTGATATGGTAGTAATATTTTTTCATTTAACTTCACGGTATTCATAAGTTTTCCTTGAATAAATATCCTCGTCTGTCTTGCTTATAAATCTGGTGAGCATACAAAATATACGAATACTTTTTGGTTTCCAGTATCAATTTAATCAGCTTCTCTGTGTTTTGCAAAAATATTTCCTAAACAGTTCAGTGATGTAAAGATCATCCATTATTCATAATACTTCAAATCATTCTGATTTGTTTAACTTTCTCAACAAATTCGGTCAATGCTTTCTCTCTTGATATCAACAGCATGAATAATTCTGATCAAGCAGTAAATATGATTTTCTAATCTTTCACCGTTCAAAAAAAAAAAAAAAAAAAAGATTTAAGAGAGGGTCACATTTACACACAAACTTACTAAAGAGGTCACAACGAGTAAAAAATATTCATCTCTGTTAAATAGTCTATGTCTCTAGTTGCGGTCTAGTAGACAAAGTGTTGTTTATTTTTATTTTTTTATAGTAAAACTTTTCACTGCTGCATAGTTATAGCATTGTTTCCTGGCTGTGTGGGTGTCATTTTGGGAAAAGTAGGATTCTTAGAGAATTAGAACTCCGAGTAGGATTCATTATTCGCGGCCAGAATCTTAGCAACATAAAATATGCAGATGGCACAGTGTTGATGTCAAAGATGGAAAGAAAACAACAAAAACTCCTACAGTGAAGGAAAGCGGGAAGAAAGAATTAAACATCAACCACAAGAAGACAAAATGCATGGTTGTTAGCAAAAGAATGAGCTTAATATTGTTTGTTCAACAGGAGTGATATATATATATATATATATTTATGATGTCCCTTTAAGGGAAATAATCCAGCTGGTAAGTTTTATCGATACCAGCTACACAAAAAAGGAAATACTTTAAGGAACACTCTCTGCACACACGTTCTCTCGCCGCACCCACTCTCTACTTATCTCTCTCTCTCTCTCTCTATCTATCTATATATATATATATATTTTTTTTTTTAAGCATTACGCCCCGAGCAAGGCGTGAAGCCACTAGGATGCAGGGGGTTGCAGAAGATTTGGAGCGAGAGCAGATAGGAGTGATGATAGAAGAAAGGATGAGGAGAAGGATAGTGGGTAGATCAAGGTAACTGGAGGTGTCGATTGACATTACATTTGAATAGTTGGAGATTATAGCTTTCAGGAAACAGTAATTGGGAAGGGTGTTCCACAGGCGAGAGGTGCGAGGTATGAAGCTATTGGAGTAGAAGAGACGGCTACATTTAAAAGTTTCTACAGTATAAAGTGGGCGCGGGATGCCAGCTTCGTAGGGCGCTTGAATTCATGGAGTCTGGGAACCAGTGAAAGCAGCTCATCGGAGCAATTACAATGAAAGTATTTGTAGAAAAGACAGAGAGAGGCGACGGCGCGTCTGTGAGAGAGTGACTGTAGACAAGACGCCAGATCAGGGCCAATTACATTACATATCCGTCTCTGGATCTTGTCAAGAACTCCGAGGTAAACAGAAGGTGCTCCAGACCATATATGGCAGCAATACTCCATGCAAGGGCGAATGGTTGTTTTGTATATTTGAAGTATCGATTCCGGGGTGAAAAAATTTTCCTGGCGCGGCACAGAGAGCCAAGGTTCCTAGCGGTGGAAGAAGCAATTGACTCAATGTATTATATATATATATATATATATATATATATATATATATATATATATATATATATACTCAACTCTTTAGTCGAATTCGACGTATGAAGGTCAAACAGATCAGTTCCTAGGAATCGACATCCTGACACTCGGCACATGAGATTTGATTGTAGTGGTGATGGTTTTCTGCAGAATCATCCACATTTTTTTGAAAGGCCGAATACAGAGAAGACTTGGTGGACTACGTACCAAAAAGTCACTAAAATGACCTTTTGAATTCAGAGTTGTTCTTCTCCAGATTTATAAGCAAGACAGACGAGGATATTTATTCAAGGAAAGAATGAGCCCAAAGTGCGAATTGTAAATCGGATATATCAAAATAAAACAAGAACAAAAATTTAAATATTTAAGAAGTGTTCTAATAGAGGGCGTAAATTTCGACACTGAAATTTGAAGACGCATTGGGATAGCAAAAAACACTTTCCAAAAACTCAGCAGATAAGAAAAATAATCTTCGCTAGAAACAAGGAAAAGAGTACTAAACTGTTACTTGATAACTGTCTTCTTGTATAGTAGTGACTGTGCTGGATAATTTCATCAAAGATGAAGAAAAGACTCGAAGCAACAGAAATGTGGTTCTACAGAAGGATGCTGGGGATACCATGGACCATGTTAGCAACGACGACGTTTTAGAGAAAATATAAACAAAAAGGAAACATATCAGGCAGAGACAGTTGAAATTTCTAGGACACATGATGGGGAAAGATGACGTGGAAAATCTGATACTCACAAGAAAAACTCAAGGTAATAGGGACATGGGAAAAGAACACGTAACATATTTAGTGAGATTGAGTAAATGGATAGCGAAGCAGGGTTTAGGAGAAATAGCAGAAATACCAAATTTATTAATAGCTACAAAGGACAGGAAGTTGTGGAGAGCTATGATCGCCTACGTCATGAGGGAACAAAGTGCATAAAGAAAAAGAGGAAATTGTTATTTATTGGAAATAAATGACTACAGAGACGCTGACAGTAATTTCTTACGAGCGCCGCCATTTTGGTTTCAATACAGCGAAAACAAAGCTAAACGACATCCACAATACACAATATAATAAAATATGTCACAAAACAGGTCATATTGTACGTTAATCTATGTCTACGCACGTTTGGAAAAAGCACAGAGGGATAGTTTATTATATAGACGCTAGATTTCTGTATGGATTTCTGTGATGAGGAGGTATCATTATTTATATTCGGTCTTTGTTGCTGTCACCACAACATTTCGGCCTGAGTAACATCTGAGGAAGGTCGGAAAGTACAATGAATATAAACACTAAATGCTACGGAACGACATTTATCACTGTCTTGAAAACGGGTGTAACAGCAAAGTTGCCCAAATCGTGTAGCAGCATGCGATAATTGTCGCATTCAACAAAATGTCTAATATCTAAAAAAACAAAACAAAAAACCACAAAAAACACAGTTAACCAATTAAGTTTCCTTTTTCCCAGGTTTTCAGATTAGACGTTTAGCTATCTTGATACCATTTGTCGTAAGTATCACTGAAAATCCCTTTCAGTTATTTTGCTAGTTATTTTTGAGAACAGGTTAAAATCGTTTCCTGTCAATACGACTGCTTTCCTAAACGAGCAAGGATGAAAGGAAAAAGATCATTCATACTCTGGCTTTCGTTTTCAAAGAACCATCACGAGAACTGTGAATAAGTTTAAAAAAGAGGGAACAATAGAGAGGAAAACTAGGTCAGGTGGTCACAATAGCAAGAGGGATCATCATTTCAACTAAGAGCGAAATACATTCTTATTGCTCAAAGTAGAGTCCAATTTTTTGCTGTTAAATATTAATTTTACCCCGACTTCGAAGTTTTCTGGTAAGATTTCTGTTCTCTGGGGATCCAGTTTTAGAAATATCATTAAAAACCGACCCCACTGAAAAAGTCGGGGTAAAATTGACATTTAAAAATTAAGTATATATATATATATATATATATATATATATATATATATATATATATATATATATATAATGATGTTCAACTTGTAAAAAGGCCCGTGAGTCACTCGAGGTAAAAAGGATACAGAGTGTGTGGAAGCTGAGGTTAAACCTCGACTTGAACAGGTTAATATTTTAATGATCGAGGAAGCATCCTCTTGGTAGCCAATTCCACAAAGCCGCAGTTCGTGATAAGATGCTGCTTGAGTTGAGCCGATGAAATACAAACGGTTCACTACAAGGTGTGTGGAAAATAATTTGTCAACCAAAATGGTGTGGAGACCCTTTAGGACTCTATCGAGACTGGAAAGTTAAGACTGGGATGCTCCTTCCCATATATGGCAACAATACTCCATTCTTGGACTGTTCTGGCTCTTGTAAAGGCTCAGGAGTCGGCTACTTACTGGTGCAGTAAAGGGAATCGACCAATTTTTTTTAGCCTCTGTATCGACGTATCGTATATATGAGTTCCACTGGAGGTTTGGGTTGAGTTTAAGTGCCAATAGGCACACAAGGCAGATCTGATTAGTGATAGTTCAGGCTCCGATCGCCGATGATGGAGTGTAAATGGTTTGCTGCTTTTGGCATTGAATGTAACCAGCCAGTATATATCGACAACAAGCCTTGTAGGTCTCATAAAGACGTATAAGTACGTTCATAGCAGAGGAACCGCTAAACGCAAACTTTATTTTCAGCTTAGTCTATATTTGGCCAACTAATTGAATGAGAACTACTTCATAGAGTATTGCGTTCATCTTAATTTCATTTGTTATTTATCGCAACTCCCAATACGTCATTTTAGAGTTAAAATTGGATGACTGGTGATCTTTGTGATCGAATAGGTAGGGTTGCTCTCGCATTAAGACAAGCTACCAGAGAATAAGTAATAAAGTTCAGGTCCACTGGAGTTTTAATCTTTATTTTTGCAAATCATTTTACTTACGATAATTACTGTTTTCTAGTTGCGACAAAAAGCTACTGATATTAAGATGAAAGAAATCTCAGTTAAAAAAATGTACATATAATACGCCATGTGTTTTAGTATATTTTTTTCTATAACATTTTTCTTCAGAGAGCATAACTCTCAAAATATTACTAATTTTAGTTTTAGCCTCCTTAAACTGGTAACATTTTGCACTGAAATGTACGACACCATGTAGCATTGCTTTTGTTGTAATAATAGCGGAACGTTCGACTATGTTTCAACGTAAAAAGATCAACCCAATCAAAGAGCGGAGTACAGCAATAATAACTGGAAAATATTTTTCAAATCTCACACATGAAAATATTCTAAAAATAGTAAGGAGATGTCATTATATGATTCATTTGTGTTCTAAGTGCTTAAAACCTTGGTAAACAACCTCATTCAGTTTCTATTATTATTATTATTATTATTATTATTATTATTATTATCAAAGCTAGATTTTTATTTAATTTAGCCACCATAGAGAAATTTCCCTGTCCGCCATCAGCATGGCAGATGCTCAACTCCAGGAAAACGACTCACTGAACCTTCATGGACTCACGTTTTCAACCGACTTGAAGTGGAACAATTACATTGAATCAATAGATGCATCTACTTCAAGGAAAATTGGTTCATTGTGTCGTGTCTGAATGTTTATCGTATCCGAGTCTATCATGCCCATTTACAAATCTACCATTCGTCCGTGCATTGAATACTGTTGCCATATCTTGTCTGGTCTCCCGGCTGTTCATTTCGAGGTTCTTGACAAAATCCAAAGATCTGAAAAGTAATCGATCTTGACTTGGCATCTTCAGTCACTTTCTCACAGACGTGATGTGGTTCCCCACCCCCTGTCTTTTCTACAAACATTTCCATGGCAACTGCTCTGACAAACGTTTTTACCTCATCTACATGAATTTAAGCGTACTACTAGATTGGCATCTAGTTTCCACCCTTTTACTGCTAAAATAACTAAATGTAACCACCACTTCTACTCCAACAGTTTCTTTTCTCGCACTTCCCGCCTGTGTAACTCTCTTGCGTTTACTTGCTTCCCTGATAACTACAATCTTAAAAGAAATTAAATGCAACATCGATTGCCATCTTCTGTTTTCCTTAACTCCGTTCATCTTTTATGCTTTCCTCATTTTCCCCAATACACAGTCTTTTCACTCTCTGTAAACCCCTTTGTACTAGTGGACCTCGAGCCTTGCTTGGGGTGAAATTTAAATTTTAAAATTAACTTTGAGCTTACGGCCAAATCATGCTGAAACACAGGTTCCCGTACGACTATCAAAGTTAAGCAACGTCGAACTTGGTCAGTACCTAGATGGATGACCGTTTGAGAATAGCAGGTGCTGTAAGCTTGGATGTGCGGGTGGTGTTAGCTTCTTGGGAAAACTATGAATCCACACTTTTCACCCCTAGTTATATGTTAATTAGTAAGGCTTGTATCGCTAAAACCATTATTACCTAAAAAATAATCTTTCAATCTAAAAATATTTTCTGGCTTTAAATAACCTGCAAAGGCTTGATAAACGAAAAAAGCTTGATAGAAAACGAATCAAGCAATCACTATAGTAATGCTATTTATAATTAAGAGTAAGATTAAAGCAAAACTTCCACTTTTCTAATTAAAAACAATAAGAGTTTAGGTCTAGTAACGTTCGCCTGCTGTGTTTAAATTTTGCATTAGAACAAATTTAGACTTCATTTGTGGCTATTTTCAGTGCCAGAAATGGATTACCCCATTCTACAAAAACATAATTTTCTGATCAAGAAAGGAAAGTTATGATGAAAACTAATATTTGGTGCCCGGCGTATGATGTTAAAAGCGGATAATGATCAATTTAACGTATGAAAGTAACTGAATACTTTTAAAATATTTTTCCGACAACAATTTTCTTACAATTTGCAGAGTTAGATTGTTTTAATACTTGCGACCTGACACTAAAAAGAATAAAACAATTCTCTATGGCCTTAGCGTTATTTGAAGTCGGTGTGATCAGAGACAAAAAAGAAGGCAAAATGTGACCAAAAAATTGTGCTAATTTGATTGAATTTTGTGTTATAGGCCACCCCCCGATCTATTTGGTATAAGTTATTTATTTTTTAGTGTCATTTAATCATGTCTGTCATTTATGCATTTCAGCAAGTGAGTTTCCCAGCAAAAAGAGTCAGAAAAAAAACCCAACTAATCAGGACAGATTATCTAAAAATAAGTGATTAAATATGTGTGAGATTTAATTAACTTCGAATGATCATTATTTGTGAAGGCTTGTGTCTGTACGTTTATATATTGGATCGGATTTCCTACATTTTTCAACCGATTTCAACAAAACTTCACAGGACTACGTAAAATTACCTTGCGGTCACTGTGACAGCGATAAAAATTGAAAAACACAATTGTTTTTGCACGAAATCAATTTGAAAACATGATTAAGAGGCATCGCGAGAATGAAAGGGGGACAACTTATATCGAGTTATACTTAAAACCCAGGTTGTGTGTGTGTGTGTTCGTTTATATATGGGATCGGATTTCCTACATTTTTCAACCGATTTCAACAAAACTTCACTTTTTTGGCAGGTAGTGTTTCTTATTTTCTTGCACACTTTTTTCTTTATTTTTTACATTCAGAATGCTTTAAAAATTCCATTTACAAGACAATTGTTTATAATAAAATTTTATTCAATTGGTAGACTCATAACGATTGGAAACAATGTTTTTGTTTGAGTTTGAGTTTGACCAATTCGTAAAAAAAACCCCAAAAAACAAACAAAAAAAAAACTAATTAAGACATACGTGTCCGTCAACCTTAAACAATAATCTTTGTCAATTTTAATTTTCAGTCTTTATGATGGTCGATACTTGATCTATCTCTTACTGTTACATCCCCGGGCAACGCCGGGCTCTACTGCTAGTGTCTAATAAATGTCATATACACATAAACGTGTTATAATAATTTTAGTGAATATGAGATATCTTAAAACCTGAATCTATGCAGAGTGACATCTTAGATTCTGTGGATTCGTATCTATCCTCTCGCCGTTTTGTTTATGTAACTATACTTTAACATTTCTGGTGAGATAAATGCAATGCATAACCAGAATGCTACCAGAACATGCAATAAAAATGGAATAGAAATATATCTGTTTCATAGACTACACAAAAGCATTAGATAAAGTACGATCTTTTTGAACTGCTAGGTAACTTGATTTACCTGGGAAAGATATTAAAATAGTCTAGAACATTGACTGGAGAGAAAAAAAGTCATTTTACACTATTTACAATGTTCGAATTGTTGTCCTCATCTGTGTTGTCATATTCACAATGTTTCGGCCGTTGTACGATCCGGCCTTCTTCAAGTGATTGGAATTTCGAACCAAAGCCTTTATTTCGTTCACTGGGGTAGATTGTACTAGTTGCACGTGCCATGCCTCTTCTGGATATCTCAGTTTCAGTTATTTCCTTATTACTAACTCCAAGTTTTTGTTCCCCTCTCGCCAGATATTAAACTCAAAACGCTTTGGATCAAGTCACCGGATTCCTTAAACCAATAATTTTATTCTCGGGGACATGAGTTGCTAGAAAGAGGCATAAGACAGTGATATTTCTTCTCACCGGATTTATTTATGCTACACAACGAGATGATCCTAAGAAAAGTAAAACTTCTAACTGAATTTATTATTGGTGGTGAAGTTATAACAATACACAGATGACACCGTTACTGATCACAGACAAAAAGAAGATTAAAGAAACTCCTATACAAGGTAATAAATGAAAGCGAGAATAAAGGAAAGAATATATGGTCGTAAGCAAAGTGGGCAGCTCAAGATACAAGCTAAGAATTAGAGGAATCAACATCAAGCAAGTACAGGAAATTAATTGCCTGGGGAGTATTGTAACAGACAATTAAAAATGTAACATAGAAATCCGAAGATTCATTAGAATTGAGAAATAAGCTTTCCAGAAGTTAAACAAAGTATTAAGAAACGGGAAAATCTCTTTAAAAATAAATATGTGCCGAACAGCTATGCATTACGGTGTTCGGAAAATAATGTCACATTTTAGAATAAAGATTTTAATTGTGTTCTAATATATTATTATAATAGTTGTAGAGAAATATATTACTCATTCCTAATGATTAAAGTGTCCTCTTTGTTAATTTTATATTAATCTTTTTCAGAATTTAACTTAAAATATTATATACCCCACATCTTAGGCATGAAAAATGAGGCAATGCAGTTACTTTTTTTACATGAGGTCAAGCTTAGTTATAATGCTTCTCAAAGTGCTACCAACATTAACAGAGCATGGGACGAAAGATCTTCTTATGATCGAACAGTACATCGCTGGTTGCTGAATTTCTGCAGAGAGGATAAGAGTTTTGAAGATCAATGTGGTAGGAGACGTCTACCTGCAATTAACAATCAACATCTGAAAGCACTAGTGGAACAAACCCCGTGTCAGAGAAATGCCTCATAAAACAGGTGTTAACATTTTAGTAAATATCGGACCATCTCAAGAAAAACGCGATAAATGGGTTCCACATGAACTCAGTGAAAGTAAAACAGCTCGAAGCTTTGAAATGTGTTTAATGCTGCATTTGCGAAATTCGAATATGCCATTTCTTGATCAAATAGTGATTTATGATGAGAAATGGATTTTTTATAACAATACTATACAATCGGCTCAAGAAGATTACAGTGACTGTCTTGTCGTCCGCTGTTGGCCTCATCCATTACAGCTTTTTGGAAACTAACCAGAATGTCATTGCCAGTAACAAGATGAAATGCACATTTAGTTAAGAAAAATGTAATCAACACTGGTTAATTGACGAGGTTCAATTCCGCTTCATGACAGTGATCAATCACGTTGTGGTAACTACCACCACCATTACATACACACAGTACATAGAAATCATGCAACAAGCATTCATTGGTTGATCTCCTCAAAACTAGCTCGATGATTGGTCACTTCCGACCAATCAGATATCCTGCACGCGAGGAATGAAATTTCCCGCTAAGGTTGAGCCGATCACGTGATACACCGTCTTATATAAATAAAACATGTGTAAGCACTCTCTCTTCAGTCTCTCTTGCGTCGTCTCAATCCTTGCTGCCAAAATGTAACCTTCAAGAACTCCCGTCTTGACCATTCAGTCAGACGTTAAAGAACATTACAACATTCACGCAAATACAACTCTTAACACTTCTGTTTTATCAACTTTATCCAATACACAATTCCTTAGATGCTAAAGGAACTTTATTCTTCTAAACTACAGTTTAATAATTACTTCATCTTTATGAGCTCAGGTACAAATTATTTTCAAATCTAAGAGACATAATTCTATCAAACCTTCAGCTTATATGCATGTACAGCTAAACACTAATACATTCAATTGTTATGTTTTGAATCATTACGTTCAGTCTTGTATTTTATACTATGTGCTATTTTACGTCAAATATAAATTGCATTGTGCACGCCACATTGGATAGTAATCTCCAGCGTCTTTGCTTTCCTTAATCACGCCTTTCCTAGTCAAAAGATAAATATATGTAGTACACATACACACCTACAACATGTTGTGAGGATGACACTGCTGAAGCTTACCGACTTAGGATATGATATTTGCCACATCCACTGTTTTCCTCTAATCTTTCGCAAACTGATTACCGCTTTTTCAAGCATCTTGGCAATGTTTCTTTATCCAAAAGACATTTCGTTGCAAAGAAGACGCAGACTCTGAATTCAAAGAAATCTTGGCGTCCAATCCTTTAGAGTTTTATAGTAAAGACATAAATTAACTTGTAGTTCAATGGTAGAAATGTATAGATGTTCAAGGTTCCTATTTGACTGAATTGTTTAAATACATTAATTCAGGAATAAAAGTTGATTCTAAAATAATATCAATCCTCCTAAATGGAAATAAATACTGTGATAACAACAATTAAGATAATACAGTATTCAGAAATTATAATTACGTTGATATCTACTGTAATATTATTTATAATCGTAATATGCGCCGTTAGGACTCATCTTGATCTCCTTTCATTTGTCACTATACAAATAAACTTTAATGTTATTTATAATCGTAATATACACCTTTAGAAGCTGTCTCTGCTTCCTTTAATCTGTTACTGTACAAATAAACTGTAAGGTTATTTACACTTTTATTTATCTTTTCACGTGGTTCCTTGAATAAACATTGCCATTTACAATAAGTCGATATTTCTGTCCTATTCTGTATTTTTTTCTAGCATTCCGAAATTCGAAATCTTCTGAAAGATTTCAGTTCTCAATATTTTCAAATAATCAGATAAGTGATTGTGTGTACAATCCCATATAAATTATTTGCATCTCCCAACACAGTCGAGCGCGCGCACATACTCATACATATATATATATATATATATATATATATATATATATATATAGAGAGAGAGAGAGAGAGAGAGGAGTTATTAAGAACAAATATACATTTGTTTCTCACTGTTCGATGTAACACTAAATTTCATGTACGTAGAAATCGTCAGGCATAAATTAGAAACTGATCGTTGTAATGAGTCAATATTTATTTTCTGGTAACATTGTAGAGCAGTCTATTGACTTGTAAGAAAAATAAAAAATAATTAAATATTATAACGACCAGCATTCAATGTGTACTGATAGATAGATAGATAGATAGATAGATAGATAGATGAGTAACCATTAACAACAACCTTCATGAACCTATCCGACTTAAGGACTTGAGAGTTGAGAAAATTATACCAAGTATATAATATCTGGGCAATTTGTGTAGCAACAACGTATGACACATCTT
Organism: Acanthosepion pharaonis; assembly: GCA_903632075.3. NCBI lineage: Eukaryota > Metazoa > Mollusca > Cephalopoda > Sepiida > Sepiidae > Acanthosepion > Acanthosepion pharaonis. The sequence continues at coordinate 1,093,025 of CAHIKZ030005508.1, forward strand.
GTCAAAAACTTTCAAGTTAGCTAAGTTTCTTATGATTAATTTATTATCAAGCAATTGACTGATTCTATGTGGTCTATGTTTCAGTTGCGAAAATAAAATTAGCAAATATGGATTTTTGAGAAGATCTGAGCGAGATGTTCATTATTTCAAAGGTTAATTGAAATTTCATGGGAAGTAAAGATCTCTGTGGTCGAATGTTCTAAGATACAGCAGATCAAACGTTGGTTTCTTAAAGTAGGACATATTTTCTTGATTAAGACACTTGAATGCACAGGCCAGTCGATGTAATTCACAAATTAAAAAAAAAAGCTGAGCTTCTAATCAAACATGGGTATCCACTAAAATATAACTTGTATATTAATAAGAAATAAAGTCAGATAAATTTAAAAATATCCATCAATTAATTAGAAATTATATATATATATATATATATATATATATATATATATATATATATATATTTATATAGTCTTAAGGTGTGCAATATTTATGGGATAAAGTGCTGAATATCAAAGATAGAGCGTATGTAAATATAAAAAGTGAACATTGAAGTCAACACTTAGAGGCGACAGTCTGTTTCATGCTAGACGCAATCGCTACGCCTGATGATTGCGTCTAGCATGCAGCCTGTCGCCTCTAAGTGCAAACTTCAATGTTCACTTTATATATATATATATATATATATGTGTGTGTGTGTGTGTGCGCGTGTGTGTGTGTGACACTGAAGCTGTGAGGGGGTTAAACATTAATTATAAACAAAAAAAAATGAAATGTAAAACTGGACGATAAAAAGACAGAGAGAATAGAAGACATTTTCCCTTCTTTTTATTTTTATGTACCATGTGCTTTCAGGAGACGTAGGCGATCATGGCTCTCCACCCCCCACTATCCCTTGCAGCTCTCAAAAAGTTCCTTCGCTCTGCTTCCTCCGCCAGATCACATTCTGTCATCCACTTGCTTAAGTCCGCCAGGTATGACACGCGTTGTTTTCCCTTGTCTCTCTTTTCCTCTATTTGACCCGTGAGTATCAGATTCTCCAGGCCCTCCTTCCTCATTATGTGTCGCAGAAACTTTAGCTGTCACTTCCTGATATTAAGTATAATTCTCTTTTTCCTGGTAATGTGGAAATGAAGAAAAGCTCATCTGGGTTGCCTCACTCTTACGAATTGGAATGATGCGCCGAGAGTTTATTTTTTTTTTATCTCTCGAAAATCCAGCATGCGGGTAAAACAAATTGGGAAATGGCTTTATCTCTTTCTTGGGAAATTAGAAAAAAACAAATGTCATCGGTGAAAAGAGATGCAGACGGGAATTATATTTTCATTAGCGAAAACAAATTGAAAAATGAAAACAGAGAATGAACCTGTTGCAAGTATTATAAAAATTGATCCGTCATAATAGGCAGATGATCTGGTTTATGTTTTCACTGGACAAGTGGGTCCAGGAAAGGGAGTCAGAGAATTGAAATTAACGAGGAGAATAAACCACGCCCTTTCTCCTACATACTTTAAAAATGAGACTTTTCACAAAGACAGTTATGCCAACCCTAACAAGTGGGCAGAGTTAGAATACCGACAAAGAAGGTGGAAGAAGCAGAATTTAGCTCCACCTGTGCAGTGAGCCGGTGCGAGATGTAAAGTGAGACAGGTTGGAGTTAAGGGAGGAGCAATCACTGTGACTACTCCCAATGAAGGTAGGTAATTCTCCAAATTTGGAAAGTTGATTGAAAAGGCAGAAATAGAGAACAAAGAAAACATTTATTAGAATTAGTGAAAATTGCTGAATCACCGAATCCACAGAACTCTTTGGTTCCACGCCAGTTTTGGGCCGAAGTGCCTATAAGCAGAAGACTTTGGGGGATTGGGTACTTTGAGCCGAGACTCCGCTTTGAGTGCCTCTGAAATCGACGTCAGCTGCCACCAAGTTTCTGGTTCCAAGACTTTAAATCCATCTCTTGCAGAAATTTAGACAAGGCCCAGTGTCAGTATAGAGATTGATGCGGGAAGGGTTAATTTTTGTTGTACCAAGAGCTATATAAACCAATTGAGGTGTAACACCACAAATTTCCTGTTTTATTTTTCCATGTGAAGATATATTTTCCTTAATATTGCACCCAGCACGGCTTGAACCAGCGCTGAGAGACTATGAGTTTGATATTTCACTGCTCTGAGATCAAGAACGCAGCGTAGGCAAAGTTTGTGTGGGTCGAAGCGGTCAGAGGCCAACGACCAACAACTAGCTTGGACCAGCGTCAGCATTGACTAGTGCTAGCACTCTGGTTGCAACGTTGTTCTAAGACCCTGAGGACCGGACCACTAAAACGTGGTTACACCAACGCATGTAGGTGGTGATGAAAGGTTTTATATATATATATATAATTACATGAATCATTAATACAAAAAACAAATATAGAGGTTAATGATTTAAATGGCGAGAATACATCTTCGCAAACAATTTCAATAAGGTACACTAGCCCCGAACCTGTATATGAATGATATGATCCCTGTTTATAAATTCCAGTTGCATAAGGTCATTTTTAGTTTTACAAGCTTTCGTCTGTTCCTACAGACATCCTCAGGTATGGAAATAGATTTGTTCTTGTTTTTTACTTCTCGGTAATAAGAGGACAACGAAAATATAGATGTAATCCGAAAAAAATTGTTTTTGTATGAATGATTCATGTAATTATAAATTGAACTGCACCTATAATCGAAATATATATATATATATATATATATATATATATATATATATATATATATATATATATATATAATGAAGTGGACTAAGCCCGACAATTATTTTAATATATTTTCTATTTATACGGTAATTTTATAGATACAAATATCTGAGTAAATGCTCTGTTTATAATAAACAGTTTTAATAACATTTAACGGCCTGAATGTCCAATAAATTTCATATAAAATATGCGTATTATATATGTTTGTATATAATATATATATATGTTAATCAGTTCACCCCCAGGAAAGGCAATAATGCCACGAGGACACAATGGCGACTGAAAGTGAAAGAGAATGAAAAGAACTTTTGAAGGAACCAAAAACCCAATTCTAATCTGGCAACAAGAGTTAAACCTCTACTCCAGCTCAAAAGATCGTGAGGAATGTGAACCAGACGATAGGTGAACATAACTTTTCCTATTGAGGTGAAATATAAATAATTAGCTAAAATTAGTTAAAATAGAATTTAGAAGGAACATAAAAGGAACATGAAACACAATCCCAAACAGTGATAAACCTCTATGGGGCGGCATGTTTATATATATATATATATATATATTTTAATATTTGGAAATCATCTTCGAATACGTTTTAACAACATCGCCCACGTGATGACTACGTGATCATATTTAAATGGAACGCTGATCTGTATAAAATTTCAGTTATCTGTTTGGATTAGTTGGGCTCTTATGTCCATCGTCTTTTTGTGTTAAATTTTATAAGTTCTAATGTTAATTATGTTTAAATGAAAATGTCCATGAAGATGGTCTTAAATAGACCTAAACATCCGACGTCGACTTTATATTAACATTAATACTACATAATTGCATATTCAGATTTTTGTTTTTTTTTTTTGTATTTTTCTTCATATATATATATATATATATATATATATATATATATATATATATATATGAGAAGAATATTTTCATGGATAAAAAATCTGACCAATGAACCGAATATCAGATTTTTGTTGTTTTTGGGAAATCTACTTTGTTGACCTTTTTTATTTTTTATTACTTCTCTCGTATGAGATTGGAATAAAAGGAATTTTTGAAGACATCAAAGCAAGAATATTGATCGCACAAAGCTTAAACCACGGAACTGTCAACCAAAGAACGTGCGATTATGAAATAAAAACTCATAAGGAGACACAGCAAAATTTAAAACATATGCAAAGATTTTAAAGAGAACAGAAATAACAATAAAAAAGCAGACAATATGTGTAAAATTTGTTGCAGAGAATTTTTCAAAGATCTACAATTTTTATGCGTACTGTCTGCCTTTTTACTTTTATTTTTAAGCCATAAAGCAAAATAAAATAATAATAATAATAATAATAATGGAATTTAAATAAAATTTGCCCATCCCTAATTCAAAGATAAATAAATGTATAACGCAGAAAATGTCTAAAATGTAAACTAAATAAGTTTATGTAATATTCAAATACATTTGCCTAACATAAAGTGAGAATTAGCATTCCTAAGGTAATAAATTTGATTCTCACGTGTACTCCCGTTGATGGCAAGCAATCTCTTTTTCAAGACCATAGCTATTGCAATTCTTACCATTGAAAAGGCCCGAAAGTGTGATATTTTTGACAAGTTTTGCTAATATTTATGAGCGCCTGCCACAAAGCCCTAATTAACAAGCTAGTTTCTTGATATGTGCTGAATATTGCGTCCCAAACGAATCTGTAGATGATCAAGTCCTTTCTGTCTAAAGATTTGATTGAAAGAATCAGTGCATATGGGAGGAACTGACAATCTCCTAAGTAAACCTAACGTAGGGATGAATACCATCAAGAGGCCTCTGGTTAAGAAAGGACACTCAAAGAAGAATTCCATCTTCTGACTCAGAAAAACACTCATGCATTTCTACCACCTAAGTACAGACATTAGGTTTAAATCTCCCAAATTTTCAGCACTATATTCCACACAAGAAAAACATAATGGATTAAACAGTTGGTTAAAAAACATATTTTGATCCCTGGCTGTTGTGGATTCAATCCATAGGTCTCGTAATGCCGAGAATTCACAGATTCTGTCTCATTGGAAGAAAAAAGGACAAGCGACACTAAGATAAATAAAAATTGGTATTAACTGATATAAAATATCACTTTAACCTTGAAGACAGAATGAGAACAATTTACTTCCGTGAATTGAATAAAAATTTCAGTTAAAAATTTCAAAAAAGTTACTGAGAACGATAATAAAGAAGGCTGAGTATAACAACCAAGATATGCATACTCGTCTGAATAGCAAGGCATATAATAATAATATTAACTCCTCATCTCAAAAATTCCGACGAAAGAACCAAGATTGTAAAAAGTGGCAGATTGAAAAATCTTTTACATGTTATAAATAATAGTAATAAATTTCATTAAATTTTAAAACTAATGACTGAATTCTAAAGTATTTTGGGGTCTTCTTTAGTAAAGGACGATTTTAATTTCAAGGAAAAAACAAAGAAGAATCGAATAAGTAGTGAGAAAATGAGACTGGAGAGAAGCAATGTTCAAATAACGAGACTGGGTGCCTGGAAAATGAAGGGAAATGACAGTTTGGGTACGAATAACTTTGTTCACATAGATTCGGCAATTGCTAAATTCGAGTTTTGCTTTGGGGAATTTTTCTGGATACTTTTCGAGAATATTTCTAATAAGTAGTTGATTGAATCTGCAGATGTGAAGCATCAAATATATTTTTATGTTTATGTCTCATCACTTTTGGTATGCGGATTCATGTAAATGTCAGGAGCAGATCAGTATCACGAATTCATATATATATATATATATATATATATATATATATATATATATATATATATATATATATATATATTATACATTATTACCCACACCTTCCTGCGTGTCACACATTGTTTTTGTAAGAAAGTGATGATTGATCTTAAATTATTGTTATAATTTGTGCAGAAAAATGATTCATTTCAATATTGTCCAATGATCTTCCCGATGTGACCTCCATTTTCTGGCTTTCTCCTTCTATATCTTGGATAGGATTAATTCCCTTGTTCAAATTTAAATTTAATTTAAATCAAAGGGAAAAAATTTCAGTGGGGGGGATGTACAAAAGCAGCTTGATCTGAGCCCTTTGATATGTATTTGATGCAATACTTAGTTGAATGAATTGATGAGCAGATTTCAACATTGATATGACAGTTGAATTGTTGCAACAAATTTGTATTGTAAGTCACTACCTACTGACTGGTGATTTCTTCTCAACTTGGCATCTATATTTTCTCATTTTGAGATAGGGGTCATCCCTTTGTTCAAATTTAGATTTAATTTAATTCAACGTGAAAAAAATTTCACTGGTGGTCTGTTCCCCCACCCTCTAGGGACTCCTTCTGATCAAAATGAAATATACTTATCCAAGTTCCCTGGGTAATGTAGTCTCAGAATATATATGGTTAGACGAGTCTGTCCCCAAAAGCCTAGAAGGATTTCGATAACAAACGAACAGATAGACAGGGGCTACAACTTTATATATAGAGATATTTGGTCAAGTGGTTAGAACATCAGCATTCTACCCATTGGAAATGGGCTTTGATTCTCAGCGCGATTGATTTGTCAAGGAACTGATTTCTTGATAATATTGACGTGTGGCACTTTTGAAAGTATTTTAAGTGCATACCTACTTATTAATACTCCCATCCAACACAGCTTAGAATTACTACTAATTCTACACAATATGGCTTAGAACGTAAACAAAAAATATAGTTACAATCAATCCATTGAAAATATCTAATTAATTTGGCCAATATTGCTTGAAACAATAAATATGGAGCGTCTCTGAACTCGCTTAAAGATTAGAAAAACTAAATAAAAGAACTTATAAAATTTTCCTTGTCTATGATATTCAATAAAAACACAATATATATATATATATATATATATATATATATATATATATATATATATTATTCGGACCATTGTCCTCATCTTTGTCGCCATATTTATTACAGCGTTGCGGTCGTTGTATGCTCCGGCCTTCTTCAAGTGGTTGGAATGTCGAACTGAACCCTTTATTTCGCTCACTGGGGTAGACTGTTCTAGTTCTACGTGCCATGTCTTTTTTAATGGATGTATCAAAAGGGTTCGGTTCGACATTCCAACCAACGGAAGAAGGCCGAGCGTACAACGGCCGAAACATTGTGATAAATATGTCGACAAAGACGAGGACAATGGTCTGAATAATGTAAATAATGTACATAATACCTCATCTCAGAAATAATATATATATATATATATATATATATATATGTATGTGTGTGTGTGTCTGTGTGTGTGTGTTTGTGTGTCCATTTTTCTAAGATGCCTTTTTATCTCTTGGATGGTTCCTGTTTGTTCTGTATCTTCTTTAACTATTTATCTCCAACTGTTCCTTTCACTTTGTTGGATTCCTGTCCCCCTGACAATAATCACAGATGGCGAGATATTAAATTACCCTCCACTCCGGCGATAATCCCAGGCGGTGCGAGATTTGAAAGCCTCTTCCTTTTTCTCTATTGACTTGCTTTTTGAATTGACGTTTTACTTTCTCGCTTCAATAGATACGAGGTATATAAGTACTTCCAAGACACGTACTGAAGTTTGCTTTGAACTCTTCACAACTTTAAATTCGTTTCTTTTATCACCTTTCTGCAACATGTCTATTGAATACATTTCTTAATAGTTTTTTTTTAATCATTTCACCCCCCCCCCCAGCAAGGTAGGAATATCACTAGTACAGATAGGTTACAGAGAGATAAAGTGAGAGAAAAGACTGTGTATAGGGAGGATTGAGAAATGGAGAAAAGATGAACGGAATGCAAGATAGAAGATAGCAATTGATGTTGCATTTATTTTTTTAAGATTGTAGTTATCAGGGAAGTAAGTAAACAGAAGGGACTTCCACAGGGGTGGGGGAGTGTAAGAAAAGAAACTTTTGAAGTAGAAGTGGTGGTTGCAATATAAAAAAATCTTTGTAGATAAGACAGAGGGAAGCCACATCCTTACTTGGATTTTGTCAAAATCTCGAAATGAACGGCATTGGGCACCAGACCAGATATGGCAACAGTATTCAATGCACGGACGAATGGTAGATTTAATATCATGTTTGTATTTTATTTTTACCCGGTCCCAAATGAGTCCGCCACATATTGTTTGCTGGGAAAATGTACCAGTGGGCATAAAATGAATAAACTCCATTCCCGCAGCTACTTCTATCAGACGCTAGTATTTCTCTTTTGCATATTACATATTGAATTCACAAAATCACAAATGGTTACAGACGTGACCATAATTAATTACAATTTGTAGAATTCGACCTGTGATACATATTATGTGCATCCAAATAAATCGTAGTGAATTAATTCGACTCGATGTGCTTTATTCTTACTTCACCCTTAGGAAGTAGAATCTTAGTTAATAACTTCGGTACAAGACGAAACTTGTCTATTTTAGGCAGCTGAACATTAAGTGAAAGATCAGATTATTAAAGAATAAAAAAAAAAGAATACGATCTCTCTTCTGTTACAAAGATAAACCAAAACCTATTAATATAATATTCGTTCAGTTTGCATTGGTTGATGTGCGTGTGATGTAATGGATGTATGGAGTTCGAATTCTAGTTGGGTTCGTTATATTCATTTACTCGTAAATACAATTTAGAAGGGTATGAATCCATCTAGATTAGATTTGGAAGGGTATGAATCCATTTAGATTAAATAGTAGAACTTATATCTCGAAATTTTTTTGTAATTCTCACAATATAGTCTTGCAATATTCATTCGTCAAAAAATAAAAATAAAAAAAATAAAAAAGGAAAAATAGAATTATTCTTACAATAGAAAATATGTTTCCGCTTTAAATAGTTGACAAGGGGTTACTAAGCGTCTATGAGTCATTATTTATTATATAATGGATAATGGTTCGAATTAAGGAATCAGAGAGCTGAGTTTGAATTCTAGTCGAGTTCGTAATATTCAATTACATGCAAATATCCTTTAGGGAGGTGTAAATCCATCTCTTCTAAATAGTAGGACAAATTGGGTCGTATAGCCTTGGCAACCAGCTTAGGGTAAAGACAACTCTGAATTCAAAAACTGTATCTCTGTCAAAGCACATACTATGCAGCTAATGAAATGATCTATGATCCCGACTGCGGTGGATGATTTAAAGTATCGCTCTTTGTAAGAATTGAGCACGATGGGGTTTATATATCACGTATATAATGCATTAAAATCTAGTCACACGGATGGGCCTTGATATAGCAAAACAGTCTGTCTGTGGATGACATATATATATATATATATATATATATATCATAGATTTAGATCTGACTATAAACGAATTCGGAAAGTTAGAATACTCGAAATACTTCTAATTTATACTAAATATACGTTTTTGGTAATGAAAATCTTAACACACTTCACTTTTTTAAAAAAACTAGATCAAGGTTTTGACTGAAAAAAAAAACAACTTAGCCCACCGTGTACTTTCATACTAAATCATAGGTTTTTGTTTTATCCCATCTTTTCTCACCTCTCATTCTCAAATTAAATGAATGGCTTTAGTGTTTAAAATGTCACTCTGCCTCACAATTTCAAACTAAATCATGGGTTTTAGTCTTAAAATTTAAGAACTAAATCAAAGGTTTTAAAAAATTCCCCATTTCACAATTTATTACTAAATCTTATGTTTCACATCACTTCTACCCCGCCAGCTATGGGTGAATAGCAAGACAGATTGGGATCCTATAGCCTCGGATGGAAACTGGTGTAAGAGAAGGACAACTCTGAATTCAAAAAAATTCACTAAATTCTTTATTTTGTCCAAAAATATGAGCCAGGATAAAGTTTTTAACACTAAATTCATTTCGTCTAAAACTGAATAATTTAGTGTGTTCTAACCTTCAGAATTCATTTAAATTGATTTTACAATTTATTGAAACAGTACAAACGAACAATTGAATGATTGTTTGGCTTGGTTTGGTTTATTTTGTTTTACGGCATATCAACTTCAAAGGGTTATTTAATGCCGAAAAGATTTCTAGGATAGGTTCTTATGAATAGAATATATATTCTTTGTAAGAAATCAGTTTGTAGATTAGGTTTCATTGAAGTGTTTTTGTAAAGTGTTTTTGTCTAGAGAAATGTATTGTTGCTATTTTTTTAATATAAAAACCTATTTTTATACTTTCATGGTGTTTTGATCCTATTTTGGGCGTTAACTATTTGCCTATAGCTAGGACCCTAATAGGTGCTACCACTCCAGGTCAGAGTGGATCTGGGGATAACAGCAATTAAGAGGTAGTTCCACGCTCCTCAAAACCTTGTTGCAGGATGTAGTTTATCGTCATACCCAGGACGGTTGATTGATTGTGTTTACATCTTATCAATGGGATATTTGAAACTGAAATATATTTCGGATTTTTGGATGTCAATTACAGTACCCGGCATTTCTAAGTGCTTCCTCGGCTAAGTCCTGAATAGTCTCGACACTGCTTAACTCCGTTGATCGAACGAGAATCCTTTTTCGTGGATTACAGGAATACCAATTTATCAGCTGTTCATCTTGGAATGAAGTCAAACGCCTGCCGGATAGCTATCGCGTTATTCTAAGAAAGAAATAAAGTTGCTTATTTCTCCCACTAGATCAAAATAGTCTCAGGGAAATTTTACCAAAGAAGTACAACCCAAAATTGTTTTCAATGCGCCCACTAAAATGCCAGTCCTTAGGTTTAAAAGAAAGGCTCCATTCTTGCTAGATCACTGAAGCAATGTTATACTTAGGTGAACCATCATTTCAGAACATTACCTACTGTAAGTAACCTGAGACCTTTGTAATTGTCTAAGCAAAACTTAATCACCATCATGACAGGAACAGATATTCTATATTTATCTAACCCAACTCATTCGTGAGAAGGGTTAAATATAATATGTACCTAGCCCTTGAGGTGCCCATAAAAGGGGTAGTGTTGAGAGGTCTCGAGCAAATGTGTACGGCTATAAAATCCCATGCTAAAACTTGACCATGTTTTACATTCTGTGCGCGTGGGCGCATAGATAAATACCTACTATAGTCAAGTTATCTAACCCAGCTCAGCTAGGAACTTTCAAAAGAATATTAAGCTCGAGCCATAGAAAGTCGACCTCAGGTAATACCTCTTCTTTCGGGAAAGGGCTAATGTTATTAACTGGTGCCTGAGATATCCGCAAAAGAGGAAGTGCTGAGGGGCCATGAGCAATCTTTGTCCGCGTATGCGTTGGCTACCAAACCACTTTAAACCTGTTTTTGTGTCACATTCCACTCGAATATGCCTGTGGTTAAATAATCGAGTTAGCATTAATATAAACCGTGGAAAATAAGTCTTTACAAGAACGTCGGCTGTACAATTGATTCTTTTGTAAAATTTATTCTTCGGCTGGGCATAATAAATCGATTTAAATCTTCATCCAGCAACTGGATCTGTGAACTAGCAGTTTTGATGCAGATACATGTTGTCCATCACCAATCACTAATTCGGCACTAAGTTCCATGATCGCTGCACGAACCTACCATTACTGTATCATGGCACCAGTTGTTGTTTATTTGGTTGGTTAATTTTGTTTTACAGCATATCAATCTCAATGTGTTATTTAATGCCGAAAAGATTTTTAGAATAGGTTTTTAAGAACAGAATATGTATTTTTTGTAAGAAACAAGTTTGTAGATCACGTTTCATTGATGTATTTTTGTAAAGAGTGTTTTTATCGAGAGTCAAATGTATTGCTAGTAATTTATTTTTTTCAAAAATGTATTGCTGGTATTTTTACTATAAAGATCTATTTTTATACTTTCATTGTGTTTTGACACCAATTTGTGGGTTCACTATTTGCCCGTAGCTGGGACCCCCTCCCCCCAACAGGTACTACCACCCAAGACCTGGGACAAACAACAAATTAGAGGAGGTTCCATGCTCCACAAAAGCTCCCGATCAGAGGCCTTGCTGCCGGATGTAGTTTATCGTCATACTCAGGAAAACGAGCTGCTGCATCAGCTGTTATTAAATACTTTCAAGTATAGTAATGCATTTTTATCCGCTTTTGTGCTTTTTTTTATCGTAAGATGCTTGTTTAGATAAATTTCTTAGTTATAAATTCAAGATCTTTGTTTTGGAAGCTGAAGTTCTGATCTTTCTTATGTAAATCACTAGAATCACATAACTTTAATTTTATGTGTTTTCATTAAAATTGCTTTTCATTTCCTTTTTGTCTTTTATTAAACAACATGTACTGATTTACATGCAATTTTAAAGATAAACTGAAGTCATTAGCTTTTAAGCAAAGTGTCGAGAAACAGGAAAATCTCATTAGAAACCAAGAAAACAGTACTTATCTGTTATGTAATATCAGTCCTATATGGTAGTGAATGCGAGACAATCTCGTCACAGATGAAACTGACTTGAGTTAACAGAGATATTGTTCTACAGAAGGATGCTGAGAATGTCGGGGAATAAACATGGGAGCAATGGCGAAATTTTAGAGAAAATGGGAACAAAAAGGACACTTATAATTAATATTATAAAGTTACAGTTGAAATTTCTAAGGCACATAATGTGGAAAGAGACCTTAGAAAATTTGACAGGGCATGTTAAATGCAAAAGGAAAGCAGAGAATAACCTACCTAAAGAATTGTGTAAATGGTTATACGATCGGGAATGGGAGAGTTTGCGAAAAGACAAAATTTTCTAACAGCTACAAAGGACAGGAAATTGTAGAAATCCATGATTTCACATGTCTTATGAAGAATATTGCAACTTCAGTACTCAGTAATTCGACAGAATAACTTAAACGACACAGTGGAGTTTCCATTGATACCAAATTTGCGGTCAATTTGGGCCGACAAAATGAATTATTCAATTTAGCAGTTCTATAATTTGCTGTTACTGCAAAATATAAACTCAAGTAATATTGAAGTTATCATGCAAGGGTAAAAAGGAAATTACCCATCTGTTGCATTTTTTATCATTCTATGTCAAAGTCTTTTTTTTGTTTCTTTGCTGGAAAAAAGTTTAATCTCGTCCATGAATTTTTAAATAGAAGAACAGACGCCAGTAAAATTCCCAATTTGGTTATAAAATCAAGTTTCATCGAAGCTCTTTTGATACCATCAACTAGTATAAGAAAAAAAAATAATCAGCTCACCCAAAATTTTCACTTGTTTTTTTTCTCGCATTAGCCAATATGCAAATATTCATTTCGCCAATAGACACGTGTTTCATTTCCACCGCCTAATTGGAATATCTTCATGAACTACTTTCTTTCTATGTGCCGTGTCCTTTCAGGACGTAGGCGATCATGGTAGTCCACCTCCCTCTATCCCTTGCAGCTCTCAACAAGTTCCTTCCCTCTGTCACCTTCCCCTAGACCACGATCTGTCATCCACTTGCTTAAGTCCGCCAGGTATGTCATGAATTGTTTTCCCTTGTGGCTCTTTCCCTCTATTCGACCTGTGAGCATCAAATTCGCCAGGCCCTCTTTCCTCATTATCCCAGGAACTACAGCTGCCGTTTCTTGATATTAAGTATAAACATCCTGCTTGTGTGCATCCTCTCATCATTGTTCACACGACTGGTCCATGATATCCTCAGCATCCTTCTGTAGAACCACATCTCTGTCGCTATGAGCCTTTTCTTCACTTTGACGAAATCGTCCAACATTCGCTGCCGTAAAAAGGACAGATGTCACATAACAGCTCAATATTCTTTTCTTTGTTAACAAAGAAATCCTTCTGTCTTGCAATAATCTGCCCAGCTTTTGGAATGCGTCATTGTCCATCCCAATATGTCTACGGATCTCAGTGTTGCATTTACCGTCCTCTGACAGAGCACTTCTCAGATATTTAAACTTCCGAGTTTGCTTGATTCTAGTGTTCCCGAACTGCAAATCGCCTTTCAGGCTCATCCTTTTACTGATGATATTCAGTCACAACGTGGGCGTCATGTGGCACAAGGCCTTTTTAACTTGGGATCTCTGAGCCCGTGGGCTCTGCGAAAAATATGCCCATTGAACCCGTATAAACGGGTTCAGGGTCGGTTTACCTCCCCGAAAGAGAATCTGCCCTTCGGCGTAGCCTCGTTCGGGTTCCTCCCCGCCCGAATGCAGAGAGTTCAACCGATCAGCCGGTCAAGACTTGAACGACTGATCCTTTTACTGATGACCATGCATTCTGTTTTCTTGTAGTTTATGCTTAGTCCCTTCTTCACACTCTCCGTCGCTACCTCCTGTAGGAGATTTTGTAATTTCTTTTCCGTTCAGGAACTTACCGTGTGTTAATTCTGCCTTTATTATACCAAACATAATCCGATTTCTTCTACTAACGTTCACCCAATACAATGCTCGAGAGCAACTCAAGATAGTAAGTTAGTTTTGCGATGGTAATGATGAATGAGGTGTGTGATATGAATCAAAGAGGCGGTGGTTGGAAGTGGTGATTAGAAAAAGGATAAATAACGATTGATCCTTGACTTAAAGAGGTAAAGATTATAATCTTCCGGCAAACATTCACATAGTAGTAGTTCTTGGTGAAAAAAGCTGAGTGGAACTTAATTCTTATGATTTGAATACAAAGGAAATGAGGTTGATTCGACTCATTGGAAGTAGCATGGTATGTCCAAGTATTAAATGTCTGAATTAGTGGAACTAAAGAATAGAGCTCATCTGAACATTTTGTAACATTGTGCGAATAGGACAGAAAAGAAAGAATGTAGGTTACGGAATAAGATGAAAGACTCTAACTAAAAACAGCCACAAGGTTTGCTGGAAATACATTGTGTTTCAGAAATACAATATATTTGACAGGTTAAGTTGATAGTCAAAAGTGGAAAAGTAAAGTAGTATGTGGCGGTACCTTTTCATTGGTCCGTGAATTGACGAATCAACGATTAGCAAAAAAAAAAAAAAAACCCCAAAAACCGAGATTTCATTGCAAAAGGAGTTGCACAGAAAAACAGGTTCTCCTTGATAAAAAAACCCCAAAAAAAACCCAAAAAATAATGCTCATTTGATTTTAAATAACAGAGACAGTGCGAATTTGTCTTATTTGCCTGAAGCCAACCATAGTCACATACTTTTGTATTCGGTTGCCGTGAGTAAATCTAGGTCAACCCTGCACCTTTTTTACTCTGATGGATTGGTGTGAAATTTGAGTGCAATATCTATTCCTTCCTAATACCTCAGTATTGTTTGCGGGTGCGGGACAATTAATACGATGAGTCGTAAAAATAATAATTCGTTCCGTTCTGAAACAAAGAAAGCAGCTATTGTATTTCTATATTTAAAAATAATCTAATATCGTATTTATGATGGTAGATTGATTTTTAATATCTGACCTTGTAAGTTATATATGACGGCCATCCTGATGCTAGTTTTAAATGAGGTAAGTAATCAAGAATCACTGAGAAAATCTGATGTAAATCGTAAGTGCTAGATAAAGTCATGTTGCAATTCATCAGCGGGCAAAATAAAAAAGTGCGACATTAATATTAAACTAATTTATTTACATTTTTATACAAATGCGGTTTCGGCGACTGCAAAATATGTTCTGAATGTTGAATTGCTCATTCGTAATATCTGTGTGTGTTTGTGTGAAAGAGTTAGATACAGATAAAGGAATATAATTATAAATTTAAGTAGCTTTGAAATAAAGCTATAGAATGTTGTGGTTGTGCTGTTTTGGTCACTATTGATACGAATACTTTGAAACAGGTTCAGCGTTTGTCTAGTACTACGTCAGAATCTGGAATCACGTGATTTGGGATTTTTTACGAATATGAACTTATGTTCACCGTCTGTAAATTTTGACGCCTTTGTCAGAATCCTTTTTTTTATCATAATATTTGTAACTAACACACATACACACACTTTACACCTATTCGTATCATCTTCTTCATAAATTTACTTCGCAGACGTGAGTCTGGTTACAACATTTCTAACTACATCGATTTATAAGTACGAAACACGTAGTTACTTTCACCTTTGTGTCCCACTTCCATCTTTGAGGCATGTTATTCTCTGTGATGAATTTTGAAAAAGGAGGAAGGTAAGTTTTAATGGAGACAAATTATTTTAAATAACGTCTGTCGAAAATAATCGTACAGCATACAAGTCCAAAGCCCAAAGAAAAAAAACCCGATACGAGTAATCAACTGACTAAAAAGTGCTCAATACAAAAGTAGAGCAGACCTATGCAAATTGCAAGAAAATTATATATATATATATATATATATATATATATATATATATATATATATATATATATATATATCTGTAGAGAGAGTTTTAAAACAAAATTATTCGGAGGAAGGGAATTTAGATATTGAATAAACATGAAAAAACATTTCAAATCTTGTACAAAACAAAAATATAATAATTATGATTAGAATTAAAAGAATTCAAAGACTAGGTATATTTGCGTAAAAAATGATAAAATGGCACTAAATATTAGTCTCTAAAGTTTATAAAATTCCTTTTTTAGAGACATAACTCGTAAAGAGAAAACAGTTGGTTTGATTGCACTGCGGTGATTATCATGCATTGTCGGCCATGATGCAAGTTCGGTGGGGGTCTATTCAGAAGTATAAAAGGAAAGAACATAAATCCTCTTCATTTTTCTCTTTTCTTGGTCCGAGATGTAGTAACAACACGACACTCTACGCATTCGGGAATACATTCCCCGGGCAGCTGACTACTTAATTCCAACCCAACTACTTGGTATGCAGACAAACATACGACGCTAATCCCATGAATGTTTAGCGTTCCTTTTTTTTAGCTATCTGTATACATGTAAATATCATTTAACTCTTTCTCTTCTTTTGTGAGACATGTTGTTCATAATGATGAATCCATTTATTTTGAAGAAAGCAATCCCATTCGTTAGGAAATAGTGCTGTCCGCTACAGTTCTTGCTATTTGCATATTATTACAGAATTTCTTTTTCTAACTATCCTTGCATGCTTACTATTCTCATTAGCATTCGTTCCTTTCTAAACAGAACGACCAACTGAAATCTACACTGACTAACCTTTTAAAACCGATCCGTTACATAATTATCTTTTATTCATTTAAAATTCTTTATCATTTTTTAACTGAATTTATTACTTTTGACATTTAAATCTTGGCATTTCTCTTTTTCTGTTAATTCCTAAGCCGTTTATTTGAGGCATATACTGCGTTTTCGGTGTTTAGACCTCAAGGTTGACCGCAGTCGGGAACTCTGAGTCATTTTAATTTCCACGACCCTTTCATTAGCTGCATAGTATGCGTTTCGTCAGGGCTACATACCATTTTGAATTCAGAGTTGTCTCGATTAGTTCGAGAAAGAGTTTGTTTTTTAAATCATATGGTGTGTCTACTACTACGTCCGAGACTGGAAGCATATGATATGGGATTTTTTTATGACCATGAACTTATGTTTACTGCCTGTAAAATTTGACGTCTTTGTCAGAATACCTTTTTATCACAAAATTTGTAACTCACAGACTCTAGTTCTTGACTGATTGCCAACTAAGGCTGAAGATCCCATTCTGCTCTACTATTTACTCATAATTGGCGGCTTAGAATTCAGAGCTGTCCTTCTGTTCCACTCGTTGTCACCCAAGGCTATTGGGTATAGTCTACCCTTCTATTTATTCATAGATGGATTCATTCCTTTCCCAATGTTATATGGACATAAGTGAATGGTCTTCAATCCGGGCCGTTATCCATTACTCCACTGTGCCTCCAAAGATAAATTAAACCATTATTTTAAAGCCTCAATTATAGAAAAAATAATATGGTCGTGACTGAAACATTTTGGTAAATAAAATGTATCCTGGCACTTTAAAAATTAGCATATATTGCTTTAAACGCAAAAGAATTCAAACATCGAATTAACAAAATACCGTTGTTTATTTTTCGAACTAAACTCTGCATGCCTATAATATATATACACATGTCATATATATATGAGCCTGGTCATTTCTGAGATGGTGACCGCTTGGGAATACCAGGTCTTGTAATATTGGATGTGCGATGGTGTCATGATAATGACTCGGAATTGTTAATCGGAGAGCCGAGTTCCAATTCCAGTTGGGTTCGTTATATTCACTTGGGAATGATATGAATTCCACCAGCTATGGATTATTTAGTAAGATTTGTATCAGTAAATCCTTATTATGTCCAAAAGAAAAATTACAATATAAAAATATTGTCTGGATTTAAATAACCTGCAAAGGATTGATAAACCGTAAAAAATGTATCAGTCAAGCATATCTTAACATCAATTTTAGTAGTAAAATGTCTGTCTTATACTCATAACACCAAGTAATCCTCCAATATAAATGTTTTAATCTATATTGACAATAAAACGTGTTCTTTGTTTGATATTTGCATGTTGGGTTATTACTCGGTGTAAATATGAATGCTTATGAAGATGGCGGACATGGCATGAAAGTGCGATCAGTGAAACATTCAACAAATAAAGCAGCCATTTTTTTAAATGTGCCAAAAATAGTTCGCACCGATCCAACGCAAGCCTGATGGAGGTGTAGGGGGAGGAATTTGAACAAATATAAAAGTAAATTTTAAATAGGAATCTTTTGCAATTCTCTTTCAGCATCATTTATAGATACAGGTGTTACTTGCTTTCCAAAATTAGGGCCTTTCTATTAAGTATTTCGTAAATGGTATAAATTGAAGATAACTAACTCGTTGGTGGTAAATTTACCTGATTTAATGTTTTGACTGTTACTACCTGGTAGATAAGTAAATTTTTAACTTTCCGTTAGTACTGTGGGGCATTGTCATAGCATCAATGCGACATATTCAGTCATTTAATCTTTTGAACAGTGAAGTCTTTCTTTGGAAGATGTTTTAGAATTACTAACAGTACAGCAAAACATATACCACTATTTTTTCGCCTCTTCACTTAGAAGAAATAGTACACAAATTAACTAGTTCATCTCTAAACCCAAAGAGCAGAACATTCCGAATTGTAACTTAACCTTCCATAAACCCAATAATCTCTTTTTCCTCATTTTTTCTATGATACCCACGTAATCAAGTGGACGGTAAATGAATTTATCTGAACCTCGAGCGACCGGCGGTTTTATCACTACCAACTGCATCGCCAGTAAAATTGATATGTGTGAGTTTCAAAGCAATCAACCACTTTCGAAATCAAGTGACACTTGGCTGGAAGGTAGGGAATTCTGGTCATAAATTCACATAATTAGGTCATGTTCTTGATAAGGGTTGAGTCACGGTTAGGCGTAAGAGGTGAGGTAGTGGTAGGAAAGGCGGAGTTTTATTGGACGAAGGGAACATCTGTCGTGAAAGAAGTAACTATGAATATGTCCCAGATATTATTTACCTAACCTTAGTCAGTGCTAGGTGAACTGATCCATGAATAAAGAACTTTGTTTATCAGAACCGGGAGACTTGTTTTCTCTGCAAAACGATATCAACAGAATGTGGTGTTCGAGATCCTTCTCCCAGTGTGCGACCGCACCTTCAGTGTTTACTTATTTATTATTTTTGAAAGTTTACCGGATCTTCCCCAGTCTTGTTCGAATTGACACAAATGGAAATCGAAACATCCCGTGGGGTGGAAGCTGACAAGCCAGTAAAAGATTGTCTGAATGACCCTGCCGTATGTCCACATTACCGTGAGGGTTTCAAACGCTACATTTAAAATATTATAGATTATATCATTTAGTTCTTAATTCTCTTGTTATATGTTACCTTGAGTATTTAAATCTATCCATCTTTCTATCTTCTACTGTTCATATCTATCCGTCAATCTCTCTCTAGCCTTTACTGTTCATATCTATCTATCTTCAACTGTTCATATCTATCTATCTATCTCGCTATCTTCAACTGTTCATATCTATCTATCTATCTCGCTATCTTCAACTGTTCATATCTATCTATCTATCTATCTCGCTATCTTCAACTGTTCATATCTATCTATCTATCTATCTCGCTATCTTCAACTGTTCATATCTATCTATCTATCTATCTCGCTATCTTCAACTGTTCATATCTATCTATCTATCTCGCTATCTTCAACTGTTCATATCTATCTATCTATCTCGCTATCTTCAACTGTTCATATCTATCTATCTATCTATCTATCTATCTATCTTCAACTGTTCATATCTATCTATCTATCTGTCTATCTCGCTATCTTCAACTGTTCATATCTATCTATCTATCTGTCTATCTTTATCTTCAACTGTTCATATCTATCTATCTATCTGTCTATCTCGCTATCTTCAACTGTTCATATCTATCTATCTATCTGTCTATCTCGCTATCTTCAACTGTTCATATCTATCTATCTATCTGTCTATCTCGCTATCTTCAACTGTTCATATCTATCTATCTATTGTTTATATTTATCTGCCTTCTGCTGTTCATATGTATCTTCTACGACACCTTTAAAATATTATAGATTATATCATTTTGTTCTTAATTTTCTTGTTATATATTGCCTTGAGTGTGTATACTGGTTTTACAGGGAAAATAAAAATGAAAATAAAAAGAACGAAAGGTTTAATTATTTTTGAAACATCGAGTTAAAGGACCAGTATTAAAAATGAATTTGTAAGTTTCAAAAGTTCAGATGCAAAAATAGATTTCCCTTTATTTTGAGTAAAGAAATAAAACTTTTTGGAATTCACAGAAATATTATTGCTAAAACCAGAAACTCCTTGGAGTTACTTGATAGCCGTATGAAGAAATCTACTTGACTAATCATGAAGATTTCACTTGCTATTTGGTAAATATTAAGGAAAATATTTTGTGGGATAACCAAACATACTATAGTACTAACGGGGGTTAACGGAAAAGAGATTTAAATGTGTGTACGTGCGTGTTATCACACTTGGCTTTGTCAAAACGTCTGTTAGGAGGCGCTCTTTAAGTCTATAAGAAGGCAATGGTATTTTTTCTATGTCTCTTTTTACCTCTTTTTAACTCTTGTTGCCACATGTAGTCGACGTCGATAAATAACAATGCCGACGAGGCACTTTCGCTTCCTTGGTCCTTTGTTGACTTTCGTATTCTCTCACATACGCCTATGCAGCACACGCGTCTCTATCACACAAGATTGTAGAGGCCCGTTAGTTGATATGACCTCCAAATTTATATTTGACGCAAAATACCACAAAATATTAAACAACAAGAATAAACACAAAACAGTTTTATAACAAGATTAATATTTATATTTGTATAAGGATGTACAAGCATCGGGGTTACTATTTTTATTGGTGTTATGTCCCTTTGACTGAATTAAAGATTTTACTAATGAAATTTTTTTTACCTGAGCTCATAAAAAATTGAATGAACTTGTCGCTCAAAATGTTCACTGTGAGAGAGTTGAAAGAATTCAGTAAAGATGAAAATACGTTGAGTAAACTTTTAGCTTTAGAAGAGTTGAAGGAGTGAATGTTCCGTAATGCTTGTAATTAAGTTTCCATTGCTTGTAATGTTTGTAATTAAGTTTAGAAAGTTACATATGTACGTGCATGTGTGAATATGTTTTCATGGCGTCCGACCGCAAGGGGTCGAGACGCGATCTCTTTTTTACAACCACATTTTTGTAGCGAGAGAAATCAAAGGAGAGAGAGAGAACGAACTCGTGTCTGGTATTTATAATCAACAAGGCTCGAAAGACATTGACAGATTTTGGGCGGAATTATTTTTTAGTCAGATCAAGAACTAGGTCGATGTTATTCAGATGTAGTTGAGAACATGACTTAAATACTAAGTGACCAATCAGAAGAGATTTTCTGAAAATATTTATGAAGCTGATTTTTACACAGATTTGCACAAAAATTGAGATTGATAAAAAAAGTGGTAGCGGGATGCTAAACGATTGTTTCACTGACTCACACATTCTTTTTATACCTAGTTTTAATAGATTTTCTTCCATTACAATTGTGTAATTCCTTTTGTTAATAATATGCATTGTCGTTTGTTTTATATTCATTGTTTTTGATCTTACTTTTACCCAGACCCACACATTGAATCAGTCAATATTGTTTACGGCATAAATGTTCCAGGAGCCCATAGATATGTAATATAAAATGTCTATACACATCAGAACTAAACAGAAGATATCCGCAGCATAATGGTGACTTATTTCTACCCAAACATCATCCAGAAACGTACATATTTGTTGTATTGATTCTTTTTTAATTTGGTGTTATTTTTTATTTATTGTCTGAACTGACTAGTTTTGAATTCGGTAAGCATGTTACCTCAAACTCTAACCATCTTTGCCATTATTGTTTGCAAGTGAATGAACGGATAGACAAACATCACTAGAAATAAAACATCGCCTTTTCACTTTGGTACAGAACAGTGATAATGAAACACAAAAATAATTTTTTAAAGAAGGCACAAAACTGTAAAGTTACAAACAAAATGGCGACGGTGATCGACTGCAATAAACAAAGTAATAATAATAACAACACTAAAAGTCGTCTTAGTGCAAAAGACGTGGCATCGGCTGATTACCCAAGTGAGTGCAGTCAGAAGGATCAGACTAGAAACAAGAAAAATATTTTAATAATTAAACTGGAACGATACATCCACTAATTACAGACATGTCACCAAGAATTAACACACGAAAGAAAGAAAAAATAGCGAGACAAAAATTTAACCCTAAAGTCACAGCTCAATTACAATCCTAAAGTCACATCTCAATTACAAAAAACGAAACAAAACGTGTAAATGTTTTAAATTTAAAACATGCATATTAGATTTCTGTTCAAAAGCATTTGAAACTCATACATTTATTTCTACCGCAATAATTCAATCTGTTCATACATCAATCAGCTGAAACCTTTGCTAACCGGTTTATATCTATTCCAGTCGGTTCATATCTATCGACACCCTCTCCCACTGTTCATATCTATCCATATATCTCTTTTCTATAATTCATATCTATTTATCTATTACTGTTCATATATATGTATCTACGACTGTTCATATTTATATATCTATTAATCTTCTGTTTATATTTATCTATATATCTATTTATCTTATACTATTCATATCTATCTATAAAACTCGCCATCTTCTACCCTTCATATCGATCTTCTACTTTTCATATTTATCGATCTTCTACTGCTTATATCTGTCTTCTACTGTTCATATCTCGCAATCTGAGCCAGTCTATATATACCCCTTAGATATGATTTTCGTATTGTTCTGTTTGTGTTACAGATGGTTAACAAAGGAAATATTCAAATGCTACTTCTTAATATTCCACAGCCTCTACTCGTATATGATAGGAGTCACCGTGCAACCGTTCTACTCGAATCCGACGTTATGGTTGAGATTATAATAGAAAACTGTAATCATTGTGCAATATATATATAACGATGGTTATGTAGAGAGATTTGTGATTGATATATATATATATATATATATATATATATTAATGTATATTTGGGAAGCAACCTATCTTTTAAGCATCTTTCATTAAATATGGCAGACAAAGAAAATTTCATTTAATATTTATTTAGTTTTCCATGCGTCCTTACATTTCCCCGTTTGGTAGGAGTAAGGAAGTACAAAAGGTTTCCATAATTTTAATTGTCTCAAACGCTTTCGGCCACTTCTTCCGCCATTTTCAATAAATATAGTTTTAAGTTATGCTAGATTTATGGATAAAATTGCTCAATAACAGAGATAGAGCGTATGTATCGAACCAAACTGTGGCCGCTCAGTGTTGACCTCAGTATATATATATATATATATATCTTCGAGCATGTTTTGTTGAATAATCTGTACATGTCTTTTTATTTTAATCCTCTCGAATTCTCGGATCAACTTTTAATGTTGATATTAAATTCATTAAGGAAGGCTCCGTAGTTTTTATCATTTCTTTTATTTTCTCAAGTACTTTCAGTCTCATGCAAGATCATCATCAGGGGTGATCATCTTCAGCGGCACCTTTCTTAATGAATTTAATATCAACATTAACAAGTTGATCCGAGAATTCGAGAGGATTAAAATAAAAATAGACATGCTTGAATGAAAATATGCTGCATATATATTATATATCCCAGCTTCTCCTGCTTTTGATGTGCTGTAGGAGATTTAAGATATCCAAACATTCTTTCGTTGTTCCTAATACTGTCAGCTCTTTCTGATTTTAGCAACACTTTCTTTTCTCTCATAATATTCCTTAAAAAATTCTCATTCTGTTCATAGTATGTTCGATATTCGTCAGTTGAACCACAATCGCAGCCGCATACAGAGTTGGAAATATGCCAAGAATTCTATTTAGTGTTTGAAGGGATATCGCCTTTACAATAATTTTTTTAATCATTCCCCCCACCCCATGCAAGGCGAGAATGACAATAGTGTTCAGGAGGTTATAGGGAGCGAAAGTGAGAGAAAACCGAGTATAGGGAGGATTGAAGAAAGGACAAAAGATGAACGGCAATGAAGAAGAGAGAAGATGGCGATTGATGTTGCATTTAATTGTTTTTAAAATTGTAGTTATCAGGGAAGCAAGTAAAGAGAATGGAGTTCATAGGAGAGAAGTGCGAGAAAAGAAACAGTTGAAGTGGCGGTTGTATTTATCTATTTTAACAGGAAAAGGGTGGGATCTGTCTTCCAGTCTAGTAAAACGCTTAAATTTATGTAGTTGGGACACCAGGGAAAAAAAGCTCGTCTGCATATGAAAATATTTGTAGAAAAAACAAAGAGAAGTCATGTCACGTCGGTGAGAAAGTGACTGAAGTCAAGATGAAAGGTCAGGATCGATTATATTACATATACTTCTTTGGATTTTGTTCAAAATTCTTTTAGGTTTTTAGAGAAAATAAGCACAAATGAACTCCATACGTATTCATTAGTGTCAATGAATTAGTGGCCCACTTCTCTCAAGAAAAACCTGTGCCCGTGGCTTTATAACGAACAAAGGTTTTGGCGCTATATTTTTTACCCATATAGAATGAAAGTCCCGCTAAAACTTACAAGTGTCATACGAGACAGTTGAACACTGGAATGTGTAAGTAAAAATAACAAAGCTTGATATTGCACACAATGCAAAAACAGGACGAGGGCGATTATCGCCCTTCCCAACTTCTCTTTTGAAGCACAATAAGGTTTAACTTTCCGCTAGCTCTCCTAACCACTGTTGTACAATCCATTTAGACAAGCTCGCTTAGTAGGTTACACGTTGCTTTCTGTGCCCTCCTTGACTTCACTATGTCCTGTGAGTATCAGATTCTCCAGGCTCTCTTTCCTCATCATGTGTCCGATATAATTAACCTGTCCCGTTTTGATATTAATTATAAATGTCCTTTTTGTTTTCTTCAAAACTTACACGTTATTCACATTTTCAGTCCTTTGAATTCTCAGCAACCTTTTCAAAGAACCACATTTCTGTTACTTTAAGTCTGTTTTTCCTCTGCAATGACATTGTCCAGCAGACACTGTCACATTACAGGATCGATATTACGTAACAGGTAGGCAATCTTTTCTTTGTTTCTAACGGAATTTTCCGATTTCTTAATACTTTGATAAACATTTGGAAGGGATATTACACTATTTCTAATCGGACTTCGGATTTCAGTGTCACATTTTCCGTCTTCAGTTAGAATATTTCCCAGTTATTTCAATTTACGGCAACATCACGTTGAAAATCTACTTCCCGTATGATCACCGAAGTTAAGCAACATTGAGCTTGTTCAGTACATAGATAGGTGACCGCTTGGGAAATACCGGGTGTTATAATCTTGAATGTGGAGGTGGTTTAATGGATGATGACTTGAAATTGTTAATCGAAGATCTGAGTTTCAATTCCAGTCGGGTTCATTATATTCACTTACGAGCAAATATCCTTGGGAAAGGTATGGATTCATCTTTTCTCCCCCCAACTATAGGTTAATTAGTAGGAATTATATCACTATGACCATTATTATCCCCACCTCTCCACAAAAAAAAAATTGCGCACAAATATTTAGAAATTGGCATTGAATAATCCGTGGAGGTTGATATGCTGCCAAACAAAAAACAACTTGTTTAACTTTTCCTACTTGCTTGATTTCATCATCTCCAATCTGCGTCTAAGCATCACGGATTAAACGAACAACTAGTATTTCATATAACTATTTCCAACAGAAAAAAAAACAAGCACTTTGATTGCTTTGTATTAGATTTGTTCTTTTTATATGCAAACGTAAGACGCTTTTATTTTTTTTTTGATTTATTGTAAAGTTTATTTAAATCAAATTTCTGTTAAAAATGTTTGAAAATTATTTATTTAATGACGTTTTTTTCTGACAGCTTTCACAGAATTTCCATTATTCTGTCAAAACAATTTTTCTTTACATCAGATTCAACTTCAGATGATTATTACAAAATGGATTTTGTGCAGAAGTTATGTCATTTGTTGGTATGACTGTGAACTGGGGCGGTTGTTTAATGTACGAATGAATTTTACAGTTGATTAAAAATATAAATCCCTTTGCAATGTGGAGTCACCCAGTTTTATTTGTTCTATCATACAAAACCCAGATATCTTCAGAATCGAAATGATTTTACTCATGAACGCCAGCTTAACTCAAATCTCTCTTTGTCATTCAATTCGAAATGTTATTTCAAACATATTTCACTTTTAAACCGAATAAATTGCGGTTTCGCTTATAGTTTATTTAGACTATAAAGACAAATAATTAAAATCAAGGCTTACACTCTGCTGTCTGCTTGCTTCAACCAAATTTCTCAAGCTTAGACAATATAAGCACAATCTTCCTGAGAATTAAAAAAAAAACAAAACAAAAAAACAGTCATGATTCGCGATAGATATTCTGTATGTTATAGAGAAGCGTATGGTTGCAAGAAAGAAATACGACAACAGTAGAAATAGATTTACGTGATTTATTTCAATAGGAACGTGTGGGTTTGGAACAGCTACCTTGTGGTAAAGTTTATAAGCCGGCTTCGGATCTGGGTTGATCTCTTATAGTAGTTTTCGCTGGTTGGCGTGGCGCTACTGCTGCTGGCTGCTGCTGACCGCTGCTGGCTGCTGCTAACCGCTCAGCCTGACCGTGACAGGCCTCTTCCCTGGCCTCCTGTTGACCGCCTTTGTACTTCCGTGTGACCCCTTTTATGGCGTTTTATTATGGCTTAACAGGCTCGAAAAACGACGCGAGTATAATTAGGAGGGAAGCATTTTTATTGGTCGAAAAATAGAAACACTTTAAAATATTTTATTTTTCGACCGGAACTCGTGCGTCGGGAACATGCGTAAACGAAGATAATGGTCATTTTGTGACGGGGCCTTGTCCCGTTCACATCCGGCTCTCGCTCTTGAGTATGTTAGTTTATTTGCCTGTAAATCAGCCGAGATATGTCTTATTTAATTTATAACATGTATTACGGGTGAATTACCATTCCTTCTGTGGCAAGATTTTGTCTTCTCCTCTTTGACTGATTATCAACTAAAGATATGGAGGTCAGTCAGTCTGTCCTGCTATTTAATCTATAGCTAGGGGAGAAGAGACGAATTCAAAACTTTCCAAAGGACTTCTTCCGCAACTGTTTATATTAATTTCTTAAAATATTTTCCAGATTGAATTAAATCTTTGACTGATACTTTACGCTATTTTCAATTAATGGTGCGCTCGCATACATATATAGTGTGTGTGTTTGTGCTTATAGAGCTGAAAGAAACCATTTCTAGAGCCTATCCAGAAGGTATAACAATATAATAATATTCCAAATTTAATAACATATCTTGCGTGTAACGATTTCAAAGTTATTTCAATAATTCACAAAAAAAAAAAAAAAAAAATCAGATGAAGACACAAAAATGTCAAGAGTAGATGCGATATTTGAAAAAAGGATGTAATTGACCTAACACGAAAAAAAATATCCATATAGTCACAAAATTAGCAACAGGCGTTTTTGGATAATGACTTATGAAAGGCGAAATTAATCAGACATAATTTTTATACCGACCTAGTATAAACAGAAAATGGACACAAAATAAACTTATACTTCATCTCCCATATATATATATATATATATATATATATATATATATATATATATATATATATATATATATACACACACAAAAATGAAAGACAACGTAGTGACGAAAGCTACTGTGTAGCGATTTCAACATCCTGTTGTTCTAATATCTAGAATAATAATAACAATAATAATAATAATATACATATATATATTTATATGTGTGTGTGTGTTTGTAACCGTAGGTTCCATATAATCGCACTCAAAAATAAAATCTAAAATGAGTTTAAAAAATTTACGAATGTAAAAAACAGAAAAAAAAAGAGAATTTCTAATTACTCGTTGGTTTGGCTAAATAAAAATTCCTTATAGTTTCTAAAAATTCATATGAAAAAAAAAACCCTCCCCATTACTACTACCGACAAGCGAATAAATTCTCTATCAATGTTTTTGATAATCCTTGATGCTAAGTTTGATTATAGCAACGCTATACCCGACTCAAGGAATAAAAAGAAATGCTCAGGAAAAAAAGGGATAGGAAGAAAGATCCTTTCATTGATTTACCACTAATCGAAAAAGCGATATTTGAAACATGGGATAATTTGAAAAATAGTTTCGTGTACCTGTCGACGCAAATAAAAGCAAGACCGCCGGTCAGTTAAATTGCTAGTCATTCAGAGACGACTGAAAGGATAGTCAGGACAGATGGGATTGCAAATTAGTTTCAGCATGGGGCGAAGAGGACTTTAGTCCCTGAGAAACTACGTGACCAACTACTCTGGGTAACATACGAAATTTAATGCAGATAATTTTTGGAGTGGTGAAACAAACCCATCAAATTTTCCTCGATGATACAAGAGAACTCGTTCGTTGCTGCCATAATTTTAAAAATCTCTACTATTTTAACAAGTTTACACCAAAGACTTTCTCTCAACAACAGACAATTCTGCTACTACATTTTATCGACACGGACAGATCAGGACATTAGCAAAATCTTGTGAACTTTGTCCGTCTTTCTCTACCAAGGACATTTTTTATCCTTATCAATTAATGTAAGCCTCCACTTTCTCATGAAATTCTTCTCTACTTAGATAATTTTTATTGGAAGCACAGTTTTAAGCAAGATTTCTACAGAATCAAAACTGAAAACTCAAGGCATGTTCTTAAAATTTCATATGGATGTCATTTATAGCACTAAACCCGTTCAGAAATATCTAGACTGTCTGCTGTATACAATCACTTTGTAATATTTATGGTTAAAAATGGCTCTGAGTGAGTGGAGCCTATGGGTCTTAGTGAATACCACTCTTATTTGAACCTAGTTGACAAGCAATACAATACCACGGACAAATGACTGTAGCAATTACATAAACCATATCACTTGAGGAATTTCAATAGCAGTAACAACTAAAATGGATAACATGTAAAAATAATAACATTATCAAGATGCTGAAATTCCATACTACGTCAAATAAAAGGTAAGGACGGATACACCCATCAATACCGGAAAGAGCGATAAAGCTACTGGACTTAGAAACCTATTTTTCGGAAACATTTTTTGTATAAAATATTTTATAAATTTCAAGCGTGAGAAGTAAGTTTTGTGGCTGTTTATAATACGGTTTAAAATGGCTATGTCAAGTGGTAACGGAATTATCAGGGTCTCGAACCGTTTTTAATTGTTGGCATCTATTGTAGTAGCCACATTTGTAAACCTATATCTTTTTCACAGCTCTACAAATAAATGTAAAATGCATCACACTGAGAATGTTTTTATTGCTATATTGAAAAATAAATAACATGGAATGAACACTCGAGGCAATACGCAAAGTGAGTGCCCGAGGCAATGCGTAAAGCGCCGCAAGACGCAAATATGCGTTATGTGGCAATAAACACATTAAGCTTTCAAATTAAGGATCAGATGAAAAAAAGAATTTAGTTAATGTTTCTTAATGACGCATCAATAAGGAAATTTACGAATGAAACGGCCATCTTTTATGCAAAGCGGGTGCGTCCAGATCGAGGGCGAAGGTATACTAAGATATTTAGGTCGAACTATTGCCAAATTTTATACCAATAGGTTCAGCGAAATTGAATATGTTTGGTTATATACGACGCCAAAAGGAACACTAGCGTTAAATAGCAATTATTTTGTTAACTCGAACAGAAATGTATTGGGTTCTCCAAAAGGTTCGTTCGGTTTATTAACTAAATGTTCTATTTAATAAAGCGATCGAAATTTTTGGCCATCCCATGAGATAACGGAATGCAAGTATTTAGATGTTCAATGTGAACGTGTTCATTGCAAGCCCGAACATTTGTATGCGATATACGAATGTACATATAAATGCTCATACGCTGACAAAGATACTCTCATGAAATGATGACTTTCTAAGCGCAGCTTAGATATGGGACAAGACCGAATGTATGGTGATCCCAGTGAGGATCAAACTCACGACTAGGTCGTAACTGTTTTAGCGAGACAAGTTTGCTAACTATTACACCACGCCGAGGTACCCTGATGCTGTCATGGAATGTAATCAAATGAGGTTTATTTTTCAACATAGTCTCCGTTGCGGTCTAAACACTTTTTCCATCGATGTTGCAATGCTTGAATCCCATTGGTGCAAAAGCTTTCACTCTGTTAGTCAAAAATGTCATCAACAGCAGATATTACCTCATTATCACTGCGATAGGGGAACCTAGTCAAGTGATTTTTCATGTTGGGAAACAGGGGCCAAATCAGGGAAATAGGAAGAGTGATCAGACAGTTCAAAGCTACAGTGACGCACAGCAACCATTGAAACCAAGTCCTTGTGAGTTGGAGCGTTTTGACAATGAAACAACTCCACTTCCTTCAGTTTTCCCAAGTATTTGGACTTAATAATCTTTCGTAACTGCCCCAGAAAGTTGGCATAATATTATCCACTAAGAGTGTTGCCCTTTTTAAGATCGTCAAGAAACACAATAATCATGGCACCCCCCCCCCAAAAAAAAAAAACTGAGGCTAGTCCCTACCATGGATTTCTTTGGGGCAGGTGAGGAGGGGAGTTTCTGCAGCTGCAGGGGGTGTCTCTGTCTCTGTCTCTAGCTCAAAGCGATGAATCCAACACTTATCTTGAGTTAGGAAACGTTCAATGAAACCAGCTGAGTCTGCTTCAAGCAATATCAGATTTTCTCGTGATGTGATCAAGCTGGTGTGCCTTTGATCAGGTTTCAGGTGCGGAACCCACAGAGCAGAAAGCTTCATCATGCCAAGTTCATTGTACAGCATATTCATAACTCTCTCACGGTATATACGAATCGCATTGGATATTTGATTTATGGTCAGTTGTCTGTCATCCATCGCCATATGGTGAACAGGATCAATGTTTTTCTCGGTCGTAGCAGTTCAGATCTTGAGTTGTCTTTTGGACTCTCCCCCACCCGAATTTAGCTGCCCACTTTTGCATTGTTGATAAATCTGGAGCGCCATCCCCTAATGAAGTAATCGTGTTAGCATGGATGTTCTTAGAGGCTAAACCCTTTTTCAAAGGTACTTGGTAACACCATGATGCCATTGGTAATCTCGATTTGTTCATATTTTATAGAAAGCTACAGCCTTATGCACTTAGTGTCGTGCTGCAAACTCTTTTCTTTTATTTCTAATCCCAAGATAACCTGGGATATTAATAAAGACAATAATTTGAGTTAATCATTGCTCTGTTGATTGAATGATTTGCTTTATGGCTTATCAACCCTCTGTGGTTTACATAAAACCAGAATACGTATATCTTTTGGAGATTATGCTTTTTCATGTACAAATCCTGCTATTCATCACATACTCTGAATACATCATAAAAATTCAGGATGTTGAATTAGTAAATACTAAACTATTCCGATAACTTGGTGTATGGATCAATTATAAAAAATTAAGTATAAGAGAGAAAGAAATTGAATACAGAATAGTCTGTGCCGGAAGGAGTTTCACTCCACACCGCAAATTGCTATGAAACGAAAATATCAACCTGAAATCTCGAGTTATGTTCTTAAATAGCTTCGTCAAATCGATATTTTGATATGGATGTCATGCATAACGCCAAACTTTTCAGAAATATCTAAACTGTCATATAATATACAACCGCCTCCTAAGATCAATGCTGAAAAAAGGCTTTGAGCGAGTAAAGACTGGGGGTACTTGGCAAAGATCATCCTTCTTTGAACATTGTAGACTGGTACTAAGAATTACAAAGAACAGAAATCACATCACTTGAGGACTACCAACAGCAGAAACTCAAATAGATATCATATGCAACTTGAACAGAAAACAACAATATAATCAGTACATTAACATTCCACACTACTTCAAATAAAAGGTTAGGAAGGAAACCCCTATTAATAATGAAAAGAGCGACAATAACTACTGGATTTGAGATACCTGTTTTTCTGAAAAAATTGTTTCAAGAGAAAGATTTTATAAATTTCAACCGAAAGTAGTACATCTACTCAGTCAATGAATGTCAAATGTTTCCTTGTAGGGAAACGGCTAATATTACCATTAATGTGGATTCATACATTTTCTGAGAGTATTTGTCCAAAATGAATCTAAAGAACTTGGCTATAATTTGAACTCGGCCCTGCGATTTCTCATTGTGAGCAACTATCCATTATATAGCACGCGCATCTTGAGTTAGACAAGGTAGATAATTGTATACAGTAGCTTTGAAACAAGGTAATATATGTTTTGCACAAGATATACACTATTATTTTAATGACCAATAATCTCTATTGTATATCAGGAAAGTTTCTGAACTTTAAATTTTCAGATAAATGGTGTGGACTGAACCAAACCAAGTAAGGTGTCTCCGTTGTTATCTAGTATTTCGACTGTTAATGGTCGGTTGCTCTTAATTCAATCTCGAGCAACATCGATTTTTCTTCCCAAACTTATATTGATGGTCTGTTGATCAGTTCATCATCTTTAATTCTGTCGTATCATTCTTTCAAATCAGTTATTCATGTGTAAATTGTTTTTTTTTTCGCAAAAGTATCACCATAAACTTTTCTCAAAGCATCAGTAATGCCATAAGTCTTCCAAACAAGTTTTACTATAAATTTTCATGTTAGTTCTAGCTTCAGTTTTGATAAGTCTTATACTTCTCTAAAGAGGGTTGTTTTTAAACTGGCGTAAATTTCAATCTATTACCTGGAAATACTTCTGGTTCATATAGGTTACTTTTTTAGTATATACACGTGTTTGAATACAGAGTTCTATTTTCCTTTAAAATTCTAATGGAACTGTTATTTGGCATTGGACGTATAAAATTCTTGAACGATAATCTGTTAAATATGAATTCCTACCGTTACAAAATATAGGAAACAGATTTAATTCCGGTATGTTGGTACGTTTTTTTTGTTTTTTTTTAAAGCAATTCACCCCAAACACGGTGGGTGTGCCACTAGCACGCAAGGGATTACAGAGGATTGAGGACAAGACCAAAGAGACGTTTTGGGGGAAAGGAAACAGAAGGATTGGGAACAAGATCAAGTTATCAGAAGATGTCGATTGACATTACACTTGAATACTTGAGGATTATAGTTATCGGGGAAGCAAGCAAAAGGAAGGGAGTTCCACAGACGGGAAGTGCGAGAGAAGAAGCTGTTTGAGTAGAAGAGACTGTTACATTTAACCGATTCGACAGTGAAAGGGTGGGGCCGAGATGCCAGCCTAGTAGCTCGCTTAAGTTCATGCAGTCTGGGAACCAGGGAAAGTAGATCGTCGGAACAGTTGCCGTGAAAATACTTATAGAAGAGACAGGGAAGCACGTCTGTGAGTAAGCGATTGTAGACTAGATGGACACCTATTTGAAAACCGGTCCCTAAGGAAGTTTGCAACCACATACTTGGGAACTCTTCCACGGCAGTCCACAGCCCCGCGGTTGGGAAGCCACTGCCCGTCCAGCGTTTTAATTTTTTGGTAGTTGGCATCCCTAATTAGCGGTAGGATACAGATGGCGAAGACGATAATATGGTTAGTAAAGAAGAAAATGTCTAACACTTCTGTCATTTTACGCATTGACTCGAACTAAAAACAAAAAAGTAATACTTCCTCCGCCACAATTTAAAAAAGAAAGTAAAACTAATTTAAATAGATTCTCCATTTCGGCCATCAAACTACACTAAACAAATAATTATCAATTAATTTCAGCTTTCTCTTCCTTTTATTGTAATTGTTATTAGCTGTGTAAGTTTTTAGAAGGTTTCTAAAAACAAGCTGTCCTGATAATAGCGTCAGCAATATCGTGCCGATCATCTAATTGGAGATTTAATGTCTTGCGATTTCTTTACTATTTTTTCCTTCTTCTTCATCAGTTGTTGACGTTTGTTTGCAAATTGATGCTGGCAAAGTGATGAGGCAATCTACGGTTGGCCGAAAGACGAGAAACTGCATCCAATGAATAAGGCGCGGCCTTCAAAAACTGATTGATTGGCCGATTGATTTGACCTGATGAAAGCAAGCCAAACGTTTTACAGCAAATCAATTTATTTGTCCCGATGCAATTAAAGTTATTTGAATAACATCGGTATAATCAAGTTATAAAACCAAGGTTATTTGATTCCTTCCATGATTCTTCATCTCGTTCGAAAAGTTAAATGGAGACATTTCGAAATGTTAATAATGTTATTATCGAAGGTGTTAAAAACATTATTAAACTGTTGACTTGGTTCTGATATTTCGTTTTATGTCAATCAGAGCGCATTATTGTTTTTGTCATATACTGTTTGTGCCCCGAGAAATATCATAACAATTTAAAGATTATAAAAACATATGTAAGCTCAAGGACACAAAATAATCATTACATGCTGAGGGAGGTGTGCAGCTAGCTAATATCAGGACCGTCGCTAAAGCATTACCAATGGGGTGGGCATCACTTCCAAGGAGACGCAAACCACGTGGACAAGTTCTCAACCATGGGGCCCGAGAACTCATAGGGACAGGTTTCCAAACAGGGTTTCATAAACCCACCATTTTTTTTTTATTTCACTCCAGGCAAGGTGATAATGTCACTAAGACGTAAGGGGTTACTGAGAGTGAAAGAGAATGAGAAGAGTTTAGGAGAAAGAACCAGAAACCCAATCGTAAACAGGAAACAAAGAATAAAACTTTACTCCTGTTCATATGATGGGTAAGGAGTATGAACCGGGCGATAGGCGAACCTATTCTTATTTTAGTTTGGTATTTCTGATCGATAAGAATTGCAAAAATGAATATGAGGGTGAGAAAGGGGGAGGCAGGCAACATTTTGCGCGTATTGCAACGTTTTTGCTTATTAAGTACATCTTTAAAAAAAGCAAAATTTACACGTATTTTTTTAAAATGAATCATCGATTGTCAAAAAACGCGAGGTAAAACGTGCCCCGCATCGATTAACGCAGGACACGCCTGCCAGCATACAAATTGAGTTTCCTTCCCTTCCGTAGAGAGGAAAATGAACACACTTCGCTGACCTTAAAATTTATTGACTGTCTGTTGGCACTTGACGGGGACGTGAAGCACAATAATACTATTGCACAAGTATGTGTTAATAAACACAATGTATAGAATAAGCGAGGGTAAATTTGTTAAACCTTAATAACTTTGAAGAAAATATTGGTCAGGAAAATGGTTTTCCACGGTCCGCAGAAAGATAGTTCGCTGGTCGCGTGTTTGAGACCTCTGGTATAACACAACACTATTTTTTATTAATATCTTACAATATGTTTCCGGGATCAGTGAGTGTCTGGTAAATAGTAAATTGTAATTTGCATGGCAGAGAAATAAAGGAACTTTGAGATTTTAAATAGTTCATGAGACAGGGATACAACTGAATTAACGTAACCGTTAATAGCAAAAAATACTTCCAAGCGGTCGACATTTTGGTTCAATAGAAAACTGCTGAGAATTCCACAGACTAAATATGTGAGTAAGAAAGAAATTTCCACGAAAATTGGTACTGAAAAGCCGCTTATACTTAAAATCATAAAGAGGAAGAGGATATTTCTAGGACGCATAATGAAAAAAGAGAACTTGAAAAATGTAACCCTCACAGGACATATTGAAGGCAGGTGAGGCAGAAAGAAACTAGGTCTGCCGCCCGAGAAATGGTATAGAAATCTCAAGACTATAACATTGTGACTTGCGAAAAGTTAATAGCGAAAGAGGCCTTCCAGAAACTAAGCAAAGTATTATGTCATCTGCCTCTATTTCTGAGATGAGGTATTGTAACTATTTACATGGTTCAGAATGTTGTCCTCATCTTTATTGACATATTCACGACGTTTCGACCATGGTATGCTCCGGCATTCTTTCCGTTGAAATTTCGAACTAAAACCCATTATTTAATCCACTGGGCTAGATTGTTCTAGTTCCTCGTGCCTTGCTATGCCATCACTTGAAGAACGCCGGAGCATACAATGGCCGAAACGTCGTGAATATAAGAATAAAAGATGGAGACAACTGTCCAAACAATGTTAAAAAAGTATTACGTCATAGGAAAATTTCAAAGTAAAAAGTATTACTATGTCATAGCAATCCTCTTATATGAAAGTAAATGCTGAATAATATTCTCCCAACTGAAGAGGAGACTTCAAACAACAGAATTGTGGTTCTACAGAAGGATGTTGAGAATACCATGGATGGAGCTCGTAAACAAGAAGGAAGTTTTATGAAAATTGGAAATAAAAGGGGGACCCTTATACTGAGAATTAGAAAATGACAATTAAAATTTCGGGGGCACATTAATAGAATGAGGAATAAAATTAGCATTATTATCTGGGAGATTGAGTAATTCATGATCTGGAAATATTTGGAAGATGGGTGTCCACAGACTGCAGAGAACAGAAAACAGGTCGGAATTTGTAAGTTCTTTGTGAGATGAGGGGCACATTGCGACTTGCCAGTGTCAGAGAAATGGGGAAAATGCGGTTTCAACATATGAAAGAATCCCGTGACCTATGAGTGTTCGATACACATGAAGCCATATTGTGATTGGTGAGTGTCAGGAAAATGGAGGCACACTGTGATCCATAAATGCTGGAAGCTGCCAAGCTTTAGTAAAGGATTTTTAAAGATGTACAGAAAGATTTATTAAAAATGTGAGCATATTTTTAATAATTGTTCTTGTGTTTGAGGAATCAGCGTGCCGAGTTTGAATTCCAATCAAATCCATTACATTCATTTATTAATCCTCTTCTTATCCCTCCCCAGCTATAGGTAAATAGGACAAACTGGGATCTATAGCCTTGGATGGCAACTGGTCTATCACAAAAAGAAATGTCAACCTACTATGGGAAAAATATCTGCCTCATCAGTCATGTATTGAAAGATACATGATCGCTTGAGCATGTATTATGCATGGCACAAAACTGACTCTTCTTGTGTTAAAAAATGGGGTGAGTACAATGATCCCTTTACAGCAGAGAAGTACCAGTATGAAAAATGCAGTGAGTATCCACACACACACACACACACGTGTGTATGTGTGGGTGGCTACATAAAATCCGACATTTTCATTATATATATATGTATATATGCACATATTATTTATTTTAGGATATTAAAACAAAATCATGTTAAAAATTGCTACTCAATTGTGATCGTGTTTCAACACATCTCAATGTGTCTCCTCAGGCAATTGTAAATTACTGGTGGGTGAATGATTAATTTAGTTTCAAAAGTAAAATACCACCTCTTTTTTGAGAAAAAAATAGGCTTGAGGGCTTTACTGTGATCAACCAATCGAATATAACCTATGTTAAGCTCAAACTAAGTGAAAAAGAAATTTTTTTTTAGAAATGGGTCATGGCAGGAAGTTGTCTGCAAACATATCCCAGACATTAAATTAAAGACTGATACAGATAGTTGCACTATAGGTTACCTGGAAATTATATATATATATATATATATATATATATATATATCACAGAAATAAAAGTGTGAAGATAGATATTACCAGACATATTAAAAAAAGGGTGAAGCAACTGGTTTCGCTCCCGCTCTTCAGGCTTCCATGGGAGATTTAATCTAAATTAAAAACACAGAAAATGTATAATGAAAAGGAAATGTGGAGGAAAAAAAAAACAAATGGCTGCTTTGCTCCTTTTTTAATATGTCTGGTAATATCAAGCTTCACACTTTTATTTCTGTGATTAAATTTTGTACCTACAAAAATATATCTATATGTATGTATTGTAAATAAAATACATTTTTACGCCACAAGAAGAACTGTAGAATATCAATACAAAAATGGATAATTTGGCCCTCTCTATCTCTTGGATTCTTCTGATGACATAGTAGAAATAGAATTTTCTGTTCTTATGCATTTAAACTTTTCATACCCATTTGTCTTTTCTATGTATAGTTTCAATAAAATAATCCAAATTAATGCTTGTCTGATATTAAAAGCATGTCTCAAAATATATCTCATTTATGGAACAATGGGTACTGAAAAGTTATAGAAATAAAACACAATTTATTATGCCTTCAATTAATTTCATCTCCTATGTTATACAGCTTGTAGAGATGTAAGTAGTAATTTTGTAATTGCACTGTATAAATTGTAAAATATGCATAACTTAAGTGGTTCCTTCATTTTTTATGACATGAAGAAACCAATAACAAATTAATAATTACAGTAAAGTAGGTATAACACAGTCATCAAATTTGTGTACTTGACATTTATTAGATCATTTCACTGAAAAAAACTGTCAGTATCAGTTGACCAAAAGAGCTTAAGTTTAGTTAAATGGCTATAATCAACTTGTACAAGGGATTCTTTGCACGTTTGATTTGAGAGATAAATGATTGCTTTCATTATTTTATATTTTTTTTTTGTTTTCCGATGTCTGGCTTTCCTATTTATCTCCTTGTGTGTCAGATCAAACGTTTTTCATAAAAATCAATTCAGAATAATTTTTATACTTAATGTTGTTCTGTTTTGTCACATTATTTTGTTAAAAAATGACTGGTTTTACAAAAAAATATTTTTTAAGTACAAGCATAGAATATAAAATTAATAATAAAACAAGTCTCTGTCTATATTTCTGGGATGAGGAGTTATCATTATTTACATGCAGACTATTGTCCTTTGAATTTTTTTTTATTATCACAATGTTTCAGCTGACATGTCCTCTGGCCTTCATCAGGTGCTGGTTGATCCAGGTAATCTTCAGGAAATTTTAAACCTTTTATTTAATTTACAGTAGATTGTTATTTTTTTGTTTCTTGTTATTTTACAGTAAAGTTCACCTTATACAAGGCCTGGGGGTCACTCAATGTAGAGGGCTACATTAAGAGGCAGTTTATAGGAGAGGAAGATA
Source organism: Acanthosepion pharaonis (assembly GCA_903632075.3). Classification (NCBI taxonomy): domain Eukaryota; kingdom Metazoa; phylum Mollusca; class Cephalopoda; order Sepiida; family Sepiidae; genus Acanthosepion; species Acanthosepion pharaonis. The sequence continues at coordinate 1,132,132 of CAHIKZ030005508.1, forward strand.
ACGGTTAACAAGTTAAGATTGTAGTGATCAGGGAAACATCTTGAGAGTTGATTCCTCAGAGCAGTTTGAAGCTTTCCCAGTGGAACTTACTTCTCACCAATGGAACACAGAGGTTATGTGGGTGATTTGCTACAATGTGAGTGGGATGGTGAGTTCTAGGCGTAAAGGTTAGAACTGGAGGACCCAAGAGATGTAGTTTGTTCACTTTCCCTGGAATTAGTGATAGAGGAGTGAGAGGCTTGCTACATCCAACCTCTGAGAGGGAGGGAGGAGAATAATTCATCACCCACAAGGACTCAGAGAGGTTACCATTCTATTGATCATGTATAGGGACATCCCTAGTGTTATATCATCTAGCATCTATTTAATAATCCTCAGTTATGGTTCATCACAAATATACACTTGGCAGGCCAGAGAGTGAACTCTCAATTAATGTCATCCAATTTCATAAACCAGCAACAATTCAATGAACTCTTGTCTCATGGGACAAACTTGAGTGAAGAACTTAGATCCTAAAACCTAATTTGCTGATCATTACTCTTGCTACTACATGTCATCCATGACTATATGTCCTAAGCCATTTTATCTATTGCAGCTACTGCTGCTGTTGAAGTATTGTTGCCATTTTTCTTTCTGTCCCCATATTGTATTTATTTCTATGCTAGGCCTACTAAAGGTGTCCTTATAGCCTGCATATGTGCTGAATCTTTCAGATATCTGACTCGACAGTGTTCTTCACTGTCTATTATTTTTACTTCATACCACAATGGTTGATGACAATCCTTTTCCTTCTTTTTCCTTTTTACCAGTTACTATACTATACAGTATAGTATACAATATACTATAGTAGTCATAGTCATCAATAGTATAGTATATTATACAATATACTATGCTATAAAATTATTGTATATATAATCCTATTGTCTTCAATTTTTGATTAAAGGAAGCATTGTTAAGCTTTATTTATTCTTATCTAATCAATTTTTTATTTTAATTCTAGCTGTATTTCATTATGTCTACTTAACACTTTCATTTATGAATAACTATAGAATAGTGGGCAGAGTAGTTGTGGTAAGAAGCAAGTGAAATTAAGATGAAAGAAGTTCTTTTCAAAAATGAATCTATCAGAACACTTTCGAACACCTATCTTAGTGTTTAACCGTTTAGCTTTCAACCTTCCAAAACACACCCTATAATTATCCATTCTCAATATTTAACATGCTGTAATCCACCCCATGTATACTATGCCATAATATATGACAAAATCAACACAAATAATGCAGTAAGTCATGAAAGCAGTGAGACTTAGAGAGCCGATATTTATGGGGCATGTTTGAGTGCATTGAAATAAAGGCTTAATAATAAAATTGTCCACTGACAATCAATTTTTCCTTTTTAAAGTACAATGTACATTAATTGATTGATTGATTAATTTGTTTTTTTTATGGTTTATCAACCTTTTGTAAGTTATTTAAAGCAGAAACATTTTTAGATTATAAGAATAATTCTTTTTTTGTGAGAAAATATTGTATTAAATTTTTTAAGATAATGACTGTCAGATGCAAATTCTACTATTTAATCCATAAGGGGGAGAATAGGTGAATTTATACATCTCCAAAAGATATTTATTAAATGAATCTAACAAAACAATCAGAATTTGAACTCTACTCTCCCATTTCTCATTCTATGCCATTATCCATTATACCATTCCCATACTGAAGCTTACAGTACCTGATATTCCCAAGCAGTCACCCATATAGGTACTGATCAGACTTGACATTGCTTAGCTTTAGTGATCAGATGATTAAAAATTACAATTTGTTCAAAATAAATTTAAGGTGAAAAATTCCAGTATTTAATTCTAAATTTTTTTCTATATGTTACAAATATTTACTTTTTAATACAGAATGGGACTAATGTGAAACAAAGGAAGAGGGAGTAGTGGTAAAGTCAGAGGGTATTCTTAGACAAAGCAGAAACATTGTCTATGTATATCAGGTTTCAATGAAGTCAGTATTTCAAATACAATAATAATGTTTTCATTTCCTACTTTCTGCACCCTGGCATGAGGAAAGGGTTATCAAAAACAGTCTGACTGACTATTACTAAATGGTGTTCATTCAAAACTGGGAGCCCCACACAAAATTCAGCAATAAATGACACAACAAATGTTGACATATTTTTATTTTTTTTTTTTAAAAAAAAGCTAAAACTTTCCTCATTAACAGAAATTGATCACTCTTTCTCTAGGTATTTATCATTAGAAAGAAATAAAGTTCCTCATGTCAATTTAATGTGATGCATTTTTCCATCTATTGGGACCAGTTTGATTGGAATTTCTATTTTCTTGATTTCAGATTAAAAACTTGAAAATTATCTAACATATTTTCACCTTCCAAAATTATAGTTTGTAATCACAGTTTAGAAATATGGAAAAAAAAACTTAATTCTATACAACCACTTTCTAAGATCCATGTTTAAAAATGGCTTTGAACAAGTGAAGAATGAGGGTCTTGTCTATAACAGTTACTGAACTTGGAAACCTATTTTCCTGAAAAATTGTTTTGAGATAAAGATTTTATAAATTTCATCTGGCTGCTTGCTCAGTGAATACCAAGTATTTCCATATAAGGAAATGGCTAATATAACCATTATCCCCCCACATCTGTTGATTTTAGAAACTGCAATGTTTAATGTAAGAAAAAATTCCCAGCAAATGTTTTCAAACCTAGAGACTGAATACACAACTTTCTTCCTGAGAATGTTTGCACACACTAAATATATTACTAAGTCAAAATTACATCAGTCAACCCACAAGAATTAGTCCAATTTAGCCACAATTACTTTCAACAGATTGTAGGTTAAATGTTTGTGAAAGAGATTAGAATTAATTAATTAGTATTCTGCTGACTGTGTTTAGAATACACCAACAGCATCCCTTGTGGAAGGCAAAGACCATCCTCCTACTGCACCTCAAAGGAGGCCAACTACCAAGTTTATATTTAAGAGAAAGAAATGAAAAGAGAAAAAGAAAGATGAGAATGGATGGACAGGTAGAAAGAATTGGTAAAAAGTAATAAATATATATATATATATATATATATATATATATATATATATATATATAACAAGCCATTTGAACTTTTGTTCAGCCTTCTGTAGTGCTGCAGCTCAGCCAAGACAGCAAGTTTGTTTGCAGTATGCAGCTTCTTTCAATCGAACGCTTGTGGCTAAATACCAGAAAATTAATTTTTTGGCCAGATCATTAACCATGAAAGAAAAACATGAGACAAAATTGTAGCTGTCATCAAATTTTATAGTTGCAACCTTTTCATGAGTGCCAGTTGTAGATGTGTGAGAAACAGTCAGTCAAGGTGATGGGTTGAATGGTCTAAGCAGATCCTGCCTTCCTACCACATGTTAAATGAGTGGTCATCTCTTCTTTAGGCTTCTAGAGAGAACGGTCTTATAGAGGACCTAACTTCTTTGTCCTGTCCACTTTTGTCTAAAAAAGTAGCTCATCAAGAACACAGAGTTTGTTGGACAGGCTCTCTCATTGGTAACTGTCAAAATAATTTCTGTAACATCCTGTAGATTTCTTTAACAAGATATCAGCTGAGAACTGATATTGCTACACATCATATTAAATGCAAGAGGAAGACCATCAAGCAAAAGAGAGAGTCATGAAATATATTTGTTTAGCCCACAAGCAAGAGAAAGGAGGAAAACAAAAAAGACTGACACACAATTACCACCTTATTGTTATAAAATAAAATAAGACATATCTCGGCTGATTTACAGGCAAATAAACTAACATACTCAAGAGCGAGAGCCAGATGTGAACGGGACAAAGCCCCTTCACAAAATGACCATTATCTTCATTTATACATGTTCCTGACGCATTTTCGAGCCTGTTAAGCCATAAAAAAATGCCATAAAAGGGGTCACACGGAAGTACAACGGGAGTCAACAGGTGGTCAGGGAAGAGACCTGTCATGGTCAGGCCGAGCAGTCAGCAGCAGCCAGCAGGAGGAGCGCTACCCAACCAGTGAGAACTACTATGAGAGATCAACCCAGATCCTCAGCTGGCCTATGAACTATACCACAAGGTAGCTGTCCCAAACCCACACGTTCCTATTGAAATAAATCACGTAAATCTATTTCTGCTGTTGTCGTATTTTTTTCTTGCAACCATACGCTTGTCTATAACATTATTCACAAGTACTAAGGGACAAAGTGTTTTAACAGAGTAACATTTTCTCACAGATATGGTTATTTTTTGCATTAGTGAAAGTGGCTGAGAGGGAGGGAACACTATTCTTCTAAGAAATTACAAAAAATAAACTCTATAATTCTTTTTATAAGCATGTGTAATCGACTTTGACTAAATCTTGAGCAATTACATTACAGACTTTCTTCTTTATGTGTTGTGCTTCTTCAGAACATAGGTGATCATGGATCCACAATATCCTGTCCTTTCTAGCTGTTAAAACATTTTTGTCTTTTTGTTATCTCTCCTAAACCCTGTTCTGCCCTCCATTTACTCAAGCCCACTAAGTATGGTACGCATTGTTTTCTTCTGTCTCTCTGTGAGTATCAGATTTTTTCAAGCTCTCAAAATCTTGCAAAGAGGAAGAGATAGTTTATATCATTTCTTTTATAGTTTTGGACAATGTTTCCTAGTGGGCATCTTGGTGGATGAGATGGGGATAATCCCCACAGCTGCATTCCTCCATTTTCATACTAATCTAACTCTTGTAAAGATAAAGCATGGTAGAAGGAAATAAATAATTTCTGGAGAAATAGAATGATGTGATCATTTTTGCAGTATCATTGAAAGTAAGTTGAATATAAAAATTCCACTTGCAGTTTGGAGTGAACTTTAAAATATGGAAATTCTTTAAAGTATAGAACTTTGAAAACTCAGGATTTGATTGACGATGATTAAATTATACAAGTTTGCTTTTTTGAAAGTTACAAACCAGTTTTCTATCTCACTGAATTATTAAAGCAAAGACATAAATAATATAAATAAATTGTTTAAATTCTTGCTATGGTTACTTTTCATCTCCCATTATCAAAATAAATAAATAGCAAATTCTGACTTTCTGTCCATATAGCTGAAAAACCTCTAACTTGGGGCACATTTGCTCTACATAGACTTATACCTTTTTGGAACCAGGAAGATTCCAGGATTGAAAATCTGTCCTTTATCTGCTGCTAGAAAATCCAGTATTGGAATTTGTGTCTGGATGAGGAGGGAATAGTTAAAAATTCAAATTCTAAAATAACAGAAAAAATTAGTGATTTTAATAGTTTGTAAAATATATACTGAGTTTAAAGAAACACAAATAATTTTTGTTTTAAATTCAATTTAGAATATATCCAAATCTTTGTAAATTGATTGAGTTTGGGTTTATCTTGTTTTATGGCATAATAAATTCAATGGGGTAATTAATGCCAGCAAGATTATAGAATAGATTCATATGAATAGAATATATATTCTTTGTAAGAAATCAGTTTGTAGATCAGGTTTCATAGATGTATTTTTGTAAAGAGGGTTTTTGTTGAAAGTCACATGTATTGCTGGTAATTTTTTTATTTTTCAAAAAAATATGTTGTTGATAATTTTACTATAAAAATTTATTTTTATACTTTCATGGTGTTTTGACCCAAGTTTGGAGGGTAACTATTTACCCATAGACGAGACCCTAACAGGTGCTAGAAATAACAGAAATTAAAATAGCCTGTGTCAGAGTTAAAGTCAGGTTTTAAAGTTCCATGGAGTTAATTGAGGAATTCAAAGTTATTTCTTTAAACTCATTGCTGTTTTGTAACCTAGTTAAGCTTTGGTTTTGGGCTGGAGGCTCAATTAGACTTCTGCAAGAGCTAGCTTAAAACTATACACAGAGTGTGGCTTTTAAGCTAGTTACAAATAAGAGAAGCAGGAGTTCAACATTCTTAGTGTCCTACCTCATTGTCTTATATCTTTAATAATTGGCATGTTATGAATGGCTGATGGACATTTGTACAGTCATGTATAGATTTCTTCAATTAGTAAACTGTTATCCATTTGGGCTAGTATAGGCTGAAGACTAGGCCAGATTAAACTTTAGGTTAGTATAGACTGTGGCCTAGGGTCCTTCAAGTGCTTATAAATCTATGATTTTAATTTTTTACATGTTATAACTTATAAATGGTTTCATAACTTGAAATGATATTAGTATGACAAACTCATATTTATTTGACTTTGCAGGAATCAAAACAAGTTTTGATTCCTGCTTTAGTTTATATCATTATGTTTCAAGTAGATAATATGTTTGATTTTACTTCAAAATGTTTAAATATTAGAAACATTTATAAAACAATGATTTTAATTTTGTAGATTTGATAACTTCCAAATAGTTTAATTAGCTGAAATGATAGAAATATGAAAAACTCCTATTTATTTTGATTCTTTTCTTGTTATAATATCTGTGTATTTTTTACTACAGTTGTGTTGAATTATGTGCTAATTTGGTTTGAATAAATAATAAAATTGTGATATTTCTTAAAGAATATTTTTATCGAAAACAAATATATAACTATTTTAGTTTATGTAAAGATATTGCAATATGATTCCTTCAAGCTATGTAAATGTCACTAAAATATATCATAAGTAAAACCTATTCAAAAGGGATGTAGGTGAATTATAGGGTGGCTCTGTCTAAGGTGGGCCCCATGATTTCATTAGCCTAGGAGGCTCAAAGGTCCATACTATTGTCTCATTTTACTGAGTTAAAAGAGGAGCATCAGAAAGTATCTTCTCTTTACCTTGGAGGTACCATACCGAACAAAGAAACATTCATTAATACCTCTGTAACCTTTACATTAGAGGTCCTACAACAAATGTTACAAAGAACATAGAAACCTAGCATTGTAAATCAGCACTATTCAATTTATTGGGCCTACAAACAAATGCTACAAAGAACAAAGAATTCTACATGGTACTTCAAAAAGGTTTTTCAAAAAGATATCTTATTAGAAATAGTGCATAAAATATATTGCACCTTATGACTACCAATTGAAGGAATTCAAATGATAGAAAGATTAATGTTTGTGTTCCTCTGCTAGATATCTAATTGTTCAACTACAAAAACTCCTAGACAATGTATATTTTTATTTTTTTAATCATTTCATTCAGTGAAAGTGAGAGAAAAAACTGGGTATAGGGGAATTGAAGAAAGGATAAAAGATGAATGGGATTCAAGAAAATAGAAGATGGTGATAGAAGTTGTATTTAAATTTTTGAAGATTGTACTTATCAGGGAAGCAGGTAAATGAAAGAGAGTTACATAAATGTGAAGTGTGAGAAAAGAAACTGTTGGAGTAGAAGTGGTGGTTACATTTAACTATTTCAACAGTAAAAGGGTGGCACCAAGATGCCAATATAGTAGCTTATATATATGCTTAAATATAGTAGCTTAATAATAAATGCCAATATAGTAGCTTAATATATGCTTAAATTCATGTTGTAGGGGCACCAGTGAAAAAAGCTTGTCAGAGCAGTTGCCATGCAAATATTTGTAGAAAAGACAGAGGGAAGCAACATCACATCAGTGAGAAAGTGACTGAATTCAAGATGCCAAGTCAGAATTGATTACATTACAGATCCTTCTTTGGATTTTGTCAAGAACTTCAAGATGAGTAGCAGGTGCATCAAACCAAATATGGTAACAGTATTCAATGCATGGACAAATGGTAGATTTGCAAATGTGAAAGATGGACTCTGATGACAAAAACCTTTTGGCTCAACACAGTGATCTAATTTTACTTGCAGTAGATGCAGCTATTGATTTGATGTAGTTGTTCCATTTCAAGTCAGCTGAAAAAGTTAAGCCAAGAAAATGCAGTGAATCACTCTCCAGAAGTCTGACATCAACCATGTTGAAGGCAGGCAAGAAAGTTTCTCTATGGTGGTTAAATAAGAGCAGTTTAGTTTTGGAGGCATTATAATTTACAAGCCATTTTTTGGCTCAGTAAACCACTAATTGGAGGTCATTTTCAAGAGCAAAAGCTAGGATAATGTGGTCAACTCTGACAGATTTGCTATTGAGGCAGCAGTAAATGGTAGTGTCATCTGCATAAATGCCTACTTTGGAATTGATGACACCAAGAAGTTTATTAATGAAGATCCTTGGGGAACACCTGCATTCATGCAAAATGATTTGGAAACAAACCCATTAAAAATGACCTTCATTTCATGATTTGAAAGTTACAATTGGATTAAATCAAGCAACAATCCTGTAATACCATAGCCTTGGAGCTTACTTACAAGACCAGTCTGCCAAACCCTGTCTAACACTTTCAAGATATCCATAGCCACAGTTAGAGCTTTGCTGTTATTATTAAGAGCTTGATATACATATTCAGTGATGGTCATTAGCACGTCGGCATTAAACCTGGCAAAAAAGAAGCCATATAGTTTGTCAGAGAGTAACCCATGAGAGTCAAGATGCTTAACCACTCCTGCATTGATTAAAGCCTTGAAAATATTGCCAAAAGGTGGTAGGAGACTAAGAATTCTTAAAACCAGGAACTACAAAGGAGGACTTCCAACAAACTGGAAAGAAGGAAGCAATGAGGCAATAGTTGTAGAGTGTGGAGCTCGAAGCAATGTTTTTTCTGCTTCATATTCCTCCCAGTCCATGTTCTACCACCAATTTACACAAGCTCATTAGTTAGATAATTTAAAGTTTCTCTTTTGCCTTCAGTATGTCCTTTGAGTTTCAAATTCTCTAAGCCTTACTTCCGCATTATGATTCTTTTTTCTGATACCAACCACAGATGTCTTGTTTTGTTCCCATCTTTGTTTGCATGTTCTCTCCATGATATTCCCATCATCCTTCTGTAGAACCACATCTCTGTTGCCTCAAGTCTTCTCTTCATCTGTGAGGAAATAGTCCAGAATTGACTGTCATAAGGAAGGACCAATATTACATTTCAACACTGTTTTCTTTGTTTCTAATCAGAATTTTCCTGTTAACACATTTATTTTAACTTCCGAATGACATCTTCTGCCATTGCAATGCAGATTCAGGTTTCTGTGTCATATTATCCCTCATTTGTTATAACATTTCTCAGATAGTTAAATTCAATCTTTTCAACATTGTTTCATTGAAATCATTTTACCATTTTTATTACATTTGATGCTGACTTATTTAAGGAATTTCATTCATTCAAGTACACTAAGAAATAATGGATAAATGCATATTGTATTTGATCTCAAGGGCTTATCAGAAAACTCTATCGGAATAGTTAAACATCTTGCATAAAGACAATGCTCATCAAAGACATTCCCCAACAGAATTTAATTACAGCTTTAAAATTGTTAATATTAAAGTATTGATTCATTTTGTGTCCATTTTAATTCAATTCCATTTTTCAATTTAATGACTTGATTAATTTTTCCTTTGATTAATTATCACATCTTAATTTCACTCTTCAGCCATAATTTAAGGACAGCCATTTTCTCAGATCAATGATTAAAAATGGATTTCAGTGAGTGAAATTGGTAGGTCTTGGTGAAGACCACACTCTTCTTCAAACATTGTGGACTGGTGCTACAGAATCTGTAGAACTGTAACTACTAACAGAAACCCCATCACTTGAAGACTAACAACAGCTAAAATGGTTATCATATATAACTTGAAGAGAAAATAATGACATAATTAACATGTTGACATTCTGCACTACTTCCAATAAAAGAGCAATAAAAATAAGTGGACTTGAGAAGCATATTTTCTTGAAAGGAAAAATATTTCAAGAAAAAGAAGAAAGATTTTATAAATTTCAACCAAAACAATTATTAGTGTCTTGGTCAATGACTGCTAATTGTTTACTTATAAGGATATGGCTAATATTACCACTAGCATTACTTATATTATTCAATGTTTTAAAAAAGATATCACTATTTTAATATCAAGATATCCATTAAAAACTATAGAAATATTATCAAATCAGCTTTTGAAATTCTACTCGTAAAATAATTGAAATATTTAATTTATTTTCTAAATCTTTAATCTTTTTTTTTATTAGGTGTTTACCAAAGTTTCTGCCCCACAAATTGTTTTGCACTCATATTTTAACATATTGATCTTGTAAAGAAACTAAACAACAAATGTACAATAGAATTTACTTATAAAACAGAAACAAACAACTCATTACCTTTCCTCAATATCATCTTAAACAATATGGATAATGATCTTTCAATTGAGTAGTGAGATCAATTCTCACTGAGTACTCCAAACTTTGGGCCTTATGCAACATCTAAGCTACACTTAGAAAGAAAGTGGGCACTTCAACATGGCATAATGGTTTCCAAGATTACTGGATCAACAACTGAATAGCAAGTTCGATCCTCACTGGGTGCACCATATTTTTGGCATTGTGCCACATCTAAGCTATGCTTATAAAACCACCTAACTATTTCAGCACCTCAATGTTGTTTAATAGTTAACAACTTTGTCTTGCTAGAACAATTATGACAGAGTAGTGAGTCTGATCCTCACTGGGAGCCCCATACTTTCAGCAACAAAATAAAATCCAGAATAATTATTGGCTTCTATCTCAGAGCACTTAAAATTTGTAATCATCATTATTTACATTATCAAGAGAAATACATTGAAAATACTTTTAAAATACTTTCCAGTATCCTAATTATTTCATACATAATGCTATGCAGAAATCTCGTAATATTTATAAAACTTAGAAAAATAATCTGAATAAAACTAGACATATAATACTACCTACAAATTCAATAAGTACAATTGAGAAAAAAATTATCTAAACTTAATGTATCATTTGTTTGTTACAAGTTCTACCAAAACAATAAGAGATTTTATTGATACAACATAAAATAACAGCAACCCAAAAACTGAAGCAGTAATTTACATTATAGACTATAATAATTTTCACAAGAAATAAACAAGTGAAATTTCCAGGTATTTACAAAAAAAAATGTAAGAAAATGAAGGATATATTTTATGAAACAGCACACTAAATGCATTATTTGTTAATTTCTTGAGTCTGTCCATAAGTTTGACTTAAAAGTGAAGTTTTAATTAAAATGTAAAATAATTTAAGGTGTAAATGTATAGAAAGGGCATTAATTTCTGAGTTTTCCAGGGTAAATTTATGTCCATGTTCATGTAATATTGCACTTTTCTTAACAAAACTATCCCTATTACAATGGTGGACATCTAAAAACAACAATGAGAAAAGACATAAACAAAGTAGGAAGAAGCTTAATGAAGTTAGCTAGTTGAGGCATCTAGACATGTCAGATACCAATAATTTAAAATGAACAATCCCTTCATTTTCAACATTTCTTTTGATGCTTAATTATAACTGACATCTGTTTATATTTTTGTTCCTTACTCCAACATATATAGGATTCCATTAAAAACATTATTTAGTCTGAAGGGGTCCTTTTGAAGGACAAAATACATTACATCTTTTTTTCCAGTTTGTCATTCAATTACTCACCCTAATATTTTACTTACATTCAAAGAGAATTATTTACTCAGTAAACTTTAAATAAGCAAAAATATCTTATTGTTATATATATATATATATCTAATGTTGTATCCTTAAAGAAGATTACAAACAGACAAAGGTGGTACTCAAGTGAAAGGAACAGCAAAACAGGTGTAGATGAAAGAAAGTGAGGTTATTGTAAAAGAGACTATACTACTGAAAGATAGGGAATTGGTTAGCAAGCTAGTAATTCTCAAAGCAAGTCGCCAGGTATATCCTGTGCACACTATATATCTACTGATATAGTCAGTCCACAATAGGTGATAGGGAGAGTAGGGCATTCCATTCTATATATATATATATATATATATATATATTCATGAATTATTCATACAAAAACAAATGCAAAGATTAATGATTTAATTGGCAAGAAATCCATCGTTGTAAACAATTCAAATAATGAACAAAAACCCCCGAACCTGTTATGAATGAAAAGATCCTTGTTTCTATAAATTTCTGCTGCATTAGTTCTTATTTTTACTACAAGCTTTTGTCTGTTCCTACAGACATATATATATATATATATATATATATATATATATATATATATATCATATTGTTAGTACAGTTGAACCCCAAATTTGTGGTATAATCTTCATATTGCCAATGTGTATTGAACAATGAATTTTGTTCATTGAAAATTTTACTTAACATAATAGTTTCTTCAAATGACAATTCACCTTGATTTTTTGGGCTGCACATAATTCATGTATTTTTTTGTGTACAGTGTGTCCTAACTTTCTTAGTAACAGGCACACATTTTTCTTGACTGACGGGCATTATTGGTTACCACTGTTTAGGATTGACGATCAGAGTGGGGGTTACACTGATACACCTTGTAATCAGGCAGCTATAAAATTCTATCCAATTGAGTTCTCCAGTACCCACCTTGTTAAATGTTTTATCAAATAAGCTTGTTAATTTTAACACCTCCGAAATAAAACTTATCTTTTAGTACTCTTAAAGAACCATTTTTATCCTCCATCAACATGACTGATGCTAACCTCACTATGTTTTATTGGTCTCATGTTTTCCACTGGCATGAAATGGAATAAAGATACTAAATCAATTGATTGGTCTGCTGTTAAGAAAGTTGGTCTACTGTGTCATGCTAACTTTCACATTTATAAATCTGCCATTTTCCAATGCATTGAATATTGCTGCCAGACTGGTGCTTCTGCCATATATTTAGAGATTCTTGATAAAATCTAAAAAGACGGTCTGTAATTTTATTGCTCATAACCTGCCATCATGACTTCATGATATGTCTTCACTGTTCCCTTTTCTTTTAATATTTTCATGGAAATTTTTCAAATGAGCTTTCTTCCTTGGTACCTTGACCTCATGAATGTAATTGTGATACTAGATTGGCAAATTATATAACATTGTTTTTCTTGTTGAAATAGAACTTACAGTTACAACTAGCTAATCTAATAGTTTCTTTTCTCACAATTCTCACCTGTGGAACCCTCTTCCCATTTCTTCCTTCCATGTCACCTACAATCTTCAAAACTTTAAATGAGATATCAATTGGCATCTCTCTTCCTGAAAACTATTCTTTTATTGTCCTTTCTCCAAACTAATGTTTTTTTTATCTCTTTTCACTCTCAGTATCACTTTGCCCAACCAAGAAGCCCTTCTAAAAATACAATGTAATGTTTGATCTTTTGGTTATATTCTGGGAAGGATTATATATATATATATATATATATATATATATATATAAGTAAACATTGAAGTCAACACTTAGAGGTGACAGGCTGTTTCGTGCTAGACACAATCATCAAGCCACAAGATTGTGTCTAGTATGAAACAGCCTGTAGCCTCTAAATGTTGACTTCAATGTTCACTTTTATATTTACACACACTTTATCCCGTAAATATAGCACACCTTAAGAGTATATTTCTTCATATATATATATATATATATATATATATATGAATGGAAAATCTCATTTGAATTGTTTTATCACACACAAATTGTAGATAGTTAATCCTTTGAGCATTGACCACTGCATTACCAGTGGTAGAGAAAAACGATATAATGCTCAGCCACTAGTTGAAAAGTTGTAGTGAAAAATGGATTAATGCCCAGCCACTGGTTGAATGGTGGGTAAAAACTTGCATCATGTTTTGCTATTATTTTGAAGAGCCAATCAGAAAAGCCATAATATTCTGATATCATCATTTCATTGTGTTTTGTGTATGTGTTTTGGATAAAAAAGATCGTTTTTAACATGAAGTGTACAGAGTATTAACCTGGACTGTCAGTGAAGCAATTAAGGATAAAGGACAAAACATGCGAGAAAAGAACTCTACACAGTGCAGCAAGTAATTGATATGCTTGATGATTTATCAGAACTAGAGTATGATAATGATTACTGAAAGCGTCACATCTTTATAATGAACAGATGATACAACAGTACTTGCTGACAATGCAGAATACGCTACCATGGAAACAGCCATGACCAACAGAAAGATAAATCCACAAAGCCTGAAAATAAAGAAAATGAAAAATCATCCTGACAGTGACTTTCAATGCAATGATGGCAATGTGGCAATGGTGTGGAATGACAGATAGCCCATCAATTTCCTGTCAACATGTCACAACACCCAGAAAAACAGAAGTGCTGAGCATAGAAACAAAAATGGCACAGTAATCCAGATCAAAATACCTTAGTTGGTCAGTGATTAAAACCAGTACATTGGTGGGAGGGGGGATGACAAAAATGACCAGATGTCACTGTTATCACAGATGGCCAAGACGTCTCTTTGTCAAGTTTGTCATGTGGGTCATCTAAAATGGATATGTGTTGTTCCAGGCAATTTTCCCCCAGCAAGCCAATCCCTCAGCTTCAGAAATTTCCTAGATCAATACTGTGAGGATCTGGTGGGTGCATTCTGGCCAGCTTCAGTGTGCAGGCAGTCAATTAATGTTGATGTTCTGGAACACTTGCAAAATTTCAGACTCCACTTCCCAGAGATACTACAAGATGCCTTCACTAACAACCTCTGTGCTGTGTGCTCTTATAAATACAATAAATTCAAGCAGAATGTGATCTAAAAAGACTATCCTGTAAAGGCTGTGAAGTCTTCAGCCCACTGCACAACATACCAGAAGATTCTTCCACTAACAACCTCAGTGTTGTGTGCTCTTATAAATACAATAAATTCAACCAGAAAAACCCAATTCTAGCCTACAAAGACTCTCCTGTCAAGACTGTGAAGTCTTCAGTCCGCTGTACAACATGCCAGCACTTCTTGTGCATCAAGAGCGGCAGTACCTGCTGGGTAGACTGACACACAAAGAAAGAATTCTGGCGATAAATTAAAGGCATGCACTTATACTCTCTCCCTGTTAAGTATAATGATTATATTGTTTGTAACTATTTTTATATTTACCATGAAATATTGCATACCAATCATTTGCAAATTTTGACTCGGGAGCTCAGGCAGAAAGGGTTAAAATTTTTTGGGTATGCAGGTCTCAAAGGGTTAAGTTTCAAGCTTTTAGACAGCATTAATCATTATTTTGTTATCTCCTCCTATTTATATATGATCCCATGAATAAAAATATTAATATGAAGAAGTCTTTTGAGGGATGAAACATGTCACATTTTTTAATTCAATTACCCACCTACATACACACACACACACACATATTTTATATATATATATATATATATATATATATATATGACATACATATATTATAATGTGTGTGTGGTCAGATGATTAGAATGCTTGTTTTCTGACAATGAGTGGCATTTTTGAATTTAATCGTGACTGATT